>JAUPFV010000005.1:53551762-54151762 GCA_036936605.1 Limnanthes douglasii subsp. nivea
GGTCCATTCTTTCAACAATGCTAAATAAGTGCATAATATCTTTGTGGAGTAATGCGAGCTCTCTCCAAGTGAGTGGTAGGTTTGAGCCAATATTATTGCACCCTAATTATATCGCGATAACTCATGCATATACTTTAAAACTGAAGATAGTATAACAAACTCATGTTATTTATTTTTGGGAAAATATAAAGCACCTAAGAATAAATATGAGATACACATAAAGTCGCATTTAATATTATCTTCTAAGGGATTACGATAGTCCTTATATTATAGTTCAGAAAAGTTACCCCTCATCCATTTGATCCAAATAACATTATCACTCTTGTTTAGTGATACGAGTTATTCATTTAGCCTGGGAACATTAAGTCTAAGTAAAATAGAGAATATGTTATATATATATATATATATATATATATATATATATATATATATATATATCGGTGTGGACACACTAAAGGTTCCAAAATAGTGTAAGTGGTCCAAAAATTCATAATAACATGGACATCGTATAATAGTCAACTTAGCGAACAATAAGTGGAACTAGTTGTTTTAGAATGTCATTGTTCGATAAACACCTCAAAGAGACTCACAATGGTCTTTTGTTGTTAAAGAACGTCATATAGATCAAGGAATGACGTTTTTAAAATCATTTTTCGTATAATTTCCTGGTAGTTAAAGTTATATTTCTTAATTGTTTCATATAAAAACCACTGAATGTGCTGCAATTCTGAAAATAAAATAATAATATTATAAATCAGAATTAAAATAATTAAATGAGTAAAACAAAACAATCAAATAATCAATATTCAATCAATCAAACTAATCAACCAACTATTTTTTTTCAAAACAATAAAACCAATCAACTAATCAACCAAACTAAAATAATCAAATAATTAACACCAAAACAATCGGCCAACTAAACCGAATCAAAAGAATCAAAATATTTTAACAAAATCATTTAATCAAACCAACAAATGAAGATAAATCATAAAAATATTTAATGAGACTATTGAATCAAAACAATGAACCAACTAATCTAAATTAAAATAATTAAACTATTTTAATCGAACCATTCTTGATAAATATAACATAGAGTACTCGTTCAAATAGATATAACATAAAAACAATATTCTAAAACATCTTGATAAAAAATGATATTACACACTAAGTAAAATATAGAAAAGCATTTTGTTTAAAGAAATGATAACTTGTGTGATCATTGCGGGTAAAAGAATGGACATAGTATAATACTTCTATTAAAATAATGGACCGGTTTGGAAGTACGTTTTCTAAACTAGTAGCAGCAATGGTAATGAATCATCTCCGGTTTCTTGCATAATGATGAGGAAAATAATTAGATATGTGGTTGGACACTAATAATAAGATATTTTACCTATATAAAATTCAATATTATTGCACTTACATAAAATCATTAATCTACTTACTACACGTGGAGTCATCCCGTAAAGATAAACAACTGTTTCGGTCACAAAGTTTTATAAGAATCTTTTTATCAATTTCGAAAATACATTCATAAGACATATATCATCCATCCTTTGGTGATCCAAGTTATCAAAATATATATAACTATCAAACAACAACATTATAACAAAATAAACAATAAATATACAAACAACTTTCACGCAACCTATGCGAAAAAATGAGCCACATCGGCTCAGGTTACACAAAATTTTCCCTTCATGTTCACGCAATCTTATTAAAAAAAGTGTTATTGTTCGCATGAGGTTGGACAAAAATGTCCTTCATATTCGCGCTACCTAACGCAATACTTCTTGTTTCCTTCGCAAAAGTACTTCTTGTTTTCTTCGCAAAACTAATGTGAATATGATGGAATTGAAGTACAGGTTGCGCGAAGATATAAGAAACCTCCTTACAAGACCTAAAATCATCCTACAACACAAAAATAAATCATGAAAAATGTAAATATCTAACACATTTAAAAACAAAAAATAAAATAAACAATAACTTCAAATACAAACAAAACTGCATTTTATCGATTTTTCAAGCTTCACACTAAAATAAATGTAGATTGAATAACCAAAAACCTACAAAAAAAATTATACTATAAAATATTATATATATACCCTAAGACAGTTTTGTTTATTTTGTAAAAAACAATGTTTGAATAATGAAGTGTTTTACAGATTTTGGAATCTAAAATGAAAAAGAACAAAAAAAAAGGAGATATAGGGCTTGAGGAAAAAAAATTATTCTTTAGTTTTCGGGATGTAGAGTTAATGTAATAATAAGTTTGAAAAACTTAGTAAGTCGATTTTTTATTTAAAAAAAATATTAAATTTTAAATAATTATGAAATAAAAATAAATTAAAAAAATTAATAAAACTTTATCATGCATATATCAAATATTTGGATAAATAGATTTTATAGATCGCAAAAACTTTTGTTATTGTCTTTTTTTAAACGATTAAGATTACCGGAGTAAATAAACCTAATAATACAAAATAAAAAAAATGCTACACATAAAAAATGATTTTCTTAGGAACATTATAACGAAATCATTGAAATTTTATTTAGTTTTTTATTAATAAAACCAAAAAAAGAATATGTCACTGTGATTTTCAAAACCATACTTTTATGTACTCGTACTAAACCAATCATATTTATCAATTTATATAACCGTAAAAACTATCATATAAATTATTTAAAAACAAACTATTTTTAGATATAATAACTTTAAAAAGGCAACATAAACTGAGCGAATTATATAATTTGGTTTTTCGACTTCTTTTTGGTTTATACTTCACTTTTAATTCAAAATTCCTTGACATAATTATGTTATTTAAAAAAATACTTTGCCACCAGCTTGATATTTTAAAAATAGTATTAAGACAGCTGATTTGTTGGCCAGCTCTAGCCATTAACAGCTATTATACATCTAATTAACAGTGATTTGCTCACTTTGCTGTCAGGCTAATCCAGAGAGCCCCTCAATAAAATAAGATGATGTAACTTGAACTTCTTTAAAATTACGTGGCAGTATCAAGTTCCCTTTGACCACGCTACGTCATGTATCTACCTGGACTAAACATAATTCGCTTAGGATTAGAATATATACAGCTTTTGTTTTCTTCTAACGTACTCTTCATCCACTATTTCCCTTTTTTTTTAAAGCTTAACTATAACCGATTGACTTAACTATCATAGTTTTTAACAACAAATTCATTTAAAAAAATATTTAATAAAAATAAAAGGATTCTTACAAATACGTGGAGTATATTTTGAGGAATAGTTTAAGAGCGGTAAAGAAGAAAATCAAAAATATTTGACCCAAAATTGACCAAACAAGTACAACTATACAAAACCAAGTACTAAAACCAAAATGCTCAAAGAGATAGTAACAGTGTCGTCAGTGAGTAAAGACAGCAGACTAGTAGAGATAGATGGATTCTTCAATCGAAAGATAAATAAAATTATGTTAGAGGATAAAGGGATTGGATTAACATGATATGACCAAAGGGACTAACTAGCAGCGTCGAAAGTCAGGAAATTTTGCAGACCGGTAGTGATAGAAGTCCGCAACAATCTAAAAACAAAACAAAATTAAGTTTGAAATTAAATGAATTGGGATTGTTATGCAACCACTTTCGTACCACGAAATCTGAACCGCAGGTCAGAAAGCAAGTGGTAAGATAACGCAGAAGCAAGGGTAGGAGAGGATCTAAAACTTCTGGCATTACTCCCAAACCAGACATGGTAAACGATGGGGCTAAAGGTGTTGTAAACTGGATGAAGGCAAGTTGGACGCCTTATGGATTTAAAAGACCCAATTATTATTGTAACTTCAAAAAAAACTCAAACTTGGATATTGCGTAACCCCAGATGCTTTGAGTGTAACTACAATCATAAGACGCAATTCGGGGGTGTTTAAAAACAAATAGAGAAGTAGGCGCAGGAAGCGACTAAGGTTTTGTGTTTATTAGAAAATGTTCATTTTTGTTTTATCGATTCTGTTAGAAATAAGTTTACATTCCTCTCAGTAAGAAATTAAGCACTAATCTCAATAAGGATTCATTCATCTCTCACTTCATGTTAACCCTATCGCAAAGTTTATGCGATATGTGGAGAAAATATCGCTCATATCGTGCGATACAATGTTTTGTTTAGATTTTAGAAACTTTTTTACTTTGGGTCACACATTATCTTTGACACACTAGCCATATTTCACAGGTAGTGCACAATTTATAATGTTATATGGAATTTTATATCAAACAGTCATACAATAGTTAGTACCAAGGTGAAGTTTAAGTGTCGTGTGCGCACTCTTACACCTACAAAAAAATATTTTAATAGCATTGAGTGTTTGTAATAAAAACAAAAATAACACTGAAAATAAAATTTGCGGTTACCGATTGATTGTTCTATTGTCATAATGTTTGATCTTGTTGGTTCGATGATTAAAAAATCTATCATCGTATTTTATTATGTATGACATAACATAATCTATAAATTTGGTATAAGTGACGAACAATATACAATGATGCTAGAATTTTATCATGAGCTTCTACCGTGTTTGCTTCGACAACAAAATTATAAAAATTCATAAAACTTTTTGAAAATGGCATCAAGTCTCGACTTTTTAATTGTACCGAGAATGTTCTTGTTTATATAAAACTTGCATTGAAAGTTGATTGCGTCCATAAATATATCTTCACTAGATAACATCAACACTAACTTGTGATGGGTTAAAATAATACTAGAAAACAAAAACATATATCATCTACCATCACATCTCTTAAAACACTTAACGTCCACGTGTCGTTGTCTCATTTCTACACACTCATAAACACATAACCAATGGTAAATATAATTAACGTTGAAGATATACCAACAAACTTAAGTAGTGGACTTTTATACCTCATGATCTTGTAAGTACATCCATGATCAATACATGTGGGAATGTCTGCAACAAGTCAATACATGTAGGATATGCAAAACGTTATTCAATGATCATGTCCCTTGTATCACTTGTCTGATACCATACGTAGTAATTATGTTTCTTCAATTTTTCCAACAAATATTACATTTGAGATTGACCACCTTTATCAACATCATGATATTTTTATGACAAATGTATATTGTAAACACGTTGGAAATATTTTACAGGTTATGCATCTTTAGACCAACATATTTCCTTAGGACGTGAACCAATGTAAGAGAAACTAAGGACTAGTTCATCTTCATCCGTCTTAAGTCTACAAGCTTACGAATAACCTTCCGACCGGTCATAAGATTTGTGGTTGTCTTCCCAGTTTGAAACGATCAATCGGCATTAATGAGCTAGTGCATCAACTAGATACGATAGTTATTCGAATAAAAAATTGCATTTTTGGTTATACACTTTCTATATTCAAATCCTCTAGTTCATCTTTGATTTATAAATATTGTATCTCTCACATTTATAGTATATCTTATGAGTTCTCCCCCATTGACCAAAACTGTATAAGAAATAATGTTGATGAATCCTATCTTTTTCTATAATAATGGCTTCGCCTTCATCATAAAAATTGGACAAAGTGCAGCTTAAAAACTAGATTTTAGATGCTAGATGTGAGACCAATGTAAAATAGAAATGGTAATGTGAGACATAAAAGCTAGATAATAGATGTGAGATCACAGATAACTCGTGTCGTTAAAAGAAATTCAAAAAATATTATTCACGGATCTATATAAATCTTTTAAACAATAAAACCAATAATATTTTTATTTTATTTTTTCGAATTACGGTTTAAAAAATATAAATTTTTAAAAAATTAAATCATAAAAAAAATACACAAACATTTAATGATTTGAATAAAAGAATATTATAAAAAAACTATTATTAAGTTTTATATATTTTGGTAACAAATAGGACTTGAATTTTTGAATAAATATCCGATTGCAAGTAACTTCTAACAAAAAAAAGTTCAAAGAAGAAACATAGTTTCATTTATATAGATTTAAAACAAAAATTGCGATAGGGAGCAATATGCCATTATTACATAAATCAAAGGATCCGAAAATACCATAAAATGATTCAAACCAATAAAAACAATATCTCAATAGTCAAAAGGACCTTGATAAAAATTAAAGTTTCGATCTTCTTCAACTACTCCATCTTTCTCTTATAAAAATAAAGCTTTTCTTCTTCTTCTCTCTTGTATTTGGCTGCAACATAACTCAAAAAGTTTTGACAATTTCAAAATCATATCTCTTTCTATCTTCCTAATTCATGGAACACCCACAACAAAACAATTCACCAATGAGCGAAACATTACCTTTACAAACAAAGCAAATCGACGATGACTACTCCGACGAGACAGCAGGAGCATGTGGTTGTGGGATTTTTCAAGGACTCTGTTTCAGCTTCAACAGAGACAACAATAATGGGACATACGGATACAGACAGCAACAGCAACATGAAGAATCAAGAGAAGAGAGTTGGGTTATAACAAAAGTGAAGAAACTAAAGGAAATGTCTGAATTAGTTGCAGGACCGAAATGGAAGAACTTTATAAGAAGGTGCAGTGGTGTTTATAACAAGAAAAGAAGAACTCATCAGTATCAGTATGATCCACAGAGTTATGCTCTTAATTTCGATGAAGGAATTGACAGAGAAGGTGAAGATGGAGTTTTTAATGATTTTTCTTCTAGATTCGTTGTTCCTCTTTCGTCTTTCAACAGAGTTGAGCTTGGTACATGAATCAATCTTAATTTTCATTTTGATTCGCCTTCGTTGTTTAATCTGTTCATTATTGTGTTCTATTCAAAATTATTGTACCTTTTCTTTTTCCTTCTGGGAGAAACTCACTTATTTAGCCCTTGAAACTCATAATTCGATAATTGTATATATTTACTTCTGTTAATTAATTTATTCATTTAGAAAATTAAATCATTTTGTTCTTTTTTGGTGTAAATCAAATCAATTTAAACAATGCGGGTGTTTTTATCAGTTTAGCATGTTTGTAAATATAAGGTCTTATTACAGTTAAATAATAAAAAAGTTACTTCGACTTTTCTTTTCCAGTATAACATTATTTTTTATCAAATGCTTGAGCAATTATAAGTCTCGTTAGGATATATCAACATTTTCGAAAAAAATATTTGGTGTATTTTAATATATTTAATTTTTATTAGGTATATCAAAATTTTATTTATTTTTGGAGATCAAAAATGAAGAAAATAATGTGAGTCATAATTTTTTTTTAAATGTTTTGTTTTATCTCTTCCTCCTACTAATTATTTGGGTATGAAATGGACTTTTGTTACCATTTCTATTATAATATAGATTTGAGTTTTGTTGGAAATCACTCGTATACATACATCGTATCATGTGGTGATGTAAATTGATTTGTGATCGACTGATGGTAAGTTTTCACTTCTTGTACTGCAGTAGAATTCATTTTTAGTTGGGTAATTGATTGTTCAAGTGCGGCTATATTCGTTGGAACTACGTACATTTTAGGTTTTTGTTATCGGTATTGAGACATAAAAGGTAGAGGATAGATGTGAGACCCAAATGGTATAGATGAATCACAGTTAATCGACTCTGAAAAAAATGTATCATTCATTAATATAGTATTATAAGTCTTAAAAACAATAAAACCAATTATACTTTTAGATTTTTTTTGAATTACGATTTAAAAGATAAGAATTTTTAAAAAAATTAAAGATCTGCGATTTTTTTTATCATATGAGCCTGTTTAAATATACTAGGTTTAGAATGGGTCGAAACGAATCCCGCTTCAAATACTAGGTTTAGAAAATCAAAATTTTTTTTATGAATCACATCAATTTAAACAATCGAAACTATTTTTTTATGGTTATTCCATTCGTCTATTTTTTTTATTTCCTTCGTATTATAGTTATGTTTTTTGTTTTGTTATTTCTTATGGAAATTTTAATTATACTCTTATTTAAACTTAGATTTTTAAGTCATTTATTTAAAACTTTTTTTGGTTATGTTTATGTTTAAAATTGTTTTCAACCCCTAACTCACTCTAACAATGATTTTTTGTTGGTTTGATTGGATTTCTTCAGATATACTGTTCTAAATGTTTTTTTTGGAAATAATGTGAAGTAAAGTTGTATATCTCAAAATAGGTTTCAATTGAGTTATGAAAGAAATAAAATTATTTAAGTGAATGACATAAAAAAAATTAATTTAAAGCAAAAGTAAGGGTAATATTGTTAAAATATGTTTTAAATTTCCTTTTTAAATTTTGGACGGAGGAAATATAAGAAATTATGGAGAAAATGAATATACAATTTTCGTAATAGTGTTTCCATGAGTTTATCATGTCTATAAAATATAAATGCTTAAGAATTACAAGTTTCTTAAAGATATATCAAAATTTTCAGAAAAATTATTTACTGTATTTTATTATATTTAATCTTTATTTGGTATATCAAAATTATATTAATTTTGAAGTTCACATCGGAAAAACAATAATGTTGAATCATAGTTCTTCTTTTAAATGTTTACTTTATCTTTTCCTCATACTAATCATTTGGGTATGAAGTGGGTCATTTTTACCATCGTTATTATAATATAGATTTGAGTTTTGTTAGAAGTTGCTCACATACTTCGTATTATTTGATGCTGCAAATTGATTTGTGATCGATGGATGGTAAGTTTCATCTTCATGTACTGCAATAGAATTCATCTTTAGTTGATTCATTGGCTATTCAAGTGAGAATATCTTCGCATGAATGAAAGTCTCATTCTTCACTGCATATAGTATGAGTTTTTTCAGACACATAATTGTTGTTAGAGAGTACTTCAAGTAGTCACTATGTTTCTTCTAGTTTTTTCTCAGCTTGTAGCGTCTACCATCAGTTTTTTGTTCGTCGTCAAACATTTGTAGAGGGTTAGGAAATTAGTCAGGTTGGAATACCATGGTGATGGAATCTTCGCAACAATTATTTTTAACATTCACATTATTCACACGTAAACGTATTGTTCATTTGTGTTTGATAAGGGAAAGAAATATTAGGAAGAATCAGATAAAGTGGGTAAATAAAGAAGTTAATTTGGCTTAATAAAATATTTTATAAGTAACCCAAAAAATATGTAATAATGAGCCTCCTTTGTGTAATAAATAACAATAATGATTAAGATTAATAAAATAGTGGGGTGAAGAGTCCATAAGAGAGGGTTAACATGTAAATTATAGACCCACCACTTATACTATATAAATCATCACCTCTTTTTGGGATAATAGATCAATCATTATTCAATCATTGCTTTATTATTCTATTTGTCACTTTCTCTCTCTACTTTTAATGTTTCTCTCTATAAATATTCTCTTACGAACATTTCTTAGATAGGCAACCCCAGTAAGAAATCTTTAGAACTATCATTGGCGCCGTCTGTGGGAACGATTGGTACTTGGAATCGTTCATCAAAAGCCACTCTGGAATTGAAGAATGTTTTGAGAGAAATGGAAACAGAACATGAGACTGGTGTTCTTCTGGTCGGAAATACATCTGAAGGTCTTATTGTCAAAGAAAAATTGATGAAAGAACGACATAACAATGATCAATATATCGACGAGCTATTGAAAGAGTCTGTTTTAATAGCTCGAATGAATGAACTTCTAGATGATATAGAAAGGCTAAACGCAGAGAAATAGGAAAT
Source organism: Limnanthes douglasii subsp. nivea (assembly GCA_036936605.1). NCBI lineage: Eukaryota > Viridiplantae > Streptophyta > Magnoliopsida > Brassicales > Limnanthaceae > Limnanthes > Limnanthes douglasii. Next base: position 53,561,421 of record JAUPFV010000005.1, read on the forward strand.
TCTAAGTTCGAAGAAACTCATGTCAAGGTTTGAAAAAAGCAGGTGACATAAAAAATATGAACTAGAGGATGCTCGTTGGACCAATGACAGGCACAAACGGCCTTAGAAACAAAATTTTTACTCTTCAAAAAAATAAAAATAAATCTTAGGCGTCGATGTGAATCATCAAAGTCTAGTGACTACCCCCTTTATGACTCAAATGATTCTTCTACTTCTTCGAAAAGGAGTAGCCGACGCGAAAAAAGTTATAGAAGAAAGGGTTCGAAGTTGTATAAGGATAGTCATCGAACATCTCGACAAAACAAAAGTTCGAGGAAAGAAAGAAGTGAACAAAAGAAAAGATAGCTCGAGACCGATGAGCGTGATAGGGTTATTAACAACGCTAGGAAAGAGCAAGTTGCACCTCATGCACAAATCCCCTCGGGAAGTTACAGTCTCGAATACCGTATGAGTAACCAATTCACATATTAATCCAAACAAGGTATGTACAATGATATAAATGAAGGTTATGGGGGTAACATATATAAGACTGGACATAATTGGAGGTTATCTCCCCCTCTTTGCGGAAATCTTATCCGGACATATGCCAAAGCGTTTTGGTATCTCAAAGATAGAGAAGTTCGATGGGACACAAGATCCAGATAGTCATATTGAGCAATTTAAGAATTTTATGATTAATTATGACAATGATGATAAATTTTTGTGTAGGGCTTTCTCCCAAACTTTTAAGGGAGTTTCTTCCAAGTGGTACAACCGACTGCCTCATGGTAGTATTAAGAACTTTGATATGTTTTGAAGTATCTTTCGACAACACTTTATGGGGAGAAAAATATTCCGATCAAATGACAATACGATAATCTATTGTAGGAAAAAGATTTGAGAAAGCTTGAAAGATTATACCCGTTTTTTTTATCAAATCTAAGACTGATATGGAAGGTTGTGAGGATCAGGTGGCTTTAGAAACTTTTTGAATGAGACTCCTACCCGGATTTATGAAAGATAACATCGCGGAAAGATAAGTTATGATGTTTGAAGCTTTTTTGGATCAGGTTGAAGAAACCCAAACATCGAAGATGGCTTTAATGGAACAAATTGAACAAAACCAGTTCCAATAATCTTCGATGGTGACATATAATCCGTCAACACAAGTTCCTCTTACTTATTATTCGACTACAAATATCCGATCAAAAACACTGATCCAGTTACCTCCAAAGCCGATGATGAAATATTCAACAAACTGTTAGACCAATGTTGAACAAGTGGGTCCGACCAACTCATTTTGCCAAACGAACAGAATGCATAACAACAATTTTCGACGGTGCTGGAAATCATATACATTTCCGCAAACCTTCCCCAATACATACTCCGCGGGAAAACAGAGGTAACATATATTGTAAATACCATGAAGATGTTGGGCATGATACAAAATATTGTGTGGTATTGAAAAAAGACATACAAGTCTTGATTGAAAATGGAAAGTTGAAAACATTTGTTAAGGAAAATTCTTTTATTGCTCCACAACAAGAAAATACACTAATGATTTCAGAGCCTATTGATTCTCTTGATGTTTCAATAAAGTACCTAGATCTAAAAACATGCAGGAATCAAATAATATTGGTGGAGGAACTCGTTGAGAATGGAAAGATTAGTAAATTGTGCGCTTCGTTTGATCATTATATTTTTTGGAGGTGATGTTATTTTAGGAACGTCAAATTACTCTCGAAAAATTCATATAGCAACCCATCTAGAAGCAAGAGCCTCACGACATTTATATAGGAGTCCATTTCTACTACTTTGTTTTGAGGATGATGATATGAGAAATGTGGTCGGCCCACATGAGGATGTTGTAGTAATCGTGGGAGAAATTATAAGGGATGAGATATGGAAATCTTAATAGACACTAGTAGATATGCCAATATAATGTTCATGACAACTTACAAAAAAATAGGTAACCCCAAAGATTATTCGGTCGAATCGAACAATTGTAGGGTTCACAGGAGTGACTACCGAAGTAGTTAGGGAATTCGAATGAAAAATGGAGTTAGGTCATGGACCATTTAAGAAAAAGGTGACAGTTTTGTTCCTTATGGTAGATGAACTAACTTCATACAATGCAATTTTTGGAAGGTCATGGCTATCTATAATGCATGCACTGGCATTTACTATCCACCAATGCTTGAAATATGTAGTGGGAAATAATTTCAGAATGGTTATGAGCAGTCAGGATAGGGCAAGAGAGTGTTACGGAACGGATTTGGCCCCAAATAAAATCAAAGGGGATGAGTCAAAGAAAGTGTAGAAATTAGTGAGATCTTCCTTTGGGTCTGTTCTTATTGATGATCCGAAGGAGACCCCCGGATTTATGGTCCATGGAAAAACTCTTTGAGGATCATATTTTTGCGAATGGAAAGAGTTTAAAAAAAAGAGGTTAATTCAGTTTGTGTTAATAAGGTTACACATGTTTTCATGGTGTACTGAAGATACAACAGGAGTACAAGCGGAAATTATTTGTCATTTGTTAGCAATTTGAAGCAATGTACGTCTGATCATCCAAAAAAGATATTTTTCTCAAGAAAAATATGAGGTTATCATGATTAAGGTGGATAGGTTATCCAAGTTTGGAGACATATAAGAATTGCAATGCCCTTTGTACACTGCTAAATCTATTTTAGTAAAAAATAAAAAAGGAAAATGGAGAATGTGTGTAGATTTTACTAACCTAAGTAGAGCGTGTCCAAAAGATCCTTTCTCAGTTCCTCATATAGATCAACTAGTGGATCTACCTCTGAAAATTGATTACTCTCGTTCATCGATGCTTATGTTGGGTACAATCAGATTAAGATGGATCCAAAAGATCAGGAAAGCACTTCATCTATCACTGGAAGGGGCTTGCATTGTTACACGGTTATGTCTTTTCGGTTGAAAAATGCGGGGGCGACTTACCAGCGGTTTGTAAACAAACAAATTTAGGCTCATATCGGACGGAATGTTGAAGTATATATTGATGACATGCTAGTAAAAATCACAAGAGATAAGGATCACTTCGCAAATTTAGAGGAAAAGTTTGACAATCTAAAAAGAATAAATTTGAAGTTAAATCCGGCGAAATTTACATTCGGGGTACGGTCAGGATATTTCTTGGGTATATAGTCAATGAGTGTGGGCTAAAGGCTGACCCTGTACAGTTAAAATCTTTAAACATAATGTCACCTCCTCAGATGATCAAGGAGGTCCAAATTATGACAGGGATATTGGCAGCTTTTGAACAAATTCATATTTTGGTCTTCAAATGCGCCCAATGAAATGAATTTGAACTAATTAAATAGTATTTTTCCTTCCTGGAATGTTAACAAAGCCTAATCCTGGGGAAAATTATATATTTATGTAGTGGTGTCAGATTATGCTGTGAGCGTTGTCTTGATTCAAGAAGTAGATAATTTCCTTCGACCAGTGTCTATGTGAGTAAAGTCTTTTGGATGCGAGAAAATGGAATTTAAAATTAGGGAAGTTGGCCTTTGCTTTGGTTAATGCTGCTTTGAGATGAGAGATTATTTTTAGGCTCATTTTATTATTGTACGAATATCTTTTCCGTTGAGGAATGTGTTACAAAGGCCTGCCGTATCGAGAGACTGACGAAGTGGTCAGTGTAGCTTGAAGACTTTGACATTGCATTTGAATCCTAAACTGCAATCAAAGCGCAAACCTTAGTTAATTTATTAGTTGAGTTTCACTTTGATAGGTTAGAAATAGAAATATACGAAGAAATTTATGAGGTAGAATGGAGAATCCGAACATATAAAGGTTCAAGTGCATCAGGAAATGAGGCGGGGTGCAATTGGTCTCTTCAGATGGTATTGCAATGTATCAAGTTATTTTCTTTGGATTTTAAACATCAAATAATGAGGCAAAATATGAATTGGCATTAAGAGCTTTAAGATTTGCTCACATTTGTGTGGCTAAAACGTTAGGCTAGTGAGTGACTCACAACTTTTATAAATCATACATCTGGTCAATTATGAGGCTAGAAAAGATCATATAGTGAAAGATTTGAGAGCGTTAAAGGCCTTAGAGGTTGTCTTCGAAATTTTCAAATACGAACATATTCGTAGGAAAAGTAATTATGTGGCTGATTCTCTTGCTACTGTTTCGTATCCCGATAAGAATCATTGGATCCTCACACAAGAAAATTTGTCGATAGTAAAAGGGTCCGAGCAGGTGGAAGGATAAGTTGAAGCTTTTCAAATCTCTATAAGTACCAAAAGATATTAGAGGCACGACATTAAGGAATTCTTGATAAAAAATATATTGCCCAATGATAAAAAAATAGCAAAAAAAATACAGTTCAAGGCACATTGTTACATGGTACTTGGGGACATCTTGTATAAAAAACCGTTTAATAAGATTTTGTTTCGATGCCTTGGGAAAAATGAATCACAAATGATATTGTATGAGTTATATGATGAAGAAGGATCTGTGCATTGTGGGTATAAAACTTTGATACGAAGAGTTCTTTTGGTAGGATACTATTGGCCCACAATTGCTTGTGAAGCCAAAGAATTGGTTAAGAGATGTGATACTTATCAAACATTTACTAACATCATCCATACACAATGAGTACCTCTTGAGTCAATAACCAAAAACTTACCTTTTGACCGATGCGGTATTGATCTGGTCGGGCCTTTGTCGGTGGCATCTGGAGGGTGAAAAACGATAATAGTTACGGTAAAATATTTTTCTTAGTGGGTGGAAGCTGAACCATTAGCAAGAACGAAGACCAAAGACGTAATAAGGTTTGTCGTCTCTAAAATTTGTTGTCGCTTTGGTATTCCGAGGAGAATAACGATGGACAACGGGGCACAGTTTGGCTATAAAAACATTAGGGTTTTTTATTCTTCTGAAAGGAATCCAACAATGCTTCTCGAAACCTTTCTATCCTCAAACAAACGGCCAAGTTGGGGTAACTAATCTGAAAATTCTTGATGGGTTCAAAAAGAACTTAGAAGGTAAAGCTGAAAAGTGAGCAGATTATTTACAAAAAGTCCTATGGGCGTATCGAACCACTCATTGCACGACAACTCAAGAATCTCCATTTGCACTAGTCACTAGTCTATGTAATGGAAGTTTTTGTACCATCCGAAGAAGTTTTTCCATCGTATCGAATCAGTTAATATTTAGAAGAGACTAACGGTAAGGGAAGGCGTGCGAAAATACACTTAATTGAAGAAAAAATAATGAGGGAACAAATGAATTCTTTGCACTACCAAACTCTGATGAGAAGCATGTATGATGCTAAAGTTAGATGAAAACAGTTTAAAATACGGGACAAGGTCCTGCGGAAAGTATTTTTGCATACAAAATAAAAATGACTTGGCAAGTTAAGACCTAATTGGGAGGGCACGTATAAGGTAATTGAGAAGGTGAAGCCGGAGACATATCGACTTAAAGATAAATAAGGAAGATATCTTTATTATTCGTGGAACATTTAAAACATCTTAAATTTTACGTAGAATGAATATAAATGTTTGTATATATTTTTGAGAATTTGCGTAAGGATCAGAGGCATACTCTTTCCTACCCTGGTGGTGCCAGAAGGTTTTAACGACGTACCCTTATAGCCGACTTATATATAATATATATTTATCATCTTAAAATAACTTGCACGGTTTTTTAGTTTTCGACCGGAAGGGTCTTCCAACGAATGTTTGTCAACAAATTATTATTTTTTTTACCGGAAGGGTTTTCCAACAAATGTTGGTCAATAATTTTTATCTTTAGGCCGGAAGGGTCTTTTAATAAAGTCGATGGATAACAATATTTTAATAAGGAAAAGTTTCGTAGAGAACAATTAACCAAAGAAGAACATGTATATCGATGGAAAATTTCCAAGGTACAAAATGCCTCAACAAGATACGGGAACTTCACCAAAAAGTGCCCAAGGCACAAACAGTTCTCAAAAAGTTTTCAAAGAACTCATAGGAACAAAAATTAACAAAGTACTTTTTTATCCCGATGGGGTGCCTTCGTCATCATCTTCCGGTGAGCTATTCGAGAGGGAGTTGTTTGAATCTTCAGAATTGCTGGATGATTCTTTATCCACCAAAGAAACACCCTCGGGATGATACTTCTCCATAACACGCTCCCAAAAACTTACTAACTTCAAGTCTGGAAAGCCCTCATAAACTTCTAGTACCAGTGTAGACTTTATTTTGGCATTCCTCTCTTCCGAACCGGAAATGAAGTCAGCAACATACTTCTCAAGGCATGCATCCTTATACTTTTTAGCATCGTCCCTAAGACGTTACTTCTCATCAGTAAGGCTCTTTATATCTTTAACAGGACGCTCGAAGTATTCTTTTGTTTTAGCACAAATTTTAGTGAGACAATCTACAAGCATGTTCTGATCCATATCCTTAATAATAAACTCTTCTCGCTCATTTTAAACTTTTTTACTCCAATTTTAATTGAGCTTGCACTGCCTCAAGCTTTATCAAGCATTCAATAGCAACTTTCTTGTAGTGGGCAAGCTCATCTTCCAACTTTTTCACGTCGGATCTTTTTTTAGACAAATTATATTTTGTAGCGCTCTTTGCGGTTGTCTTTTATTTTGAGAAGGGTCGCAGCGTGAAGTAATTTTTGAGTTCCATGGCTATAAAGTTATTTTTGTAGATATCAAAATATGTCGACGTCGGAGAACCAATTTTGACGTTCTCCGGACATTCTTCTTTATTTTCCTGATTTCTTTGGTCGTCATTCATCTTTCTCCATTAAGAAACAAACTCTCCTGTCGAAAGGTGAACAGAACATGAGTCTACGATGATGACCTTCTCTTGGGAAGGCATGTTCGAATCAGTTGTTTCATCACCCTATTCGAAAATTTTCTTTTTTCCTTTCTCTTTGGATGAGTATGTCTTCGATGGGCTCTTGGAGCCACATTTCTCAGTAGGATTAACCTTTTCGGTTTTAACCTTAACATTATTTTCCTCCTCGGCTTCAGCCCCAGCATTGACATCTTCCTCTACAACCATATCCTTTTTGGGGTCTTGATGATTTGGAGCTCTAGCCATTACAAGAAAATAGACAAGATTATATGAAGCCTCCAGTCGCTTAAGTATGCTATCTTTCATGAGAGGCACCATGAGCTCCTCTAAAGACATTGTCTTCGACAAGTCGGCCCTCCTAAGATGGCTTTTGGCCAGATTTGATGGAGTGAAACATCTGTGAAATTTGTTAGACCAAAAGGTATTATCCCAACAACTCAATTGTGCAAAGATCCAACTAGCTTCTTAAATAGGCCCATCGAATGGTTTCGAAATCCTCTTCATTGTTATCCCCCAATAAATTTTGGTAAAATAGATCAAATAAATAAAACAAAGTAAAGGTAAAAATTAGTACATCGGCTAGTCCATCTTAATGTGATCCGATGGAGCCCCTCAGAAGATTCTTCGAAACATGTCTCTCACATACCAGAGATGAAGGAGAATATATGTTTCCACTTCTTGTCAACTTCAAAGAGTTCATCCACTATCTTAAATTTCCTCCCAAGGGTTAGTGAGTAGAAGGAAAGTGAGGATTTTTAGAAACACCAATCAACCCAACAAAATGCTCTATTGAAAAGTCGATCTTGGAGATTCGAGAATCCATTATGAAACCCAACCACATGTTTGGACCAAATCGAGTCGGACACAAGTCTATCAGTCTAAAATACTTCACTAGAGAAGGGTCCAATGGGAATCGAAGACCCCAGTTGAGGATCTCCGAGTAGACAATTAGTTTGTTGTCCTGAACTGATAAATGAGTTTCCTTAACCTCGGGAAATCAAATATGAATGAAGTCAAGAATTCCCCATCGGTCTCTAAGCTTGACCACCTCAGACATTTGAAGTATTTGCACTTAATTCTCTGCAGCTCCAGAAGATACTTACCATCTACCTACCGTAAATTATATCCCAAAATAACCTCAATGTTCGAGGGAAGTCTGATGTCATCTTTTTTTTCTTCTTTGATTTAGTCATCTGGTGGACAGGAGAACTTGTGTTAGCTTCTCCCTGGGGGGCTGATTCATAAGTTTTTACGGAAGGTCCTGATGAACTAAGAAAATCCTTAGGGAAGTTCAGAAGCGGAAATGTTCGTGGGAGAGAATCTTACTAAGAAATGTTTGTATGAAGTGACAGTAAACAATTAAATCAGTGTTTTGTAGAGAGAGAAAAAGACAAAAGGAATAAATGTAGTAATAATTGACTAATTATTGACCATTTTCCCAAAAAGGGAATGTCTTTTATATAGTACATGAGGTGAGTAATAAAATTACATAATTACCACTATTAAAGTGGATTTCTCACCCCACTCTTTTACTATTTACATATAAGTTCTTGGGGTGTATCATTTAACCCCTCTACTTCTTATGTTTCCTTTACTTTGGTCATTAACCACTAAATATACAAGTTTAGGCCTTTAACTTGGCATAATTTACCTAATGATTACCTATATGTTTCTCCCCTTATCAGTAGCCCCCCAGTCTTTACGAAGATAATCTAAGTGAAGACTACACGTATTCTTCAAACTTGTTCGGATCTGATGACCTCCTCGGATCGGATGGCTCTACTGGTTGTGCCTCTCCTATAAATTGTTTGAATGTTGCTCGGATCAGATTAGTTGGATCAAAACTACTTAATAGTGATGACCTCACCCTTGGTCATAATGAGCTCACCTAAGTCATTATTCGATTTGAACTCACGTGCTTTGTCTAACCGTTATAGAGTCAAATATTTTTAGATAGTGAGGTCACTTCTGGCCACGTGTCACGTCCTCACCCTAGCCTGTTGGCGTGCCTTTTGAAGCTGTTTGTGACAAGGGAAGCATTTTACAACTCCTTTAACCATTCGTCTTCTGCTCCCTTTCATTACAAATGCTTACTTCCTTCTCTATATATAGGTTTACACTTTTTAATCTTTGTTTAACTTTGGGTCGAGAACATTTGTTCTAGAGAGAGACAAAATCTTATCCCCAAATTCCCTCTTTGCACTTTCATGCCTGAAGAGTTTATCAATCTCAAACGGTATAAGCTTTGGAGTTGGTTTAACATTTCGAATCAGATTGCTACTCTCAGACCTTCCGGTGGAAGAGGGCATCCTACACCTGCTGATATTTGGGAATCGAACTTTCGCAACAACTGGTCCCCTATCCGAGAACGTTACTATAACCTTGTTACTCAGCCCCCCCGATCGAGCTTGTTTTAGTGACAACAAGGTAGACCCTTCGACGTCTGATCTTCCTTCCAAGACTTCTCCCTTCATAATCATGGGTGATGAAAAGGGAAAATCGACCAACACAAGTACAGGGGAGACCATTAAGAGGAAAAGGTCCCCTGATCCAGCAGTAAAATTTGTTCTAGTAAAAATCTCTTCTTCAACTACAACTCCCCAAGTCACTCCACAGGGGTCACTACAAACGAATCCAGAGGTAAGTCCCATGAAGCCTTCGACGAAGGGTATCTGGTTAGAGCAAGTTTTAACATTTATCCCTGAACTTCAAGAGAAAAATTTAGTTGATGAGCCTGACAGCGACCAAGAGCAACCTGATATGGTGGTGTTTGAAGCATATCCTTTACAAGAAGTTCTTGCTACGATACCTCCCCCGGATCATCTGTACTGAGTGAAGGTGCTTCCTCTCCTCCCCCAGAGACCACCACTGATCTACCCCTTGGAGTGGGAAATCTTCCTTAGTGAAGAAAGATAAAAAAAAGGAAACACACAACAGACTTGCCTTCGAATATAGAGGATATTTTAGGTGACAATCTTTGCGACATAGAGTCTAAGCATCTTCTTGCAATGTATAGAGTAAAGTAAAAATACTTCCATCCAACTGAGGAAGTAAAGCTGAGAGATCGATGGGGAATTCCGAGAACATCACGATTCGGTTTCCCACCGTCGGAGAGACTCCGTTGTCCGTTCAAAATAATAAGTTGATCCTTTATACCGAGCTCATGAACTGGGGCCTTTTTCATGGAGCAGCTCATCTCCATCTCAGGTGTGGCTAAGAATTTTCATTTAGATGACCTTCCTATTGGTTGACTTTGAAATGGTCCGGGCAGGGTACGTATCCTTATATATTCTTCTGTTTTATTGGTTATGGTCGGATAGTCCTAACACTTTCTTTCTAATAATTGTGAAAGGAATTTATAAACCCTTTAAGTGTCATGCCAAAATTGCCAAGGATATCTTTGTGAAGCTGAGTGTCTGGGCGGGCAAGTATTGGGACCATAAGTTCCATCAAAGTTTTCTGCCAATGAACTTTGTAAAGAGAAACCTTTGGAGGTACAACCTTGGCGAGAAAAGGTCCATTTCTGATCTTACGGTGCCTCCTCCTAATGACACCATCATCAAACGCCTGAAGTGCTTGGACAACGCTATTTACTTTCCCACCCGAGTTGGGGCTCCGAGTCACCAAGACCCGGAAAAGCCCAAGGAGGGTGAAGAAGAGACCAAGGAGAATGGTGAGTCAGAGGGTGATGTTCCCGAAGAGCAAGAAGTTGGAACTCAGGGAGGTCACCAAGATGAGACTCGTGAGGAAAGGCCACCAGAATTTCAACAAGAGAACCTAGTGGACCCTTAGATCAACCCTCCAACACACATTCAGGAAGTGGAATTGAGAGAGGCTGATAACTCCGTTGAGTTGAGACCGCATGGTAGGGCTGGGGCTGTGAGGCCAAGACTAATTATTGTTGAAGAGAATCAGAAGAAGGTGGTTGATAGTGAAGGAAATAGCGACAACACAACTTGTCCGGGCTTGCCTCTCATAAATAAGGTTATCGTAGTCGACTCGGACTCCGGGGGGGAATTCATTCTTCAAAGAAGACAACTGCAGGAAGAAAACTTTGAGGAATGAGAATATCCCTCTCCTGCCTCAACCTTTTTTGACGTTTACGATAACGATTACATCGTGAACGAGCTAAACAAACTGCTTCGCGCTGCTATCCTCCTCGAACGTAAAGCCAACCGCAAGGATCGCTACAAGAGTGAAGTCATTCAAAGAAGGGCTGAGGTGAAGACACTGACCTCCAAAGCGGCTGAATTGAAAGGCAAGGTAAATGACTTAACATATGAGCTTTTCCAAACTTTTTTGGAGTATGTTTTGAGTTAAAAAAGATGAACTTTCTTATCCAAACTTTTTTGGAGTACGTTTTGATTTCAAAAAGATGAAATTTCTTGTCCAAACTTTTTTGGAGTATGTTTTGAGTTCAAAAAGATGAACTTTCTACGAATCATTTTTAGAAGGCAATGGAATTTTATATATGAATCAGCTATTATGGCACCTCATTAAAACCTTTCCGCGCCACCAGGGTAGGAAATAGTATGCCACCGATAACTTATATAAAATTCGAAACAAAATATTTACATATTTACATGCTCACTCTAAGTAAACTTTGAGGTACTCCAAGGGTGGGAAGATCTCTTCATTCTTTATCTTTTGATGTGTACGTCCCCGACTTTATCTTCTAGGTTACCATGTACGAACCCTCCCAATTTGGAGCTAACTTTCCCAGTATCTTTTCTTTTGTATGAAGGAAGACTTTCTTTAAAACTTTATCCCCAACTTTGAATTCTCTTCTTCTGACTTTTGATGCATACCGACTTCTCATTAAAGTCTGATAGTGTAAAGAGTTTAACTGCGTCCTTCTTCTTTTTTCTTTTATTAGATCCAACTCGGTACGCTTTCCTTTGTCATTTGCTTCCTCGGAATATTTGCTTAACCTGTATGATAAGAACATATTTTCTGATGGTACTCTTGCATCCATTCCATAAACAAGTGCGAAGGGAGACTCATGCGTTGCATTCTGAAGAGTGGTCCAGTAAGCCCATAAAACCTTTTGCAAGTAATCCGACCATTTTCTAGCCTTACCCTCTAGATTATTTCTCAGTCCATCTAAGATCGTCAGATTAGTTACTTCAGCCTGGCCATTCGCTTGAGGGTGGAAGGGTGCTGAGTAACATTGTTGTATCCCTTTGGAAGCACAAAAGGCTCTCATCTCATTGTTATAGAACTGCGGGCCATTATCCATTGTAATTTTCTTTGGTACCCTAAAACGACAACAAATATTGAAGGTGATAAACCTGATCATATCCTTTGCTTTTGTTCGTGCTAACGGATCAACCTCTACCCACTTAGAGAAGTAGTCCACCGCAACAATGATCGTTTGGCGACCTCCTGAAGCCATCGAGAGTGGTCCGACTAGATCGATACCCCATCAATCAAATGGCAAAGACTCTGATATCAATTCGAGGGGAACACTGGGTATATGGATCGAGTTAGCAAATCGTTGGAAAGTGTCACAATTCTGTACTAACTCATTTGCATCCGACGAGATGGTCGACCAATAATAACCAGCGATGAGTACTCTTCGTATGAATGTCTTATAACCGCAGTGTGCTGACCCTTCCTTATCGTGTAGCTCTGAAAGTATCAGTTATGACTCTTCTCTTCCCAAACAACGAAGTAAAGGCCGGCTAAAATATTTCCTATACAATACATCTCCGAGTACCACGTACCATATGCCTTGAACCGTATTCTTTTGGCCACCACTTTATCAATTGGTAATATATCGTGGACTAAGAACTCTTGTATCTCAATTCTCCAATCTTTCACTATAGTTGTAGAGATTTGGAAGGCCTCGATACCTCCTTCAACCAATTCGGATCCCTGAACAATTGATGGACTTTCTTGGATAACTATCAATGAGTACTCCTCTGAGTAAGATGCATTGGCCAAAGAATCAATCACTGAATTTTCTGCCCTATGAGCATGCTCGAATCTGACGTCCTCAAAATCTAAGTTTAAAGCCTTCAACACCCCCAAGTATTTCACTAAATGATCTTTTCTTGCTTCTGATCGGCCAGAGGCATGATTCACTACGAGTTGGGAATCACTTATCAACTTGACTCTTTTGGCTCCACAAATTTTTGCAAGTCTTAAGCCAGCCAAAGCTGCTTCATACTCTACTTCATTTTTTTATGATTTGAATCCAAGTCGGATAGCTCGATAAATCGCAATTCCTTCCGAGGATGTCAATTGTACTCCTGCACCGAAGCCAGATGACCTTGATCCCCCGTCGGTTCGAATTATCCACTCTGGGTTGTATTTTTCTTTATCAATATTCATTACACTCTGATTGGAATGAAATTCAAGAAAGAAGTTGGCTAGTGCTTGTGCTTTGATAGCGTTTCGCGGTTCAAATTTAATATCAAAGTCTCCAAGTTCTATCGACCACTTTCTCATTCTTCCCGATACATCAGGCCTTTACAGCAAGTTCTTGAGCGGAAAAGATGTTCGTACCACAATTGAGTGAGCCTGAAAGTAGGGCCTCATTTTTCGTGCAGATGTTACTAATCCCAGTGCTAACTTTTCTAACTTGAGGTATCGTTTCTCTGCATCCAAAAAACTCTTATTACATATTAGACCGGTTTCGGAACGCTTGATTCTTCTCGGATTAAGACTGCACTTACCGCAAAATCTACACTGCCAGATAAATGAACAACTTCTCCTCCGGATGTGGCTTTGTCAAGATTTGCGGGGACGGGAGGTGTTTTTTATGTGATTAAAGGCATCCGAACATTCTTGTGTACAGTTGAAGCAATTTTATTTTCTCAGTATCTGGAAGAAGGGGCGCATTTATCCGAGGACATGCATAAGAACATTCTTTGATTGTTCTTGGTAGGTCCATAGTACACAGAGCATTTAGTTGTACTAGATCAGCTTTGATACCCTATTCGCTGACTATGTAACCTAAGAATTTTCCGGATCTTACCCCGAGCGTACACTTCTCTGGGTTCAACTTTAAATTTATCTTGGCCAAATTGGCAAAATTTTCTTTCAAGTCAGCTAATGATCCTCATCTCTGAGGTTTTTAACTAACATGTCATCCATGTAAACTTCCACATTTTTACCAATCTGACTCTAAAGCTTTGTTTACTAAGCGCTGATATGTTCCCCAATGTTCTTTAATTCGAACGGCATCACCTTGTAGCAGTGTACACCCCTTCTAGTGATAAAAGTTGTACTCTCTTGGTCCCTTGGGTCTATCTGGATTTGATTGTATCCAGCATAAGCATCCATAAAGGATATTAAACGAATTCTGGACGTTGAGTCGACCAACTGATCAATTCTAGGAATTGGGAAAGGATCTTTGGAGCAGGCCCTGTTTAGATCAGTAAATTCCACACACATTCGCCACTTTCCATTTTTCCTTCTTTACTAAGATTGGGTTGGCCGTCCACAAAGGGTACTGCGATTCGCGGATGTGGTCCATTTTTGTCAAACGGTCCATTTCTGCCATTATCACTTAAACTTTTTCTTGAGAAAATGATTTTCCTTTTGGATAATCGGACGAACATTGTTCCGTATTGCTAACCTGTGACAGATGATATCTGTTGGGACCCTTATTTCATCTCCTGTGCACCAAGCAAATAAATGTAATTTTATAGAAAGAAATTTTAGTAAACTTTCTTTTACCTCTTGAGATAGCCTTATACCAATCTTGAGACTTTTACCGGGGCAAAAGACACGATCCTCAAAACCCTCATCAAGGACCATGAACCCGGGGGACTCCTTCGGATCGTCAACATGATCGGAATCTGCGGGAGACCCTCTGATTGCTATTCTTTTTTCAATCTGACCCCTTTCACCTGTTTGGGGGCCAGCGCTGCTTTGTAACATTCCCTAGCCATCTTTTGACTACTTCTTACCATGACCTTCCAAATAGAACATTATATAATGTGGGGGCATCCACCACTACAAACAGTATTGTGACTATATTCTTGAATGGCCCTCGGCCCAACTCTACCATTCTTTCAAACTCTCTATCTACATCATCAGTTTCTCTGGTAAATCCCACTATCTTTCGTTCAGATCGCAAGATTGTTTCTGGGTTCTTTATCTGGCTATAAGTTGACATAAATATTATGTTAGCGGACCTCATGGTATTAATAAAAAACATTCTTATCTCGTTCCCCGCAATCTCCGCTCTGATCACCACTGCATCCTCATGCGGACCAGCTACGCCTCTCATGTCATCATCTTCGAAGTAAAACATTGGGTATGGATTTCTGTATAGGCATGATGAGGCTCCTGCTTCCAACTGTGTCGCCAGACTAACAATGTGTCTCTTCCGAGAATAGTTTGATATTCCTGCTACTGTGTCCCCATAAAAAATGGTTAGTGATTCAAAAAATACATAATTCACTAACCTTTCCTCTAGCAATCGGTTCTTCAACAATGTTCACACTATTTCTACCCGGCTTTGGATTTAGATACTCTACAGTGATATTAAACGCATCAACAAATTATTCATCAACTGCCTTAGATATCATCATAGTACCCTCTTCTTTAGGAGCAGCTTCTTGCTTTGGTGCGACCGTGGAATTCTTTTTCAAAAAATGAATTAACTTTCCATTCTCTATTCAATACTGGACTTCCTTCTTCAATGCCACACAATTTTTTGTATCGTGGCCGATATCTTTTTTCTATGCTCCCTTGAACTCTGCAACGGGAAAGGATTGCGAAAATACACATTTACACGTGCTTTCTCAAAAATGGTTGAGACACACTCGGTCAACTCGGCATAATGAGCGGGTCGGACCCATCTGTTAGACATGGGTCTAATATATCGCTAAGATGCTTGTCTTGTCGGTGCATATTATTGATTGCGTAGTGCCCGTTGAGGAGTTTGGCTTGTTGCTTCAACTGGTGCTCGTGGTCGGACAGTTGTAGTTGGCTGTAAAACATGCGGTCAGACGTTCACCGTTGTTGCACTAGCTCTGATAAAGGTTGGATTTTGATTGAATTGAGACATAGAATTTATCTCCGAGACTCTAGTTTCTTTAACTAAGATCTTCTTCTCTATCTGATCCAACAAATCTCTGAATGTCATGGCCCGTGTCTCGCGGCATTATCCTTCATCACCCCTGGAAGCAGACCCATTCAGAAGGC
Source organism: Limnanthes douglasii subsp. nivea (assembly GCA_036936605.1). NCBI lineage: Eukaryota > Viridiplantae > Streptophyta > Magnoliopsida > Brassicales > Limnanthaceae > Limnanthes > Limnanthes douglasii. Next base: position 53,577,401 of record JAUPFV010000005.1, read on the forward strand.
GACCAACGCTACTTTATCTTCACAAAACCCCATATCTGTCTTGACTTGAATGAAGCATTTTGTGTACTCTTTTAAACTTTCTCTAACTTTCGGCCTACTATAGATGATGGTATCCCCATTTGTACGGAATTTCTTGCTTCCGGCGAAATGTAATCCAAACATACTCCAAAACTAATCAAAGTTTTTAATGCACCTCTGAGGTAGACAATTATATCATTTGGATGCATCATTATTGAAGGTTTGGGAGCATTCTCTACACAATAGTTTGTTGTCATCATCATAATTTATCATAAAGTTCTTGAACTGCTCAATGTAGTTGTCTGAATCCTGAGTCCCATTAAAAATTTTCAACTTAGAAATATCGAACCACTTGTGAAGATGGTCGGACAAGATCTACGGGGGAGTGGGGATGACCTTCAATTATGTCTGACTTTATAAGCGCTTCCTCCTGACCATCATTAGTTTTCATATAAAGTATTTCCTCGGTCGGAGGAGTAAAGTGATTACTAACTCGGTAATCTTGATTATAAATGTCTGACTGAGGCTGTCTCCAAGGAGTGATATGTTTGACTCAAATATTTCCTATTTTATCGTGCTCCTCGAAATACATCTTTCTTTTCCCATGATCACCTTTCTTACTTGACTTCTTCTTTCTCTGACTGGTCCGATAAGAGTGTTTGCGCATCTTCGAATCTCTTTGCCTGCGATCTACTTTGTACCTGGTATCGGTATCCGAAGATGAAAATTCATCTGAGCTCACGGGAGTATATTTACTAGATTCCGATGGCTCGTATCTTTGTTCTGATCTAGCTCGCCTTTTGGAATGTCGATGACTTCTTCTTTGCTGTCTTTCTTCACGTTGCATAGGATCTTAGATCTGATTAGCCACGACTCTCTCTTGTCGGACTTCAGATCTGACTTTCCTGGATCTTACTATCGATTCTTTTTCGGCATTTAGTCTTCCGATGTCTTCCAACAATTCTTTATATTTGAACACCAGGACTGACTATTTAAAAAAGCTTCTTCGCATATCGGTTTGGGTTGTTTCCTTCGTTTGTGACTTTTTCTTCCATCAGATGATCGAAAGATTCAATACCAATCAGATCTCTGGTCGGATTCGCCTCATTCTCTCCACAAACCTCTGTATCCATTTTTTTAAATATTGTTTTCAAGGTTTTAGAACATTAATTCTGGGTACCATTCGGTTCCCACAGATGGCGTCACTGATGAACCCTGAAAATCCTTAGGGAAGTTCAGAAGCGGAAATGTTCGTGTGAGAGGATCTGACTACGAAATGTTTGTATGAAGTGACAATAAATAATTAAATTAGTATTTTATAGAGAGAGAGAGAGAGATAAAGACAAAAAGAATATATGTAGCAATAATTGACTAATCATTGGCCAATTTTCCAAAAAAGGAATATATTTTATATTGTATATGAGGTGGGTAGTAAAATTACATAATTACCACATTAAAGTGGATTTTTCACCACACGTTTTTACTATTTACAGATAAGTTCTTGGGGTGTATCATTTAACATCTCTACTTCATATGCTTCCTTTACTTTGGTCTTTAACCACTAAATATACAAGTTTAGGTCTTTTACGTGGCATAATTTACCTAGTGATTACCTATATTTTTATCCCCTTATCAGGTCTGACCTGGGAACTCGGTGTATCAATAGATTTGATGGGTTGAGCATCCACATAAACTATGTCTTCCTCTTGATAATTTTTAGGTTCATCATCCAGTTGCTTGGTGTTTGTCATCCATTAAAATGAATGTTGAAGTGTGATTTGGTTTTCTTGAAAGGCTAAGGTCACCCTTGTCGAGTGTTGGAAAATTCTGACCAGGGGGGCTGAGTGGTAGGAGGATCAGATAGAGGGTTGGTGAGTCTCTGCCGCCTTGGAGTGCTTCCAGATCGAAGGCCATTGATCGTAATAGAAGGTTTTGAGAATTTGCAATGGTCTAGGGTCCTCGTCTAAGCCATCAAATTTTCTAATTGGGTTATTTTACCTATATCAAACCACTCTCAAATCTTATATCTCTCAAACTGATTGGGTTTTTTAGGCATCTAAGATGAAATAAAATATTTAGACAAAATATGATTGTTTCTCTCTCTAACCAGGCATTTTCTCTCTATCTCTCTCGAAACTATGAAAATTAGTAACTTTAAAATAGTAAACGAGTTGAAGTATTTATAGAAGAAAGTGTGGGCTTCCAACGATTGCAAAGGCCCAAACACATGAAGAGTTTTCCTTAGGTGGCAGGTGCCTAGGAAAGATGATTTTTTTTGAACATAACTGCACCACCTATGATTTCAAATGCACGCATATTGAGAAGTTTAAGAGTTTTCTGACACACGTCTTCGTTCACAAGTCATTTTAGAAGGTATACATATTTGTGTCAAAAAGTAATTGACACGTGAATCAGAAGAGTCGCATGCATCATCAGTAAAAAATTGTTTTGACACATAGGCTGGATGCGATATATACGCTACCTGTTAGGAACCGCTATAATATGTGGCAAAAAATACACTGTGCACATGCGTAAAGTCGTTAATATAATTAGTGAGGTCATAAATCTGAGACGGTATACAAGGAAGAAGAATCTGAGGAGATACATAAATAAATAGTTTTTGAGGAGATATATAAGAAAGAACAATCTGGTTCCATAGATTATTCTTTGCTCAAATATCTTCACAGGGACTCGATGAGCTAATGATAAGGCGGAGAAATATTGGGAAGAATAAGATAAAGGGGGTAAATAAAAGAGTTAATTTGGCTTAATAAAATATTATGTAAGAAACCCAACAAATATGTAATAATAAGGGTGCTTTGGGTAATAAATAACAATTATGATTAACATTAGTAAACTAGTGGAGTGAAGAGTCCATAAAAGAGGATAAACATGTAAACTATGGACCTACCACTTGTAATATATAAAATAACACCTTTTTGGGAAATTGGATCAATTATTATTTAATCATTGCTTTATTATTTCATTTGTCACATTATCTCTCTACTTTTACTATTTCTCTCTCTAAATATTCTGTTACGAACATTTTTTAGCCAGATAACCTCATTAAGAAATATTTGGAACTATTAGTATTATGATTGTAATATCGTTGCAAAACTTCGTTTGCTCACCAGTGGGAAGTATTTTACCAAAACAAAATTGAACTAGTTGCTCCCATGTTGTTATGCAGTGTGGAGGTAATGATTTTTGCCACAATTTTCCTTTTCTGTTAAAAGACACTAAAATGTCACACATCTCAAGAAACCCAATAAGACACTGATTTAGATCTCTTGTGAACATGTGGTTGTTCTAGATCATGGTGATCAGTTTCAGCCTGATTTTAAAATGAGAAGGAATCACATCTGGCCTCAATATGCTCAGTCTACACCTCATTAACGATGAATTAGTAAATTTGTTGATCTTTCTCATATTAGAGTCTACTTTTGTAATTTGTTATGTCATCTCTGGTTCTCCCATTCGTCTCTGAAAGGTTCTTTCGATCTCCATATCAAAGGGGATAATGCTATTTTTACTTATTATCCATAAAAATAAAAAATAAAAAATAAAATTAAAATTAATTATGACAAAATATATCAAACAAATATAATTTTAAAAATATATAAATTAATTTGCGACAACATTGTCAAACATTTGATGAAAAATCGTAAGTGTACGATTTATGTTGTAGTTTTGATGAGTATTAGACTCTTAAATTATTGAAACCTTTTGAAAAAACTAAGTTTTAAATTTACAATCTAATACAAAAAATCTACTAATAAACAAAAGATAAAGGTCGATTTGATATCTAGACGATCAAGATTTATGTGAACAACTAAAATTTAACAAAATTAAAATTGAAAGTAACCAATATAAAAAAAACTTCGAGGATCACTAGAACATGTATATATATATATATATAATTTATTAAGAAATTTATATAATTAATTAAGAATGAAAACGTGTTTTTTAATGTCAACTTCTCTTTTATAGTATTGTCTTTATCTCTCGATCTCCGACAACTAACCTTCTTGTATGGCTTATAGTCCATTATCTTATGCAATTAGGTCATAAATCTAAGAACCTAGTTTAGAATTCAACAGGTCATGACTGTAATGCACTACTCATTCAACCCAGTGGTACTAGTACAATGTAGTAGACATCACCACTCAATTTCAACCTAAATCTATTATCGATCAATTAATCTTATAAGAAATCGAAAGATATATATATATATATATATATATATAATGAAATTAAAACCGAGTATTTAATTCATATTATATACAAAAGTTTTATAACCTCATAATAAAAATACTTAGCTCATACTAAAAAAGAAGATAATAAAAAATATAAAAAAAAATCATAATGTCTTGTGTACTTTCTTCACTGGTATTATTGTGTCTTGTGTTTCATATGTAAGGGTTTATTTATACAAAATGTTATGGGTTTTTTTTATTTGAAACCTCATTTCTTAATAATAAAACCATAATTTAAAAAAAAATCATAATTATCATAAAATAAATAATTATTTATTTGTTTAAATAATAATATATTAAATTTTATTTAATTATTTTCTTCAATTATAGCTTCTTATTTTTTTGTAAATTAGCTTATTTTTATTCTTTTATCCCTCACTTTACTAATAAACACACAAATAAACAAATCAACATATTTTATTCATTATTAATTAAAACTAACAATTAAACTAGTATAAAAGTAACATAAAATCAAAGATAAATATCAAATGATCAAATTCATCCACACTTATCTATTGCTAGTCCTGAGCAAAAATAAGATATCACAATATAAAAAGCATGCTCAAATGATATTATCCTATGTTTTATATAAATAATGACCAAATTTCTTAATTTTAAAACAAGTTAATGAAACAAGTAAAAATTTCCTAACCACTTGTTATGGATAAAAATGTGAAGAAGTCTAAAGGATTTTCAATTTCTTTAAAAAAAAGTTAGACTTTCATTATATACTATTTACTTGAATGTTTTTTAATATATTTCATTAATAAACCAAATCAGTAACAATTTTATTTTTAATATTTCTCAATTTATTTATATCATATATTTTTTATGTAAAAGTCAGTGAATCTCAAACCAATTGGTTTAAGTCATTATGTGATGAGAAATCCCAATAGACAAATAAACTTTAAAAATGAATAAAAAAAATTATTTACATACATATGAGTTGTGCAATGTCTAATTTTATTAAGCTTAGATCAATGGCATCCTTCCAAATTGGTTAGGAGCATTAAGTGATGAAGAACCCTAAATATTTACTTACTCGGCTAATTAGGCCACAAAAGTTAGACAAATCACATATCATAATTAACATAAATCTCTTTGTTTTTTGAGCAACTCTCTACCATATTAACAAACAGATCTGGTTAGTCGGTAATATTTGTGCAACCATTTTATTTATTTACTATATACTTTTTAATATTTTTTTATATACATATGGCAACTATTGTTTCATAAAAAATCAACTTTATCAATTAATTAATTTCTATATAAGTTTTTATACTCAAAGTAAATGAGTAATATAATTAGTTTTAATAAATTCTAGATAAATGTTTATTATAAAATATTTTAACTCAAAAGCAATTCACAAATTTCAATTAAGTATTAAGGTCCTAGTATTTACATTAAATGATCATAAAAATAAAAAAATTAATATTTTTATTCAACAATTATCATTATCTCCCACTAAAAATTCATATTTTCCTAATAGTAAGAATATAAAAAAGTTTACTTAAGGAACAATAGTACTTGATGAATATATTTGATGTTGAAATAACGGATTTGAATGAAAAACTTGAGTTAAATTACTGAAGCTATTTGGTTCTGTCATAAGATAATTTGAAATAAAATAAAAATACAAACTAATAAATAAAAAATTAAAGAATCACAAAATACGGTTCGATAGTTAAACACAATAGTGCACAAGATATAAAACAATAACTAGCAACATAAAAAAATTTAAAGAAAACTTAGTCGCCTCTCAATCAGTGTACCGTTTAAAGTCGGGAGCTCGACCTTTTGGGATTCTCATTATGGAATTTTAAGAGGAATTAATAGTCGATCATCATCAACTACTAATTGATAGTAACATGGGTTTAGTTGATCTTCATTTTCATTACATACCTGTTTTTCTGGAATACAATATCCTAACACAATTCTATTTTCTTTTCTGAAATGACATCTCTCCCAATTCAGACCATGATTATTTTCTACAACTCGCACTTTCTTTTGGAGTGAATTTAGCCACCGTTGATAATAAGTTAGCGAATTGTATATAGACTGCATCCGTTAAAATCTTAATATGGTGATTGGGATGACGATCTTTCTTATGTCTGTTATTTTCAAACCTATGGCTTCTTTAAATTGTCTTAGCACCTTTAACAATTCCTATTTATCTATATCACTTGAAAATACATTAGTAATAGGAGGATAATTGTTAGGTTTATACAAATAGACATTCAATAAACATGAGAGTGGAGGTTTTGACTTTAACTTAGATGTTTCAGCTTTTGATGATTTATCTTTTAACTTCGAAATATGAACATCCTTAGATTGAAATGGTAGACTTTTCACATTTTTCACATATTTCATATAATTCATAACTTCTTTATTTTTCAATATTTTTTCATGTAGTACATAATGTACTAATGAATTTTCATAAATAGGATGAGCAATGTTTTATTATGCATTTATCACTTGGTGCCTCTACCACATCATCTAGCATGTTAAACTCTACTAGCTCATCCCCTACTCGTACAATCAATCTATTTTCCTTCACAACAATAATTGTTCTTGTAGTAACTTGATAAGATCTACTTAGTCTTATAAGAACAAGTCTATCTTCTTCAATTTCTAATATTATATAATCTACAAGAATAGATACTTGTCAATCTTAATCAATACATCTTCTATTATTCCTCTGAGATATGCAAAAGACCTATCAATTAACAACTGTATCATTTATTCCCCATATACCTAATTTCCTACAGATTTAGAGAGAAACATTAAATTGATGTTAGAACTTAAATTACATATAAATTTATCAAATGTTAAATTTCCAATTTTACAAGGCATAATAGAAGTCCATAAATCTTGTAGTTTTGGTGGAAATTTATACTGAATTAGCGCAGTGCATTCCTCTGCCAATATAATTATCTCAAAGTATTTGAATTTTATCTTGCATAAAAGGATATCTTTAAGAAATTTTGTATATTTAGGCATTTGTTCTGTTAATTTAGCAAAGAACATAATGATCTCCATGCTACGAAACAACTCAAGAAATTTAAAGAATTGATTTTTGGAGTTCTGCTTTTTTCAGTCTGGGCAGGGAATTCAAGATGCATATTTTGAGATTTGAGGGTTCTACCTTGCCTCTAGAAGTTTCCCACAATCACTAGAACCCTGGTTGTGGTGAAGTATTTTATTGGACCATTTTTATTTGGCAAACTCGTCATGACCGCGATCACGAAGAGCCTAGTTGCGATCAACTTCTTCATGGTCGCATTCATAAGTACCCTTGTTGCGATCAACTCTTTATTTTCAGCATATTTCTATATTCTATGGCAATTTTATATCCTAGTTCTCATCATGATTGTATTAGCCTGATTCGGGTTGTTTTCAATGTTGTTGGGCTAGGTTCCTTAATTTCTTGATGCCAACATAAGTGTATATGACTTATTTAAACCTCTAAATTCTTCAAGCATGCTCTGTGATTCTAAACCATAACTACAATATTCTTCATGTATGATCCTTGATTCTAAATTGATACTTCTAAATTTTTTATGCTTGATTCATTTCACTCAATACGAGTGTTAGAGGTAGGCATGGGCATTTTAACCGGAACCGAAAGAACCGAACTGAACCAAACCGAAGCAGATTTAGTTCTTTCATAATATCCAAATGGTTCTAGTTTTCAATTACCCACAGTTCTTGAAACCGAATCGAACCAAACTGAAGAACTGTGGGTACCCATTAGGAACCGAACCTATGTATTAACCCTTAATTTTGACTTTTTTTGATAATATATTTTATTTTTTAAAGTTAGATTCCCTTAAATCTATCTTTTATCATTGACCTCTAATTATGTTCTCTTTAATAAATGACAACCTAGTTAATTAAAAGTGGTGACATATTTACAAACTATTATGCGTATAAACAAAATAACAAAATATCAACTTTATAAAATATAATAAACTTGATATCATCTCTTCATTTTCTTTATATTATTAATATTATTCTTTAATATTTTAATTTTGAATATTTCTTATATTTAGTATTTTTTTCTTACAATCTAACATAATTTTACTATCTAATTGGAACCGATTTAAGTACCCATACCAAACCGAACTAAGAAGAACCATACCAAACCGAACCGAAATTTATTCGGTTCCTAAATGGGTATTAGTTTTGAAGAACCAAAAGAACCGAGAACCGAATGCCCATGCCTAGTTAGAGGATTCGATAAACTTGTTCAAGTTTTCCTTAAAATTTTATTTATTTTCCTGTTTGTCAAAATCTTCATGCTTCGATACATTATCATTGTTTTTCTTTAAAAAAATAGATTTTTATTCAGACCTACTTGATAACCATTGTTATTATAATATGTTCTTAGACATTTTTGGAAATTTCTTACATACATCGTATCATTTGATGATGTATATTGATTTGTGATTGATGGATGGTAAGGTTCAACTTCTTGTACTACAATGGAATTCATTTTTAACTGGGCCATTTGTTGTTCAAGTGTGGTTTTCTTTGCTTGAATGACATTCTCATTATTTACTCTAAACAGCCTTATCTTCTTCTCAGATGCATAATTATTGTTGGAGAGTACTTCAAGTAGTCGGTATGCTTCCTCTGATTTTCTCAACTAAAGTACCTTCGCTTGCAGCATCTATCATCAACTTGTTGTTTCCCCATCACCCCATTGTTTAAGGCTTGGATACTATGGTGAGGCTATTTTGGCAACCATTATTTGTATCATTCCCCAGAGTCGCACATAGATTTATTCCTTCTTTGTTTGAAGGTTTTAATATCGATGTGGAAGTTTGCTAACCTCATTAGTGGTAAGTATTTTTGTTAAAAAAATTGAGTTAGTTTCTCTCATGTTGTTATACAGTATGGAGGAAATAATTGTAGCCACGCTTTTGCTTTTCTTGAGATAAATGAGGAAAAGTACGAGTCTTACAAAATATTTGGAGACGTTATTATACTTGAAAATATTACACATATCCAGGAAATCGACAAGATGGGTATTTGGAAATTACTCTAGATCTCTTGCGAAGACATGTCTATTCTTGACCATGGTGATCAACGTCAGTTTGATTTGAAAATGAGAAGCAGTCCCATATTCCTCAATATGTTGGGGCAGAACGCATTAACAATGGATTAGAAAAGTCACTGATCTTTCTCATACCAAGACCTGTTTATGTAACTTGTTCCGTGTCTTCAATTCTCTCATTAGTCTCCGGAAAGTTCTTTCGATATCCATATCAAATGGGAGAAGACTCTTTTTACCTATTATCAAAAGAAAACTAAAAAAATCAAAATTAATTATCATAAAAATATATATCAGACTAACAGATCTAATATTGTATTATATATATATATATTAATTCCCTGATAACGGTGTCAAAAACTTAATAGAAAATCGTAAATGTCGATTTTTGTTTTAAATCAATAATAAAATATAAATATAATAATTAACAAAATTTAAAAGTCTATTTATGATCTAAATGATCAAGACTTATGTGAATAACTAAAATTAATAAAAAAAATTAAAATTGAAATTGAAAGTAATCAATATTAAAACAACTTCAAGATCACTAGAATATGTATATACAATTTATAAAGAATTTTAATAATTAGTTAAACTAAACTTTAACATATAACTTATCTCATTAAGGTTCTCTCTTGCAGTTGTTTTATTTCTTGATCATCGACAAGGAAACACCTCGAATTCAATCAAAAACTCACTTTTACGAGAATCGATCTTCTAAAATAAGCTCATTTGTAGCCATGGGAGACTTCGAAGACAAGAATGCTCCATAAAATTCAATATATTCTTTGAAATGAGATAGTTGTGACTAGCAAAGAGTTACAAAAAACTTATTCGAAGACCCCTCAACAAAAAACAACGGCAACCTCCAATCTATAAGATACTACTAGTGATAGAGCTTCACCTCAACTGCGAGATGAATCTTTTAAAAAAGAAGTTGAATCAGAATCGAGGGCAGAAACTGATTCCAATCTTGAAATTACAAAAAGTGGCGTTGCTTTAAAATCCAAAGAAAAGAAATATCCAATTGAACTACCTGAGGAATTTGCTGTAACTTTGAGTGTAAACTTGAAGCCAGTCCTCCCCAAATATATCATTGCGTTGAAAAATATTCCATATAAATATTACAGTCATTCCAATGCACAAATATTAAACAGACAATGGGGAGACTCCACTCTCTTGTGGAGTAAATGAGCTTGTGGTCTACCCTAAGATCATCAATTGGGGATTGATTCCCATTAGACCCAATGATAGTGGAGTACTTCAAACTCCTTGATTTGTGCCAAACACAAGCAAACCCGAATTTATGATTCACTCTCTTATCTATCATTATGGCTTACAAACTAGGCGCAATTCCTTTTTCTATCAAAGAATTCATTGTGATAACTGGTCTTTCAAAAAATATAATGCTACCATTCTACTATCTCACCCTCGAAGATAACTTCAAGTTGATTGACAATCTCCTCAAAGCTGACAAGTTATGGAAACAAATATTTTTCTTTATTTCTCGAGTCTACTGAAATGGCAAGGAAATTTCCAAAAAGAAACCGTCAAAGCTCAGCTTGTTTCGAAGCGTACCAGTATGGTAATCAATTTTATTTTATTTTCATATCGTATATTTCAACTTATTTTTTATGTATTATTTTTTCATGTAGATATTTTGAGGTGGTACAAAGCTCATAAGAAGACTGCCAAAGAAATCTTTTCAAAACTGTCTACCTGTGCGGAAAATGCATGGGGTAACGAGTTCTAGAGTGCCTTCTTACCCGTAAATTCATCAACATCCACTTATGGAGTATCTCTATGGATTCTGTCGTTCCAGATGAAGAGTTAATGGAGACCTCAAACCCATCTGACGTTGTAAAAAGACTACTAGAACCTGACGCAAAATTCATACTTCCGGTTCGAAATAGGTCACAAAGCCACTTACCTCCAAAAAAGAAGGGGGAAAATAAAAAAACAGATGTCAGCTATTCGAAATCCAAAGCCATAGAAAAGATAGAGATAAACTAATGCAGACAGTCCGGTGAATTGACAGTTTGGAGCTCCGGTGTCAGATTTTGACCCACAGCACCTTGTTTCGAAGGAAACAACGTCACGAACGCAAGTCACGAGCTTTGCTCGTGAGCTATGGGCTTTTTTGGGCATTCGGGCTCATCTATCCTCTTTTTTTTTGCACTTTTAGTACTTTAGGGTATTTTTGTAATTTTCCTATTTTTTTAGTTTTAGGGTTTTGTTTGAACTCTATATAAACCTATCTCATATTCATTGTTAAGGGAATTGTTTTGTTTAAAAAAAAATTAGGGTTTTATCCCTTTAGGGTTTTATCCCTTATGGCTTCTGCTACGTTTCACTCTCCATCATAGTGGTATCAGAGCCAGGCAGTCCTGCGAGATGGTGAGAGGAAGATTCAGCCGTCGCAGTAGCACTAGAGTGACTCGAGATACGAGTGATGTAGATGATCGTGAAGATGCTGACCTACGCCGGCAGGTAGCCGATCTTACCCGGCAGATGGCTGTTCTTACCGCCAGGCAACAAGGCACGGAGGTTGAAGGTATGGTTAACCCTTTTGGAGAGAGGATCGACCAGAATCCTTCCCACGACCGGCGCTGGGAGCTTGGCTTCAAGATAGACGTCCCGGATTTTGATGGCAGCCTTAAGGCAGAGGCACTTATCGATTGGTTATCCCAGATCGAGGAAGTCTTGGACTTCAAGGAAGTTCCGGAAGAGAGAAGGGTCGCATTAGTCACCATCCACCTACGCGGTAGGGCAAGCAAAACTAAGAAGATAGAAAAGATAGAGATAAACTAAGAAGAAATCAAGCAAAACTAATCTTCCAACCATTGAAGAAGTAATCAAGGTTGAACCTTCTCAGAAAATAAAAAATATTGTCGCTTCGAAAAAGAAGAAAAGTTCTTCGAAACCTCCTCCAGCAAAAAATACAGATAAAAATGTCGAAGTACCTCCCTCAAATACAAATCCAAATGTTGAAGATACAGAAGAATTTGTGATGAAAAATCACCATGGAAATGATAACTTCAGCAATAAAGAGACTATTGGTGAAGTTAAAATTCAAGATCTTTATAAAAACATGGATCCTGAAGTTTTCAACGAATCCAAGAACAACTTGAACAAATTTCTCATCAAGTTACCGCACCTCTTCTACCTGACATTGTAAGTTTGAATCTTCTACCAGGTTCCTCATCATCCACTCTTATGATTTATGAAAATCATCATTCTATCCTTACTGAGGAGCTCTTTGGAAGAAGTATCAAATTCACTTTAACCATTCTCTAACCTCGAAGAAGCATTAAAGCATTTATGCACAGAGGTTAGGTATGCTCGAAGTAAACTAGATGTTATGGCTAAAGATATGATCCAGTGGAAAAAAGAGGCTAAAAGAGAGAAAACGATGAGAGAGATTTTTTATCGACTTATCCTCGAACAATTCCAAATTTTCCAGGCTGAAGATCAAAGTTCATAACAGGAACCGTCCAGCTCAAACGTCACTTGAGAGCTGTTAATGAACAAGAAAAAATGGAGTTGAATTATTCCCATCAACGTGAGTTGGATGAACTCAAAACAAAACATGAAAGAGAAATGGGTGAAGAACAAAATAAATACTTTTCTCTGCAAGAATCACTTAACAGAAGTGAGAAGGAGAATAAAAAGACAGTTGATGAATTGACATCACTCAAGACGACTTTAAAGAAGATAAAAGCATTGCTGTTAAAGCTGCCAAGACCCAAAGAGTGTGAGAAAACCTTGTTGCTATCAAAAATGTCGAAGAGCAAAAAGAATCATTTTGCTTTGTGAATTTCATGCGGCGTTTCCAAAGGAAAACTTTTCTGGCTTTTGAAAATTAATTTTTGTAGAATATCGCCCAAGTGAAGCATTTGAACCTATACATAGTAAATATTCCGAAGAAACCGAGTCAGAGGAAGACGAATACGCCTCTGATTAGGAAAACAGCTCTTCGAAAAGAAGCTCAGACCACTCTTCCAATGAATATTAAAAAGATGGATTTTTTTTTATATGTTGTTAAATCACCAATTATTGTTGGTATTCTATATTTTGTAAGTGCTTTAAACGCTTGGCACTTAAATTTATATTTTTGTAAAGCTGAAAAATGCGTTGTAATTTGTTAAAGGAACAATTCCTTATTTTATCTTTCAAATACTTGCCACCTTTATATGTCATATTGAATAATTTATATTCTATGAACAAGGTGTTAAAACTTCGAACATTATCATTACTTGAAACAATGCATTTAAAGAATGTTAGCACCTCGAATATTACTATATTTTTGAATTAGTGCTCGAAACAAATGTATAGCACTTCAAATAAAATAGTGAATTTAAAGAATGTGAGCACCTCAAATTATACTATCTTTTCTAACAGTGCTCTAAATGAACGTGTTGCACTTTGAATAAAATAGTGCGTTTAAAAAATGTATCACCTCAAATATGATAATCTCTTCGAACAGTTCTCTAAATAAACGTGTAGCACTTCCAATAAAACAGTGTGTTTAAAGAATGTTAACACCTCAAATATTACTATCCTTTCGAACAGTGCTCTAAGTGAACATATAGCACTTCGAATAAAACAGTGCGTTTAAAGAATATTACCACCTCAAATATGATTATCTCTTCGGACAATGCTCAGAACGTGTAGAACTTTGAATAAAACAGCTACTTAAATTACCTTTCGTTAACTATTTCAAAGATGATTAGTTTTTGCATAGTTACCAAACCACTTCCAAGAAAAATAATTTTATTAATAACTGTAAATGTAAATATGGCACCTCATTAAAATTTGCATGGGTCAACATTATAGGAAAGACTATTCCACTTATACAAACAAACAATAAAATCATATAAAGCGTTTACAAGAGAAACAATCACTCCCAATATAGTTTCAAGTGTTTAACATTCCAAGGATGTTGTAGAATTCTGCCATGTTTATTGTGGAGGCGGTATGTACCCGGCTTGAGTCGTTCTACTACCACATAGGGACATTCCCAATTTGGGGCCATCTTTCCAAGCCGTTTGTCCTTTGTATGGAATACCTTCCTCAAACTTTATCACCCACCTTAAAATACATCTGTTGTACCTTCGAATTATAATGGCTCTTTATCAAAGTTTGTTAATAAGTCAAATTCAAATGCACTTTAACTCTCTTCTCTTCGATCAAGTCAAGGTATGCCCTGATTGCCTCTTCATTTGAATCCTTTGAATAATAGAGTATTCTATAAGATGGTAAAATAGGTTCACAATGGCTTACATCATCCATACCATATACCAAAGCAAAAGGTGTTTCTTGAGTAGTTTTTCTATGAGTCGTTCTATAAGCCCACAACACCTCTAGCAAATAATTAGGCCATTTTCCAGCAGTTCATGTTAAATTTTTATTTAATCCTTCCAAAACAGACCTATTAGTTACTTCCACTTCGTCGTTTGCTTGATAATGAAAAAATGTCCAAAAACATTGTTTAATACCCCTCAAATTGCAAAAATGAAATCATTTCCCTATTGTTAAATTGTGGACCATTATCTGTAGTGATCTTTTAAGGAAATCCTAAACGACAACCAATATTATTCACTATAAACATGATAACATCCTTGGCTCTTGTACCAGATAACGGTTCAGCTTCCGCCCATTCTGAAAAATAATCTACTGCTAGAACAATCATTTGTCGTCCTCCTGAAGCCATAAGAAATGGTCTTACCAGATATATCCTCCATTTTTCACATGGAACTGCTTCAGATATGGAAGTAAGTGGAACCGCTGGTTTATGAATGGAACTAGAAAAACGTTGACAAGTATCACATCCTCTTACTAAACTTTTAGCATCACTCATAATCGAAAGCAAGTAATAACCTGTCAATAAAACTCTTTATGTTAAAGACTTGAATCCACAATAAGATGACTATTCCCATTATGCAATTCAGATAAAATTTATTAAGATTCCTCATTTCCCAAACATCGTAATAATGTTCTACTTATAGACTTCTTATACAAACCCCATCTAACACTCTATAACCATGAGCCTTATTTCTCAATCTCTGAGTTGGCTTAATATCTTGAGGCAATGTTCCTCTAAGCAAAAACTCCAATATGTCAGATTGTCAATCACCTCGAACTATGTCTGGAGTGACAGATACTTCCTCTAAATACTTACACTGTTCTGATTTGGCTAAGATGGAAGGATTTCTTGTAACAATATACATGGATACTCTTCTGTGTATGCAATGGTTGTTAAAGTATCATCAACTGTGTTCTCTCCTCGATTGATATGCTCAACAATCACTTTATCAAACAGAAGATTTAACCCTCGAAGATCACGAAGATACAAAACTGACTAATAGTTCTTAGCCTCAGATATTTTAATCATATGATTTGCCACTAATTAAGAATTTGTCTCCAACCAAACTGTTTTCACCCCACAAATACTTGCGAGCCTTAAGCCAGCTAAAGCAGCCTCGTACTCGGCCTCGTTATTTGATGCATGAAATCTAAATCAAATAACATGGTACATAGCGTCCCTGAAGGAGCAATTAACTGAACCCTCGCACTTGATCCCAATATGCTAGATCTACCATCAGTTCGAACCACCCATATTGAAGCTTATGACAATAACTCTTTAATTGCCCTTTCATTTGATCGACTTAAATGAAACTCAACCAAAAAATATGCTAAAGCTTAAGCTTTAATTGGTGTTTGATGATAAACATTTATATCAAAGTCTCCAAACTCAACTGACCACTTAGTCATTCGACCAGAAATATATGGTCGTTGTAATACATTCTTCAGTGGAAAAGAAATTTGAACAACAATTGTGTTAGCTTGAAAGTAAGGTCGCATTTTTCTAGCAGCCACCATTAAAGCCAGGGCCAAATTTTCAAGCCTCGAATATCTTTTCTCCAATGTCAACAAACCCTTGCTAACATAATAAACTGGCTTAGAAACTTCTCTTTCCTCTCATATCAAAACAGCACTAACAGCAAAATCCGACACTTCTATATACAAAAACAGTTGTCATATTCGAGGCTTAGACAAAATTTCAGGTGACAACAAAAGTTAATTCATCTTCAAAAAAACCATTTCACATTGTGGTGTCCACATAAACTCTTTTGGCCTTCGTTAATCTTGGAAAAAAAGAACATATTTGTCAAAAAAATATGGAAATAAATCAATTAAGAGCAGCAAACCTTCATGTTAAAATTTGTACCTCATTTATGGTTCGAGCTGATGTCATTGATACCAAATCCTTTAATTGTTCAGGATCAGCTTCTATTCCTTTTTTATTAATGATATACCCTAGAAACTTTCCTGACCTTACACCGAAGTATTTTTCTAAATTTAACTTCAATCGAATAGCTCTCAAGTTCAAAAACGTCTCCTCTAAATCTTTTAAGTGTTCACCATCAGTTGTACTTTTAACAAGCATAACATCAATGTAAACTTCCACGTTTCTTCCAATCCGAAAAGCAAAAGCCTTATACACCAGTCTCTAGTATGTCACCCTGCATTCTTTAGACCAAATGGCATAACTTTGTAACAATGTAATACCCAATCAATTATAAATGTGATACTCTCTTGTTCCTTTGAATCCAACTGAATCTGGTGATAACCTGCAAATGCATCCATAAAAGACAGAATTTTATTTGTTGAAGTGGAATCAATCAGTTGATCAATTTGAGGAACATGAAATCGATCTTTGGGACATGCACGATTCAAACCTGTAAAGTCAACACACATTCTTCATTTCTCATTCTTATTTTTAACTAATATTGGGTTAGCAGTCCAAAGTGGGTATTGTGACTCCCGAGTATGTCCAACCTTAGATAACCGATCCACCTCTGACACAATAGCCTCAGATTTTTCCACTGAAAAAACTCGCCTCTTCCGAATAATAGGCTTGAACTTCGGATCTAAAGCTAAAGTATGGCATATTACCTCTGGTGGAACCCCCACCACATCCTCTGTTTTCCAAGAAAAAACATCCAACTTATCGAACAACAATTGTAACAACTGATAACGCAACGTGGGTGTTTATATTCGCATAGTTTTCCCATTAGTAAATGTATACTCCTCGATATTCTCTCTTACTGCTAAAGGACTCGACTTTCCCTCAGATCATCCACATTATCCTCATCTAAGGTGAACCACCCTGAATTCTATTCAGTTATTTGATCATTGGAATTAGATCTTCGAGAATGTAGAGTTGTTGCATAACACTTTATGGCTACCTGCTAATCGCTTTGAACCATCCTAACATGATCCCTAATAACATACTTTAGACACTGATGAACTATGAAGACTACATCATAAATTCTTGATAGCCAAGAAAATATGTACGCTTTCCTTCATCGAGAGGCATATTTTAGCTTGTGCACTAAAAAGAAATAGACATGTGAATTGTGATACAAAAAGTCGCAAGTGTACGATTTCTGTTGTAGTTTTAGATTATTTAAGACTCAAAATACCAAACAATGAAGGTATTGTTTTTTTCTGGAGCTATTAGTATTACCCGTCATGGTATCTTTCCTAAAAATTGCGAGAGATTTAAAAAATTCACATAAACTTCGAACCCATCCTTGAACCGGTGGCTCATCCGCAGCTAACAAAATTAACCGATTCGGGTCTGCATCTAAAAACTTTATTGTCGCATCAAACTTATCGTATTTAGAATCCAAAATCATCAATTAGATTTTTTGCTTCGAATTTTCATTAACAACCCGTTGTATGGTTGTGCCTGGATTTTTCGACCCACTACTTTGTCCTTTAACAAAAGCTGTTGACTTGCCATTCTCTACCAAAATCTGTATTTTTTTCTTTAACGCTATACAATCTGCAATGTCATGCCCAATGTCATTGTGATACTTGAAAAAGCTATTATTGTGTTCTTCCCTTGGTCTATTTATCGGAGCTAGCTTTCTAAAGTTCACTTGACCTTTAGATTTCTCAAAGATATCAGCTACATACTCAGTTAGCTCCGCGGAACATTTTGGTATTATCTCTGATTTGGTCTTGGTCGATGAGGTTGATAGTTATACCCATGAGTTGGAGCCCCTCCTATTCGAGGAGGTAGATTAGTATTAGTCCTTGGACGAGGTGGTGCTTGAGAATTCGAAGCGTGTACTTAGATCCCATGACCAGTAAATGCATATCCCAAAGTTCTTGGAATAGAACTTGAACTACCTCGAACCCTAGTCGAATCTTGTTATACCACTTCAAAGCAGTACCCTTAAAATTCCGAGAAAAAGATTTATAAACCAGCCTATCATAAATTATCCCTTACATCTCGAGGCATACTTTTATTTTTTAGTTTATATTATTTACTTGACTTTCGATGTCGACTTCCTCCCCCCTCGAAGAATTTCGGTACCTTCCTTGCTTAAACAAATTAACTTTGAAATGCAAGCTAGATAATTCACTATCATTGGATGAAATATATCATTGTTTATCCTTTTTATCTTTCCGTAAAGAACGTTGTTCCATGTCTGACTGAAAATACTTTTTTTTTATTACTTCAAATTTGATGAGTTATATAAGACTCATCATATTGGTTTCCCAACTCATATTTTTCCTCAACTGGACGTACCTTGGGTTTCAATATACCAGATTGAATTTTTTGTTCTCTCCGAGCATATTCATCATTGAAAATAATTATTTTTTCTACCAGTTTCTTTATTCGATTTTTAATGTCAGAATGATTACTATTGCCTCTACTTTCTTCCGTGTGTAAATCTGACTTGGATGCTTCAATTGCTTCACGAATTGCTGGATGAGCCCTTGTCTCCTCTGGCTATATAATAAGCAATACTGTTAACAATGAATTTTATCTTTCCTATTTTTAGATGTGCTATCTATGTAGCTTATTGTTTCTCCCACTATGGTCCCAAATGTTAAGTGTTAGAGATATCCTTATGAATATATTGAATTAAATCTGTGCTTATAGAAAATAAAGTGAAAGTATCGAGAGAGAATTAAAGTACTGAAGTTCTAGAGAGAGAAACAACAAAGCAGAATCTATTTCAAAAAGTAAAAGTCGAATCCCTTTATTAATTATCTCCCATCCTACTTATAGGAATATGGGAAGACTTTAACTGATTTAATTACAAAATGAAGTAAATTACGTTGTGGTCCTCTATATTTACAAATAATATAAATCCCCTCTCTTGACTTTACAATTTACTTAAAACAACCTAAATGATATTATTTTAAGTCGCTGATAATTTGTGTCCTTATCAATGTTGAGGGTGATGATACCTTGGTGAAAATATATGCAATCATGAAATTTGTGTCATAGGAACAATCCTTATCTAACCATTATAAATTTATTCTTTCACGGATATGAACTTAATGTTATATGCTTAAACTTGTTGGGGCTATTGTTTCTGTTTGAGAACATGTCATAAGAAATACGTAATCGGTGGTAGAGTTTATGGTATCTTAGCATCCTATAATATCTAATTAATCTGATCTATTGTATGTAAATATGAAGTATTTTGCATTCTTAATTACCAGAGCATCCTCTTTAATGCAGTCCAAGGGCCAAATCTCGAGTTGCTCAAGTACTTTGATAATGTTTCGAATGTGAATAATATTTTTGGTCTAATACATACCTTAGCATACATGAGACTACCAACTACCAATGCATAAGGTAATGTCTGCATTAACTTAATTTCTGAAATTTTCTTAGGATATTGGTGAAGTGATAATTTGTCACCTTTCTCTATAGGTTTATTCATGAGTTTGTTGTTTTCCATACCATAATGATACAACATGCTATCATTGTATGCCTTCTATAAGAGACTCGTGATACCATAGGGAGGTTCCTTATAATACGGATCCTTAACACATAGAAGACTTCACCAAGGTCTTTCACATCAAATTTATTTAACAAGAATTTCTTTGTAGCATGTAATAAACCTATGTCGTTAGTGGCTATGAGTAGGCCATCAATATTCAACACTAAAAATATCACTTTACTCTCGATGATCTTGTGATATACCTAATCTTCGATATGGTTTACCGCAAAACCGAATGAGATGACAGTGTATATGAACTTGTGGTTCCATTGACGAGAACCTTATTTGAGTTTATAAATGGATTTTTTTAGTTTAGAAGCCTTTGATTTGTTTTCTTAGACCACAAAGTTTTCATGTTGATTCATGTAAATCAACTAATCAATGTTTTTACTAAGGAAATATTTTTTAACATTTATCAAATGAAGTTGAATGTTAAAATAAGCAACAATATCCATGATGTCCTAAATTAGCCTATTGATAATACTAGAGAAAAATTCTCAAAATAGTCGATCCTTTTAGTTTGATTGTACCTTTTTGCTACAAAATATGCTCTGTATTTTTTTCACTTTCTTTTAAGCATCATGTTTGGTTTTAAACATCCATTTCAAATCAAGTTCTTCTAATCTTCTACGTAAGGTGATAAGATCCAAACTGAATTATCTTGCATTGATTTTTACTTTTCATTTATCGCTTCAATCTAAAATTTAGAGTTAGAATATTTTATAACAATTTAAGAGGTGATCGGGTCCTCTTCTAAAATGCATAAAGTTTGTTCATGTTCATTAAAGAATGCTACATAATCCAAAGATATGGAACTATTCCTCTCTCAAGTGAATCTATGCAATGTTGGATCATTGTCTTGTTAAATATCTAGAGGATGCTGAATTTGCTCATCAGGAACCACATCAACCTTTTTTATTGGAGGTGGGAGTGCAACATCAGTAAGAGGAACTGAATTCTGTAACATAACGTTTATGATCGGTAAACCAACTGTAGTTGGAACATCAAGTCCATAGACTGAATAAAATGGTTCCAATTATTCCTCAAAATATTTTTTAAGAATTATTCCCTCCAAAATCTGTATTTTAAAAAAAAAATACTACAATTCTTACCTCAAAGATCAAGCATTTAATGAGAAAGTAAAATTTGTAAGCCCGAGAATGGTCTAGGTATCCTATGAAATTAGACCTAACTATTTTGGACTCCATATTTTATTCACTTGGCATGTAAGCCTTTGTTTCCACTGGACATCCTCATACCTTCCATAGTGTTCACCACCACGTAAGAATTTGACGACTTTAATCTATTTGAAACATTGTAATTAAACATTGATCTTAAAGGTTATCAACATGTTAATTACTTCTGATTTCTCATAAAGAAAATATAAATAAATGTATCATGAAAAGTCGTATATAAAATATAAGAATTGTCTTTGACCATTCCATGATGTTGAATGAAATGGGCCACAAATTTTTGTATGGATTAACTCCAAGACGTCTTTAGCACGAAATTCTTTAAACCTTCTCTTCGTGGTTTATTCTCTTTTATACACCCTACACATTTATCTAAATTAGTGTAATCAAGGGGACCCAGTGGATTATCAACAATAATCTTATTTATTTTATTTATGATATATTACCTAAACCATTGTGACATAGAGATACTGAATTTTCATGTGCATCTATATGTGTTATGCGCATTGCTATTGGATAACTAATTATATTATTTAACTTATACAAATTATCATTACAATCAAGAATATTTAAGCTAATCATATGATTGTCATAAAAGACTTGCAACTTTCCACTTCCAAAAGAACAAGTATAACCCAATTTTTTTCCAATAGTGAAAAGGATAGTAATTTTTTAAAACGAGATAATAATCAAAATATCGCTTATATAAAAATTAAGTACTAAATTTTAAAATAGTTTAAACTGATAAATGATTTTACACGGGTAAGCCACGCAATCTAGAATGAAAATATGTATTTTTCCTTCATAGAGAGGCATATTTTAGCTTGTGCACTAAAAAGAAATAGACATGTGATTTGTGATACAAAAAGTCGCAAAAGTACGATTTCCGTTGTAGTTTTAGATTATTTAAGACTCAAAATATCAAACAAGGGAGGAATTTTTTTTTCTAGATCTATTAGTATAACCTAGACATGGTATCTTTCCTAAAAATTGCGAGAGATTTAAAAATTTACATAAACTTCGAACTCATCCTTGAACCGGTGGCTCATCCACAACTAACAAAATAAACTGATTCGGGTCTACATCTAAAAGCTTTGTTGCCATATCAACCTTATCGTATTTAGAATCCAAAATCATCAATTAAATCTTTTGCTTCGAATTTTCATTAACAACCCGTTGTGTGGTCGTACCCGGATTTTTTTACCCACTACTTTGTCTTTTAACAAAAGCTGTTGACTTCCCATTCTCTATCAAAATCTGTATTTTTTACTTTAATGCTATGCAATCTGCAATGTCATGCCCAATGTCATTGTGATACTTGCAAAACCTATTATTGTGTTCTTCCCATGGTCTATTTATCAGAGCTGGTTTTCTAAAGTTCACTTGACCTTTAGATTTCTCAAAGATAGCAGCTACATTCTAAGTTCGCTCCACAAAATATTCTGGTCTTATCCCTGATTTGGTATTGGTCGGTGAGGTTGATAATTATTCCCATGAGTTGGAGCCCCTCCTATTCGACGAGGTAGATTAGTATTAGTCCTCGGACGAGGTGGTGCTTGAGAATTCGAAGCGTGTACTTAGCTCCCTTGAACAGTAAATGCATGTCCCAAAGTTCTTGGAATATAACTTGAACTACATCGAACCCTAGTGGACTTCTTCAACTTTAATTTTATCTTCAACTTGAGCCATCAAAGAACCAAATGTCAAAGATCTTCTTCTAGTAGTCTCATTTTCCAAAAGCTTCCATAGTAACAAGTTCTTCATAATCCTCCAACTATGTTTTCATTAATACAAATTGTCTACTATAAACTTTTAACTTTTCCCCCTCAACTTGTTTGCATTGTATAATTGTGTTAGCATTGACTCGTATTTCTTTTCTTCCTACAAATTATCTTCAAATTGCAGTATAATATTTTTTTAATTAGTAATAGATCCCCTCAGAATCTTGTTATACCACTTCAAAACAGTACCCTTAAAATTCTGAGAAAAAGATCTACAAACCAGCCTATCCTCATCCTTGAAATTTATCATATAATTTTTGAACTATTTAATATGGTCATCAGGATTTTGCGTTCCATCAAACTTATTTACCTTTGAAATATCAAAATGCCTCAGAAGAGGTATTGATATTAGTTAGCATTAGTTATCTACTCTTTTCATATCAAACAATAAGTTAGCGAATGGAAAAAATAATAAATAAAATATTCTCGTCTAATCCTTGATTTGGTCTTGGTCGGTGAGGTTGATAATTATTCATATGGGTTGGAGCCCCTTCTATTTGAGGAGGTAGATTAGTATTAGTACTCGGACGAGGTGGTGCTTGAGAATTCAAAGCGTGTACTTGGATCCCTTGAATAGTAAATACATGTCCCAAAGTTCTTAGAATAAAACTTGAACTACATCGAACCCTAGTGGACTTCTTCAACTTTAATTTTATCTACTTGAGCCATCAAATAACCAAATGTCAAAGATCTTCTTCTAGTACTCTCATTTTCCAGATCCCCTAGAAGTAACCCTCGTCTAAAAGCTGCCATAGAAACAAGTTCTTCACAATCCTCCAACTCTGTTTTCATTAATACAAATTGTCTAGTATAGACTTTTAATTTTTCCCACACAACTTGTTTGCATTGTATAATTGTGTCAACATTGGCTCGCATTTCTTTTCTTCCTACATATTATCTTGAAATTGCAGTATAAGTTTTTTTAAATTGGTAATATATCCCCTCGGAATCCTGTTATACCACTTCAAAGTAGTACTTTTAAAATTCTGAAAAAAATCTACAAACCAGCCTATCCTCATCCTTGAAATTTATCATATAATTTTTGAACTATTTAATATGGTTATCAAGATTTTGTGTTCCATCAAACTTGTTTATCTTTGAAATATCAAAACGCCTAAGAAGCGGTATTGATATTAGTTATCATTAGTTATCTACTATTTTCAAATCAAACAATAAGTTACTGAATGGAAAAATATTAACAAACTTAAATATTGATATGAAAAAATGAGTAGGAATATGGTAATTTACATTAATTACAAGAAAAAAAACTATATATTTTTTACTTTAAAATAGGTAAGACCCAATGAATAACATATAAGACTGTCATGAATTAAACGTGCAAGTCGTAAAAATATTAATTAAATAGCGAATGTAATAAAACATATGAGACTACACCAATTAAAACATACAATGTCATAGTAAAATAAGGTGTGAGATTTCTACAATTAAACATATGATTCAACCGCAACTAAACATGCGAGACTATAGCCAAACAAATATAAAAGACTTGCAGTAGTTTACAAAAAAATATGTTTGTTACTTACGAAATGTATTACTTACAAAAAAATGTAACATCATAAAGTATTATATCAAGTGAGCTTCCAATGAACGTTTGTATTTTCATAGTTAAGGAAATAATATAGCATATATGCTCTCGTCAACAGACACAAGTATTCATTGTATTATTTACGAACAAATCCATTTTGGATAAAATCGTTGGCGTATTTACAAACAAAAACGCCGTAGTCGAGGCTTCTTGGTTTTTATTGTATGATATGTCTTTGTGTTTGTAATTTTATGAATTCTTGTTTATATGTATGATTTTTTTTTATGAAGGTACGCCAAGTGTTAGCAGGAGGCGACGCTATGCAAGACTAGTAGAAAATAAGAAGCATGTATGACTTTAAATACTTACCAGCGGCTCAATAGTTTTTCTTGTTTTATAATGTGTGTATTTACTGGGAGGCAATATTGGGTTATAGTTTGTTGCTACTCATTTTTTAACATTGATAATCAATAATTTCCAATGGTTTATTGTATTTTTTGAGATGGTGTATATTGAAACCAACACATAATACGCATTTACATGATTAGTGAGAAATATCTCGTCGGCCATTTTTATTAGGTCTTTTTTCATGTTCATTAAAGTCTGCATTAAGACAAAAGATAACAAACACGTTTTGTTTAATAATAGATACCTAATTTTAGGTATACTTATGGTTGTATGAGCAAAAAATTCTAGAACGTGACATATATTTGAATGTGTCCTATCGAAACCTATGGTTGGTCCTTCCTAGTTATTTTTAAGCCTTTTATAAATCCAAACGTCAATATAATATCAAATGACAAGGGGACATGTTATATAAGAGGTGAGATTTGACAATGTTACAAATAACTCATACAATATATGGTCACTATTATAATGCAAGACTTGTATATTTTACCTTAAAGTCTAGGTTGCATTCATTAGGTACCACCATCAGAATAGTTACACAAATATTCATTCATTAGGGTCCATATGATGATGGTAAATACTATACTTTGGATCTTCTTGTTTTTCTGCCTTTTATATCTTACCCACTTTATGGTACTCATGGATGCCAATCATTTGCTTTGTTGTTGTATTTATTTCCCAATCAGGGAAAGTCACCTCCTCCTCTTGTATCTCACATTGTGATTATTTAAGAAATGGTCATTCATGCCATTTATCATCCTTATACACTTGTACAATATGAGAGACATATATGAAACAATATATGAGACTAGCTATACTTGAAGTAAACGTGCGAGACCGTCTATCCATGAAGTAAATATGGAGACATTGATGTTTTTCATTAAGAAACGTGCGAGACTAGAGATACATACATAATTTATGTGAGACATTGACACATTTTATTGATTAAAACAACATATGATCCAAATGGAAATATAAATATGTGATCCAAATGAAAAGAAAAATATGCAAGACCAAGTCAAATAAATATAGAAGACCAAGTCTAATATGAAACAACATTATGTGACAAAAGATATTTAAACTTGAATCATGATCTACTTAAAACAACATATATGACAAAGGTAGTGTTTTAAAAACCTACAGTATATGAAAAATATATTCAAAGTTGAATCTTAATCTTCTTTAGATCCACTTATATCTTCACAAATGGTTTACCCTGATATTGTGACTGTCTCATTTACATCCTTTTCAGTAGTAGAATCCAAGAAAATAGCAGCCTTGATATCCTCTATGATAGCATCCCAAGTTAGTTCTAGATATCATCAGTCGTAACCTTATCAATCTCGTCATAATATGACTTTGTAGCCTATGTAAAAAATATTATTTTATCTTTTTTATATACATGCACTTTTGGACGGTGTATTAGCTAAGGCTGATGGTAATGATTCTCTCTTGTATTTTTGTGGTTTTTGTTGTTCAGGTGTTATGTGTTGGGGTTTTTCTATCTATTGTCTAATTGGTTCTGTTTAATGGATTTGACCTTATTTTTCCTATGGGCTTCCTATAGGGTTTCCTTTGTTTTCTATGGTGTTTTTTTTCTTCTTTTGTTTGGTGTTGATTTTCTAGTTGTTATTCTTGTGAGACTGGGTGGTTCAATTGTCCGGGTGGGTGTTTTGTTTTTGTTCTGGTGGTTATTCTGTGTGTTATTATTATTAATGTTTTTGTGGTACCAATGGGATTTTTTCGTTGACTGGTGGTGGTGGTGCTACTAGTTCAATTTGTTTTGGGTCACAAATAGGTAAAGATAGTTCCTATGTTAAGGTATTGAAGTTCCAGCTTCCGATATAACTCAATAATCATTTTTTTCTTGCTCTTCAACCTGTAATAACAATGTGATATATATTGGTATGAAACGTGAGAAACTGCAATAAATAAAACATAGATAACAAGCGAGACTAGAAATATATATATATATATACTTAGTTTTTGACTCTTTTTTTCAAGCGAACACTCCATATGGTATAAATAAACAGACCATTTGTACGTATTGCTTCATCTTTACGTTCTAATATCTGACGTAAAAGAGAAATCCTTTTGTAGGTGGTCGTACTCTTCGTTTTAGAGGTGGTTTGACTTTTCTTCTATGTTATTGTAATGCTCTTTGAGAGGTTTAATATTTATGAAGGGTATTGGAGTATTCTTTTTCTGTTTGATGAATTCACCTAGGGTGCGATCAACATCAAAGTCATCTCTGAAACCCCCAGTTTCTGTTGGGGTGTCTGAATTTGTGTTTCTCTTGTTGTGAGTTGGTATGTTCGGGTTGAAGTGGTTCGGATTGTCCGGTTGTGGTTTTCTGGTTGGTGTGGTTGGGTATTCTGGTTGGTGGTTTTCTAGAGTGTGAAGGCTTTCTTCTTGGTTTTGTAATTACGAATTTAATCTTCTTTCTTAGGCATTGGATATGGTACATGATCTTAGTTCCCAACTTGATCATCTGCCAGATCATACCCACCAGCTGTATTCGCACCGAATAATCTTATTTATGTCATTGTGAATGTTAATTCACCCTCAAAAACCTATAAAATGATAAATAAAAAAACTTAGTAAAACATGCGTGACTAGTTTAACTCAACATGCGAGACTACTTCATGCAAGACTAATGCTACTGGATATGTGACTCTGCTGTAACTGAACGTGCGATTCTATTTCAACTAAACATGAAATTCTACTGTAATTATAACATGCAAGACTATTTAAACTCAACATGAGTTTCTATTTAAACTAAACATGTGAACTAAGCATACGATTCTACATAAACTAAACATGTGATTCTACTTATACTAAATAGTCGATGCATCATCATCTCTTAGATGTTTATCTTTTGAATTATATCCAAAGTTGATGATTTTAACTCTAATCCCCACCATTTGTAGCATATTGGAATCATGTTGGCCCTTGTTTCTTCTTGTGCAAAGGTTGTGTGCTCCATGATGAATGGTTGCATCAAAAAATATATCAACATCATTACATCTAACTTTTACTTGTTAAATTATGTAGCAATGTGCTTACCATTAAAAGTGCAACACATCCGATAACTCTATCAGATTTTTCGAAGACACGAGTTTGAATTGACTTAAGTAGTTTCTCATTTATTGCTCTATACCAATCCTAGTTATTTATTTTTTGAAGGTTTTTTACATAAAATCTTGTTATTGTACCATGCATATCTAATGATACTAAATAAAACAATGTACAACACAAAAACATGATCAATAAAATAACCACATCTTTCACAGTTTTCCCATCATCCCCGTACTACAAGCTTTGTTTATTTTTTGTGTAAAATACAACACAATTACACATGCGGTACTCTTGACAAAAATATATGTCAGTCTGGATCAAATAAACCATGCAAGGCTAGTGCAATTAAACATGTGATCCCTAATGGAAAATATACATGCCAGACTAGTGCATATATATCATGGAAGACTAGTGCATGTAAATATTCGATCCTAGTGTAAAAATCACATGTAAATCTTGATAAAAAACGTATGTAAGTCTTGATCAAAATAAACCGTGCGAGACTAGTGCATGTAAGCACGTGATCTTGGTGGGGAAAAAAACCACATGCAAGTCTTGATCAAACAAACCATGCTAGACTAGTGTGATTAAACTAGTCTACAACTAAAACATGTTCTACCAATAATAAAGTCATACCTTTATCAAATTAGTTCATATTGGTTTTGATTTATTTTTTCCCAATTTTCTAAATCTTCGTCCACAAACTATGTTTTTATTATACTGGATTCTGTTTCTTAACCATCAGTGTAGCAAAGTTTGAATCATCCTTTTGAGTTTAAATGCATTTCCTTGTTTCCGTACTTCAAACCAAAAACATTATTTACGTCATTGGTGGTTATTTTTACAAGTTTTGACCCAATGCGAAAAACTTCTTCTTTAACCGAGTATATCTTTATGATCTCAGATATAATCAGATAATTCTTTTTCATTATTAGTCTCTCATTACAGAGATCATCAGAAACCTTCAATATTGTATAAGAAGACGTTTCCTTTACAACTACCATGTGTTCGTCCATAGAATGTCGCTCTTTTCTTTTATCAAATTAAGTGTAATAACTAAACATGATCTGAAAAACCATATATTAATAAATATTTCATCCTGCAATAAATTGTTAGACGAATTAAAATAAACAATGTGGGATATGTTGATGAAACAAGTGATATCGCGGAATTATGTAGCAAAATCATACGAGATGAGATATAATGGATATTATAAACTTGTATAAAGTTTCTAAAATAAACATATTCTGCACAAGCACACGTGTGAATATGCGATTCACATGTGAATATGCGATTCACATGTAAAACCCGAATCACAACATGAAAACCAATGCGAGTTGCACTTCAAATACCTTAAACTGTCTTCTCAAAAAACGAATCGCATTTCAAATCGAAGATCGTTAACAACAATTTTAGTTTTTTGGTTTTTGGGCTTAAGAATTAATGATGGATACAAAAAGGAATAAATATGTGAAACGTTTAGGTTCAAAACGAGAAAAACCGTTTTGTCAATCTAAAACATGTTTTTTTTCGGACGGAACCCGCAGCCGCTACTCAGAGTGCAATGAGTGCGCACAGGGTAAACCTTCACTCTGACGCAATAGCCTGCAAACCAACGCCAGAAGGTAAACCACACAAGGTGACAGGCTTAGCCGAGAAAGCGTATGTAGAGGGACTCGAATCATGACCTTTGGTCACAAGCATGTCTTACTCAACCAACTCGACTATCCCTTGGGGGCCTAAAACATGTTTTTTTCCAGAGGGAACCTGCAGCCGCTACTCAGAGTGCAATGAGTGCGTACAGGGTAAACCCTCAGTCTGACGCAATAGTCTGCAAACCAGCACTAGAAGGTAAACCACACACGGTGACAGGCTCAGCCGAAAAAGCGTATGGAAATGGACTCGAACTCATGACCTTTGGTCACAAGCATGCTTTACTCAACCAACTCGGCTATCCCCTTCAAACATGCTTTACTCAACCAACTCGGCTACCCCTTAGAGACGGTCTAAAAACATGTTATTTATACAAATTGAAGTTTTTTTAATCTAATTTTATGATACACACCTACCGATAGCTTTCCATATTTTGGTATTGAGATAATATTTATTAGCTCATCCTAATTGTCGTATCATTGTTGTTTTTAGTCTTTAAGAACATTTTTTTTCACTTTTTATATAATTAATTGTTTTATAAAAACATCATTTTCTTAAATGCTTCAATATTTAATCTATTGAGCTTATTAACTTGTCATATTGAGCTTATTAACTTGTTAGTCTCATAATTATTTTATATATTAAAACTATGAGAGACAAATTATAATAATTATATATTCTGAGAATAAAGAACTCGGTAGAAAATAAAATCTTACAAAAGACTAAATTAATGAAATTGTGATTTTCATACCATGAATCAACTTAAAACAAAATTATCATAGACCGATCAAAATCAAAACCAACAAACAAGGATATACTTTATTAGTCAATAAGTCGGTGGCGCAAACGGCTGATTATATTCAGAACGTTGTATAAACATGTTGCCAAATGTATTTAGAACTTGCATAAGTGATCTGTATTTGGATTTGGATCCTCAAAATATTGTTAAACATCAGCTGTTTTCCATTAATGTAATCCTGAAATTCCAGGATTTTCAAGAGTTGACCCTCACATGCATCCGCATACATATGACGAATTAAGTGACCCGTATGCCCATTCATGATTTGTATTATTAAATAAAAACATATAAAAAACTAAACAAATTCAACAACTAAATAAATTATACAAAAGACAAAGATTTACATTTTAGTAAAAATGAGAGACCTTATAAAAAAGAGTTAATTGATATAGTTAAAAAGGCTGATTTCATGTATTGAAATTGGTCAAACACGTATTCAAATTTAATATCGAAATGAGTATATTAGTTTTTAAGAGTGTGATTTGTCATAAAATTTGATATCGAAATTCGATCATAATTTTTTTTTAAAATCATTTTTCATATTTAAATATTATTTAAATATTTAATTGTTATATTTATATATTTATTTTATTTTAAAATATTTATGTAATTTCTTTATTTTTGAATTAGGATTTTGAATAGTTGCTATATAAATCATCATATATTTTAATTTTTGTCGGTAGTTTTATGAAATTAAAATCAAACATTTCGTCTATTTAACTTTTTAGTTTTTGTATTTTTTGGATTTTCCTTTCGATTAAAATAAAATTTATCTATCATTATTTCGTCTTCAAACTTTTGCCGCATCAGTAATTTACCAAATATTACAAATGAAAGTTATCGTATATACCAATAATTTTCAATCTCACAGGTTCCACGACCACCATATGAATCAAAACAACACGGTTCATACACCAAATATATTTACCAAACAAAAACAATATTTTATGTATAAAAGGGTTGTTCATCACAAATGATTATATCTAAAATTATCATAAAAAAATATCATATCTTCGTGAACCATTCAAATATTTATAAAGTTGTATCATTGCAGTATATTATTCTTCTACCTGGATTATTTCTGGTAAAATTGAAGTTACATATAGTTTTTTTAAATAAAATAATTAACTTTTAATTTATAAATAATGAATATATATATATATATTAATGGCTGATTTCGAAATTTAATTGATCTTATAAATATAAATATATATATATATATAGATAATCACTATTGAATTGTTTTTATAAAGAGTTTTATTTGTTGAAAGTGAATAATTGTTCTAAAGATTTTATGTTTATTAAAAGTGAGCATGAATTTATTAAAGAATAGACGTTTTATTTTCATGGTAAAAAGATAGTTACTGTTAAAAAATCGATGAATCAATTGAACATAAAATAAAGTAAAATGACTATTTTTTTAGATTTTTATAATTTAAATTATTTTATAATGAAAAATAAATTAGTAGATCCATTTTTCATAAGTGTCGTCCATATTTTAAAATTTTCATTCGTTAATTGTTTGATTTTGAGTTTTTAGTAGTTCTGATTAAGTTTTTATGTTTTGAGTATGTTATGTTTATACGATGGAAGAATCATTATGAATTTGAGGTGATCCATATTTATATTTTTGAGTGTGATACATTAGTTTTAGTTGGACTAAAACTAATGCAAGTTTATGAATATTTAAGTTATGCTTAATGCTATACGAGCATCGTATTTTTTATTAAAAATTAAAGTTTAATATTCATTGAAGAGGGTGATTTTTTTTATCTTTTATATATATGTAGTGCATAAGTCAGCAGTAAAACCAAAAAAGTCGACCAACCAATCTATATGTATCATTACTCTCGTCTACGAGAACCAAAGAATACTTATAATAAAAATCAATTTGAAACCAAAACTTAACGAAATATTAAGTTTTTACAAGTTTTACATTATGACTAACATCTGACATTATTCGTTGAGAAAATGAAATCATTTTTAAACACTAAGCTTTGGAACAGGTCGTCGAGCTGTAAAACTATCATCTAGCAAAAATCATAAACATATAAAATATGCTCGATGAATTGCAGTCACTCAACCTCTCGAACTACTTTTAGAAGTTAAGCACTTGGATGTTTGGATAAAGATGATGACACATCATATATATGGTCCTCGTAGAGCTTCCAAATAGCCTCTAAAGCTTCTATTTGAAGGTTGCATTGGACATAACATCACCAATGTTCTTTTTTTAAAGAACCATACAATATTCATTTGATTTTTTGTTAAAATTTAGAATATGATACATAAGCGCACATGTGTTGGCACCGACGAATGCCACAATCAAATTAACGCAGATGAGCCATGAATATGAAGTAAATCCCTAACCAAAATCCACAAATGGGCCTTCGTTCCACATCACCCGATAAACCTAGATTGCGGATCTGCCAAACCTCGGTTCAAAAATTACATATTGTCTTGCAGCGTATATCTCATTCTAGATTTTTTTATATTTAAAGCAAAAAAAAAGTATCTGACTCGTTGGGGTCGGGAACATACATTATTTGGTATTCATCATTTAATATGGAACTCATCTAAAGTTACGGAGATTGACTGATATACACTTCATAATGCAACCAGTGGCGTAGCCAGGATCGGAACACCGTGGTGTCCTGGACTTTATTATTGAAGAAGTATATATATATATATCAAAATAAATTATAATAACAAATGGTTTATATTCAAATTTCAAATATTGAATTGTCGGTGTCATGACATAATATATGTTACATAAATAACTAAAATGTGATTAGGCAAAACTAAAATAAAAACATAAATCTAAGTTAATTCTACTTCTACTTTCTTCTTACTCATAGTTTGAAAATGTTGAAGGATAGTTGTGTTACTAATCGTGGTAAATACATCTTTTTCCACAAATGTTACGAGACAATCATTAAGCCATGGATCACTCATTCTATTTCTCAACTCATTCTTCACATAATTCATTCCTGAGAAAACTCGCTCAACACTCACCGTTGCTACGGGTAAAAGCAAAGCCAACTTCAAAAGCTCATAAACCCAATTGAAGATTCTATGCTTTTTTGTATTCACAATAATCCTAGAAAGTTCTGCAAGTCCTTTCAAATTGGAAAATCTAGCATCTTTCCTGACACTCCTAATATAACACTCAAATTGGTTTGTCAAAACTTCATCATCAACATCAGAAAACTCAATTGGGTACATTCTCGCAATTCTCAATAATAATTTACTATCGAAAGCTTCAAATGAAGAGCAAGGACTCAAGCATGCAACGTATTTCAACAACTCAGTGTTTTCCATATTAAACCTCTCATTCAACTCTTTTAATTGCATATCTAAAATATTCATGAAGCAATCGAACTTGTAGTGATGCAAGTTAGAAACACCATGAGCTAAACGCCTAGATTTCATACCTTTCACATATTGTGCCTCCATGTCAGGAATGTCAACACTCAAGTTGTTACAAGATGACACAACTTTATCCAGAAATATTTCCCAACCGTTATTTCTCATGTCCTGTAATCGATCTTTACTTACTGAAACAAGGTTCAAAGCGTTCAAAATATCTTGATCAGCCCTTTGCAACGTCAAAGACAATTCATTTGTCACACCTAATACATCATTCATCAAATACAACATGAAAATAAAATCAAATGTTTGCATCACAGTTAACAAGGTCTTCGCTTCTCCGTTTTTATCACTTAATCCATCAACTTCCAACTCTTCAAGAACTTCAATCACTGGAGAAAACAATTTCATCAAACTAATAAGTGTCCTATAGTGAGAACCCCACCTTGTGTCACGAGCTCTTACAAGAGACGTCTATTGATTCAATCCGCGACCAGTTTCAACAAAGCCCCCTTCTATCAAATTTGTAACTTGATTTGCTTGATATTCTCAAAGTAAATCCTGACGTTTGTTAGATGACCTAATGACATTAACAACACGTGTAACAACTCCAAAAAACCATTTCACACCAACGTGTTCTCTTACAACTGCAATAAGTGCCAATTGCAATTGGTGAGCAAAACAATGCACATAATAAGCATTAGGATTGTCCTTTTGGATCAAAGTTTTCAAACCTCCAAATCTACCACGCATGTTGTTTGCCCCATCATATCCTTGTCCTCTAATTTTAGACATAGATAATCTATATCCACACAACAAACTTTCAAGAGCACTTTTTAGTGATATTGCACTAGTGTCTTGGACGCGAACGATTCCAATAAATATTTCCATAACAAACCCTTTCTCATCAACAAAACGCAAAACAACCGCCATTTGTTCTTTACCAGAGCAATCTCCAGATTCATCAACTAATACAGAAAAACTACCATCTCCAATTTCTTTGACAATTTTGTTAACTGTTTCGACTGCACAAGCATTCACAAGCTCCTTCTGAATATCAAGAGAAGTCATTTTATGATTTTTCGGAGCATTTTTTAACACAACTCCTATTTCTTCATTGATCAAGCCAAAAACGTCTAATAACTCAAGAAAGTTTCCTTTGTATGAAGAATTTTTAGATTCATCATGTCCACGAAATGCCAAACCACCTAGTAAAAGATATTTATCAGCTATAAGTGATGTATTCAATCTCACAAGATAATCAAATTTCTCTTTGTCACTTTGCTTCTTTGAAGAAGCTTCAATACTTTGTTGAGGCATCATAAGAGATTCACATTTTGTCACTACAAAGTTATGTTGATTACCAACATGGATATTTAGTCTACTTTTCTTATTCCAACTTTGAAACCCTTTCTTTCCAGCAAAACTCTCTTGACTGCTAGTGACACACTTACTCTTGAATAAATAACAAGGCAAACAATGGACAGAGTTATTATATTCACTATATTCTAACCAACTTGGATATAAATCAAACCAAGATTGAACAAATGCACGTGGTTTTCCGTTAGAATTTATAGGAGGATATTTCTCCTTACGGGGTTGAGTTGGACCCCTTA
The DNA here is from genome assembly GCA_036936605.1 of Limnanthes douglasii subsp. nivea. NCBI lineage: Eukaryota > Viridiplantae > Streptophyta > Magnoliopsida > Brassicales > Limnanthaceae > Limnanthes > Limnanthes douglasii. Next base: position 53,612,991 of record JAUPFV010000005.1, read on the forward strand.
AAAGATAAGCTCTTCTTACCGAGTCTTGAAGATCTGGATGAAAGCTAGAGATTGGGTTTATTTTCCCTGGATAAGCCTCCAAATGTTCCCAATTTGTAGATTGATCTTCGACTTCAGGTTGTGAATTATTGTCCACCGGAATATGAGCTTCTGGAATAACAACTTCAGCTTGTGTTTATTCGCGGTTAACTTCAGTAATTGAATTAGAGACATTTGTATTTGCTTCGTTATATTTAGGAGTTCGTTTAAAATATCTATGCATCCTATAATGGCAATCATAAAAAAACTCAATCAACAACAAAATTTAAACTCAATATTTGTAACGAGTGAATAATAACATAAGACATGTAGAAAAACTTCAAATTTGATAATTAATAATATAAAACATAATAAATACCTTAGTGTTTGAAGCTGAAAATCACAAGAAAGCAAAAAAAACAATTTGCAGCCTGTAGTTAGAGTTTTTTAAAATGATAGTAGAAACTAGAAAGAAAATACTTTTATATATATATATATATAAAAGTATAAATTGATATTATATATATTTAAAAAATATTATCTATATTAAACTAATATATAGGATATATTAGGTATAGGATAAAATCTTTAATTTTTTTTGATAATATATAGGATAAGAATAAACGGGTAGGATAAGATCTTTAAAAAGAAAATATAATATATAGGATAAGAATAAACGGGTAGGATAAGATCTTTAAAAAAGAAAATATATTAATAATATATAGGATAAGAATAAACGGATATTAAAATGAGAAAATATAGGAAAAATAAGTGGGTTTAAAAAGAAAATATATAGGATAAGAATAAAAAAATGAGAAAATATAGGGTAGGTTTAAAAAGAAAATATATAGATAAGAATAAAAAAAGAAAATATATCGATAAGAATAAAAAAAGAAGAGAAAATATAGGGTATAAAACGAAAATATATAAGATAAAAAAAGGTTTCTTTATCCAAGTAAAGAACCCTTGACCTCCACTCAGGTGGTGGGTTCCTAATTTAATTTTACCACATGGACAAACGGATATTTGATTTTCTATGAGTACTAAAACATGTAGTTTAGGAATTGGTTCCTGGGACCCCACAGGCACCCACCCAGCTCCGCCTTTGATTACGAAATTTATCATCGACGGTCATATGTAAGAGGTTTGGTGTTGGCTCGAAAGATAATCCACGATGGAGGAAGAGTAAAAATTCTATATTATGAAGGATAAATTGAGATTGTCACAACCAACATTCCTATATGGGTCATGTAAGTAAATCTTACTTTTTTGTTTCATTTTTAACGAGTATCTAAAATCTCGTGTTGGACGAATCTCATATGGTACGTCCAAAATAATATCATCCAACATCAACATTAAACTAAAATTCAACGGTAAGCTATGCTGAATAATAAAGGTCCAATTAATCAGTTGAGTAAAAAAGACATAAAAACAAATAAATCACTTACAATATTAATGATGATCGATTAAATAGTCATGAAAACTCATAGGTGTTACGGTGTATCACTTATAAATAGGGTGTGTTATATAAATAAGTACATAATTAGTATAACGAAATAAATATAATAAGTTATAATTTTTATATATAAGAGAAAATAAGTCATAAATAAATAAAATAAATAAATAGAGTCCTTTATTCTTACATGTTTTTATTATATATTTCCTTAGTTCTATTTATATTGTTTTTTTTATACATTTCTATTCTTCATTCACATCCAAAATCCATAATACTCTCTATATCATCTACAACTTTTCTACGATTTATATTTAAATTTAATATCTCCGCCAGGACCAATTTGTATTCTAGATCTTCTCATTTAAAATCCAAAAAAACTAAATATACGATACAATTATATACACAAATTTTTTTTATAAGAAGACATATCAAAACAAAATTCAAACTCCATGAAAAAGTCTGACCATGCCAAAATCTAAATAAGATCGCTATATTATGTAGGTATAATGATAAACAAAAATTAAGTATTGATATGATTTTTCTTATCCGATTATTTCTATGGATTTATATCTTCTTCCATATAAATTTATCCAACTTTTAAATTTATTAAAAAACATCTTGTTACATAAATCAACAAACTTATAAAATTAATAAATTATAATTAATATAAACTAATTAAAAATAATTTAATTACGAGAAAAAAATACCATTCAATAAAAATGATGATATTGTCGATCAATAATATATACATATTTATTTTATTTTATTATTTAAATTTCATTTCATTTAATTTATTTATATTAATTGAACACAATATTTGTTTAAACTTTTTTAAATCAAATCAAATATCAATCGATAGCTTTGAAATTTAAATTTGATTTTAACTAAAACATCATTGCAAAAATAAATTTAACATTCTTTAATAATTTTTCATATTCATTGAACATGAATATATTTAGGATCAAAGCTATTTCTTCCATAAAAAATATTATTTCCTCCGTAATTTGAAATATCTAAAGCTAGTGAAACATGATTTTACTATTTTACCCTTGTTTTGTATTCAAATTTAATGTTAGGTGTCATTAGTGAAATAGATTACCCTACTGTGTAAAAACATAAAATTAAACCCTTTTTAATCCTACATATCTGACTTTGGCAACTTAAAATTAACCCTAAACCCTAAAAACAACAGTTTTATTGAAGATTGAACGCCCTTCGACCATGGAAAATCAAGAATCTCATTCCATGCAGGAGAACAGCAGTAAAGCACCGGATAAGGTATTTTAATGTCGTTTTTTTTACGTTTTAGAAAATGGTAATTTGAGCACTTCCCGATTTCAGCATTCCCGATTCAAGAATCTCACATGAATTTTTTTTATGCACTGAGCATGTGATTCCGACTGGGCATCTCGGAATCATATGCTTTTTTTTAAACCGAGCAACAGCTGATTCTGAGAGGGCCACTCGGAATCACATGCTCAGTGCATAATTTTTTTTCAGAACAGTGATTTATCCCAAGGCGAACCGAAGTCGAAACCCTAATCGATTCTAACAAATAAATCAAACCCCAATCGACACCCTAATCGAATCTAACATAGAAATCTAACAACAATCGAAACCATAATAGAATCTAACAAAGAAATCTAACAACAATCGAAACCCTAATCGAATCTAACAAAGATATCTAACTTCAAACCCTAATCGAAAAATATAGAATGGGTTTTCTTCTCCAAGTTTTCTATCTCTTCGAAACTGTTTTGTAGGGTAGTGATAACGGTGAAAAATGAGTTTTATTTTTTTGTAAGGTAGTGATAATGGTGAAGAATGGGTTTTGTTGTACTGAATGGGTAATGGTTTTGTGAAGAAAAAATGGGTAAAATGGAAAATTTGTAACTTCCTTTATGGAAGAAATAACATGATAAAGGTTTTTTCAAATTATGGAAGAAATAATAATTTTCATGGAGGAAATAGCTTTGGCCTATATTTAGATAACCAAGTACATTTAAATTAATGATTACATTAGCATTTTATTCATTATTATCTCTTCATCTTCTTATAATAAAGAATTTGCAACTAAAAATAAAGTCATTAATATCGATTAAATTGATTTATATCTTACTTAAATTTTGATTTGAGGAATTAGAAAGCAAGTAAACTATTAAATTTTATCCACGAACTCCGTGGACTTTTACATTAAATTGAAATTACCAAAGCGCATACGCCAATGATCTAGATCTTAATGACCAAGGTGCACATGTTAGTTATCTAACTCCATGATTTCATCAATCCTCGGCTAAACAGTATGACAAAAAAAATTAACTAACTTTACTGTGTGACAAATGATTTCATCATATGTAACGCTTAATATCAAACCAACCATTCGGAGATGACAGAGCATCGTGGGAAAATTTGAACAACCTTTAGCGGTACAATTTCTACTCAAAAGAAGAAAACTACTAGTATGGTCAAGAATTTACATGCAAATTTATCCAAAAAGATATAAAAAATAAATCATTGGATGATCGAACTAACAAAAGGTGCTAAAATTGATGGAGGAAGTGTTGGCACTAAAAAATAAAGATCTCAACTTTTGTTATACAAAGCTAAGTCCTTTTTTTATATTTTTTATGGTCACGCAATTTAATGCATTATAGGCTCATTAGCATAACACTGTTGCATAATAGGCTTCCAAACTCTTATAACAAACCTGTACATTTGATATATTTTCATATCATTTCACCATACGCCCATATGTTTTAATAGTGTAGAAATTCATTCCTCAATAAATTATTATAGGGATAAGTTTTAACTTTACCTTTATAATTCTCACACATTCATTTTCTTTCACGCTATGGAATTCGATAATGATTTAAAGCACTCTGACGTCCACGTTCTACGAATAATATGCAAGCATAATGCTGCGATATTTAGTTTTCTCGGGATAAGGCTAAGATCTCTCAACATCCATTTTCTACAATCAACCATGGGATAATAATGAAATTTATTAGTAGCCAATGAAACGACTAAGACTTGAATGAGATCTAGTATATAGCCTCAACCTATCACATTAGAGTTTAATGTTACGGTATTTCATGATGCATCATACAGAAAAAAGGTAAGACTGGACCACATACAACGTCCAACACCAAGTTCATTAAGGTGGAAACATGATGTAAAGTGAATGTCATGAATCCCTACCTCAATGCCGAAAGAAACCAGATAACCTTTCTCATCCAATACTGAAAATACAAGTTAGGTACTCTAGATACAACCCAACAGGGGACCACATGCCCCCATGAAGGTCTCTACCTTGGAGGTTGATCGCTTAATTGGGAACCAGAACCCCCTCATACAGGAAAGAAGCATTCACCATGAATAAAATAACAAAATATGATCAACGACTTACATTTGACCTTCAGCAAAGAACAAAACAAGTATCTCCAATTGATAAAAACAAACATAATTCAAAACAAAGATAAAATTCCCATGATGGGGACTTAATACAAAAAAACAGTAGAAGAGAGCATCATTTTCATTATGTAGTATTTTATTCTTGTTGTATTGTAAGTACATGACCAAGTACAGGAGCACCATTATCTTCTCCACATTCACCTTTACCTTGTCACACATTGATGCACTGTCTTATCTTTAGGTGATAGCAAGCCCTTCAGAACATACATGAGACAATGTCATCTCGATGCATTATGAGCTTGTTAAAACATATTGGCTTAAAACTTATAAGAAGCCCCCATCCGTTTGGCCCTTTCACCATCTACAACAATCGCTGAAATGCATTATAATTGGTGCATAATGATCTAAGTGATCAATATATGTTTCGGATTCGGATCTATAAAGTTAAATATTTTAATTTTCTATTTTTATCGTTACAATATCAAATACACAATAGTATTACGAGCCATATATTATTGTGAAATAAGCTTATAAGCGTAAAACAAATATCGACAAGGCTTAATAGTCAAACTTTAATAAAAATAATTATAAGGCGAAGTGATAAACAAATTGTACATGTTGGCATTATTTAAATTAATTTGTCACACACACATTATCTGTTGAACCAGAGCATATTTTGTTTTTGCTTTCGCAAAAATAATCAGAAATCCCTTAACATTTTAAAAGTGACAACAACTATATTTTTGGGATAAATCATTTCCGAGGGCAAAGTCTGAAATATCTCAGCACCCTATCATCATGCTAAAACATTCATTTTAGGGGATAAATTGTTTCCCCATGGGTAAGTCTTAGATCTCTTAGCACCCTCTTATAATGCTCCGACATTTTCATGTTACGACATTCGATAACGAGTATCGCCACGACTAAGACTGAGATCTCCCAACATCGTCTTATAATGCTCCACTAGTCATTTTTTAATGGTACAATATTCAAAATTGAATATAATCACTCCAAATTTCAAGATCCATCAACATCAATAAAAAAGAACGATCATATCTTTAAAAGTATTAAGAGAGTTGAAACAAGAATATTATGAGTAACAAATTACTAATATTTGGGCTAATAACTTTATATATCGTAAAAGAGGTACATCATTCCTTTTTATTTGATTTTACATACTTATTTTTTTACTTCACATATCAAGAGGAAAAATTTAATAACCAAGAGTATAGCTTCGCTACACCAGTCTGAGAAATATTTCATCTAGTCTTTTCTTCTTTTTTCAACTATGAGTAGGGGAGTTACTTGACGAGGCAAAAATAAAAAACAAAACCTCATTTTCTCTAGTTTCTCCTTTATAATCCATAAATGACAAAGGTGGGGGTGTACTCAACATGCCAAAGATAGAAAATAAATTTTATTTCATAAATTAAAATAATCCTTCCTACATAATTTAGAATGACCAGGGAGGCTATTGAACTTACCTATAAGAAATATAAATAATTTTTTTCTCTAATACACATCATGATGTTGAACCACATTTTCAAGCAAAAACACCATTAAGGCACAAATGAATCAATAAAAGGTAACGTTCAAAAATCTTGAAACATGTTATTTATTATGGTACTTTTTTTTTCTCAAATAAGGTTTTGAGTGGCATGAAGTTTTTAATATAGGCCATAATAGAGTTAACACAAATTAATCTAGAGACGTATCTAAGGTTAATCTGACTAAATTAATAAACCAATCTACCAAGGTATTTAAAGAATCTCAGGAGTTCACCCAAAATAGGTTGCAATACTACTTGGTATACTTTGGTAAATGACATTCGGCCAACGCATCTTAACATTCGGCCAACATATTTTGACAATTGACCAAAATATTCAAACATTCAACTAGCATCATCCAGCTTTTATTTGTCATAATTCTACTTTCGGCACTAGTCATCCGACTTTTGGTAAACATTACATAGCCTTCAGCAGATATATCACAATCATTAGCAAGCACAACCCACACAATTTTTATTGTATTTTCTTAATTCTTTCGTAAGGGCTATGAGGCTACTAATATTGGTGAAACTTATCTGACTCATCAAATAATAGAAGCCCAATTAATTAGTTGAATAGAATAGACATAAAATTAAACAAATCAGTTACATTATTAATGATGATCAATTACAAAATTATAAAGATTCATAGTCTTATATAAATATGGTGTATTAATGTGTATCACCATTATACTCTTATATAAATAATATACAATCAATATAACAAAAATAAATATAACAAGTTATAGTGTTGTTATTATTCATTCATCTCCAAACTACCTAAGCCAATCTACAATATTTACAACTTCTCTATATTTCGTACCATTCACTTTGCATTAGTGAAATTTGAGATAAAAGTTGAAACAATCGTTGTCATCTTATGTCATGTGTCACTATTGGAGAAAAGTCTACAAACATTAAGTTTTAAACGACTTTAAAAGCATGCACACACTACATCAAAAAGAATAAACAAAATATCTTATTAATAAAATGTCCGATTAACTAAAACAATGAAAACCAATATCAATGTCGACCATAAAACATATCACAGATATTAAAAAAAACTACAAAAATCATATTATTATTCTAGATTCTGATGAGGATAATACTCGAAATAATAAAGTTAAACATTGTTACCACCTCCTTAATGATGATAATACTCGGATAGTAATAAAGCGCGATCGACATTTATGATATGATAACACGTGACATTAAACGTTACTACACATTTATGAGAACTTGTTACCAATATTTACTCACAATAATACGTTCAAACATGTAAGTTTTGGAGAGTACATATAGAGATAGAGAGTCTTTTATAAATTGTATAAATAAGTGCATGACTCTGGGTGTAAATGACGAAATATTTTTGATGTTAAAAAGTCATTATATTCTCAATCATATTCTCCTCTAAATTATTTTTCATCATTTTGGTTTAATTCTTTATATATAATTTTTAAAAAATTAGCCTCTTCACTTCTCATATATATCGCCTTTATGAAATTATTTTTTTACATTTGGGCTAAAAAAAGTATAATTTTTTTAAAAAATTTATCCATTTTTTTATTAAAAAATCACTATTTCAAAACCTTTCTAAACTAAAAACACAGAGAACACCATTCATAAATCTTAAATTTCCATTCAAACAGAATGTAAACCTATGTCTTGTTGCACTCTCAATTAGATTTACTTAATGTTTTTATCATCAATCATACTTGTTTCTTGTCAATAACCTGTGTTTTGATTATTACTTTTACATTAAAAGATATAGATTTCTTATCATTTAATGGTTCAAATGATTTTTAGGTTTATATAAATTGTTATTTAAGCATGTATTTAAAGTTTATAAAGTTATTTCGTCGAATTTGGTGTTGAATCAAAATTTTCCTAAAAGTTCGAGCTTTACTTTATTAAAAATATTACTTAACTAAAGTAATGCGATCCTACAAATCGACATCTCGTCGACAATAAAAGCTTCTTCTAATGTCGACCCAATACATCGACATTAGAAACGGTTATGACATTTTGTTAGGATGTCGATCAAAGTCTCACATCCGATATCGGTTAAACATGGAAAAGATCAGTGGTATATAAGTAAGAACATATATTTAACTAGTATGAAGCCTTTTTGGTATATATTTATGATGAATCAACTAAACTCATATTTTTTTATAGTATATAGGCGATGGTTCGAATTAAGCTGTGCTAGATTTATGATGAATCATTTTTATTTTTATTTTTTAGATTCGATGAATGTAGGATTATTTTAAAATTTTCGTTTGATTTTTTTAAGGTTTTATGACTTTTGAATTTTATATTTTTATTTCTATATATATAGTTTTATTATGAAATATTATATTATGTCTTAAAAAAACGAAAATCTAAATTGATTTTATATATATATAAAAGGTCAATAATATTTTTTAAATTTGTTAAAAAGCTATTCTGAAAAAAGGATCCATGATTAAAATTGTAATAGTAAGTTAGTAACACGACCCAATAGATATAGAATAGAACATTGAAAAGTGAATTTTATTGGTGATTACATAAGTTAGTCACAATACCCAATAGGCATCGAAGTAAAAGATTAAAAAATGGCTTTCATTGGTGAATAGAGTAGAGATAAGCTTACTACATATACGACAAGTGTCATTTCTGTGTGCGTACTCGACATAGTTGAAAAAATTCCAAATACTAGACAGACGACCAAGATCGACCTTTCTTCGGACAAATCGCCATTTTCACTCTTCTCCGACAACTGTTCCTCTCTTATTCAGTTCAGGTGATTCTCTTGTTCATCTTTGATCTCACTATCTAATCTGAATGCTGATTCTTCTGTAGCTAGATTATGCTTACAATCAGTACCCAGATTCAGTATACATGACCATGATTTTTTAAGTGTATTTCTGCTAATTTTGTTATTAAATTTGCAGCTTAGATGGCTTCCGCTATGTTTTCTTTGGCTTCTCCATCATCTTCACTCACAATGCTTGAAATCAACAAGGTACTACTGTCAAAGGGTTTTTCTACTTCTGTTTTGTTTTTTGTGAATTGAGATTATGTTACTGTTTGATGATGTACAAGATTTGAATCGAAGTGGATTCCGGCAGTTTTGAGTTGGATTTATAGTGTTTTCTTTTGTGGTTTGCGTTTTGGATAGGGAAACTTGAAGCACGGAAGTGGTAGTTTAAGCTCGTGTTTTAGCAAGGACAAGCCCTCTCTTTTTCAACATGCCAAGGTATTCTGATTAGTTTTACTTTTTGTCTGAATCTTAGGGGTGTACTCCATTATGATTTTTCACCGAATCTTGCTGGCTTTTCTGTCAAGTGACATGTTTCTGCAGATTTGATGAATCTTGGGGACTTTAATATGATTGAATTCTTTTGATCATCCACTGATTATGTATAAGCAGTTGATTATCGATAACATGATTTATGTTTTAGTAGGATAAGATCTGTGATTGACCTGAGTTTGGTTTGGCAGTCTTTTGGACGAGTATCAATGGCTGTTGCTGTGAATGCTTCTCGCTTCGAGAGTATAACAATGGCTCCTCCTGATCCTATTCTTGGAGTTTCAGAAGCTTTCAAAGCAGACACGCATGAAATGAAGCTCAATCTTGGAGTTGGGGCCTACAGGACCGAAGAATTACAGCCTTATGTGCTTAAGGTTGTCGATAAGGTAACCACATTTACCACTCTTTGTTTCGTTTAAATCTAGAATATTAGTTTAACAAGTATTTACTCTGTAGGCAGAGAATCTTATGTTGAAGAGGGGTGATAACAAGGAGGTAACTTTTGTACATGCTTGAATATTTTTTTTGTTTTAAGCATGATCGTCAGGATGTTCTTAACTGAACCGCTTAATTTATGCAGTATCTCCCTATTGAGGGATTGGCCGCATTTAATAAAGTGACTGCTGAATTGTTGTTTGGAGCAGATAATTCAGTTATCAAGGAACAAAGAGTATGTTTCGATCTGTGTTCATCTTTGACCGCTTTTGGTCTTTGCTTATTACTAACATATGTACTTTAACCAGGTTGCAACAGTGCAAAGTCTTTCAGGAACTGGTTCTCTGCGTTTAGGTGCAGCTCTTATTGAGCGATATTTTCCTGGAGCAAAAGTCTTGATTTCATCTCCCACATGGGGTAATCACAAGAACATCTTCAACGATGCTGGAGTGTCATGGTCGGAATATCGGTATTATGATCCTAAGACAGTTGGGTTGGATTTTGAGGGGATGGTATCAGACATAAAGGTTTGGCCCAGTCATTTTTAGTTGTTTCAAAACTATTTTTGACAGATGAGAAACATGTGCAGTTTACATCATACGACATGCATCTTGCTATTACTTTTCATGAGCAGATTGAAACAGTTAGGGGTTGTTTAGTGTTCATAGGCTTTTTAGGTTCATAAGCAAAAAACTTATTGTTTGGTCTAGCTTTTTAAGCTTTAAAAAAGCTACTTTTGAAGATTTTTGGTGTAAATTTAAACCAAAAGGCCTTAAAGATATGATGTACAACAGATCTCTTGTTTGTGGATTGTTATTACATTTTAGTTCCTGCTTCTTGTCTAGTTATACATGATTCTTTTTTAACTTTATAGGCAGCTCCGGAGGGATCTTTTATTTTGCTTCATGGATGTGCTCATAATCCTACCGGTATTGATCCTACCCTTGAACAGTGGGAACAAATTGCTGATATCATTCAAGAAAAGAACCATATTCCATTTTTTGATGTCGCATACCAGGTATTAGCAGCTTGCAAACTATAGTATAATGATCATTCTACATTTAGCTCACCGCAGAATGATCGCAAAATATAGCACTTAATAAGGTCATATCTATTCTGAAAGTTGAGTGTTTCGTGTTCTGTAGGGATTTGCTAGTGGAAGCCTTGACGCAGATGCTTCATCTGTGAGGTTGTTTGCTGCGCGTGGTATAGAGCTTTTTGTTGCTCAGTCTTACAGTAAAAATCTCGGTCTTTACGCAGAAAGGATTGGAGCCATCAATGTCTTATGCTCATCAGCGGATGCAGCAACAAGGTACACTTTCTTAAGCTGCGCTTGCTATCTTTACTGTAATCACAATTGTGAAGATATAAAGGGGCTGTTTGTTGTCAAGCATAAAAATAGTCAACTTTTTGGGAAAAGTCGCGGGTTCTTTATGAAAAACGTGGTATAGAGAAAAAGCCGGGGATAAAATAAATTCGAAAATTAAAAGGCCAAAACTATTTTCTTTTTCTTTGCTTTTTGCTTATTGGGTTTATCTTTTTTTAAGGTAATAAACCAACAAACCTAGCTCATTAAAATTAAAAAAAATGATCACCAAGCTAGCCAATATAAGTCAGATGGCACCATACAACCCTAGAGTGAGACTTGTTATAGCAACTTTAGGGGACGATCTTAAGTTGATATGGTATTAATATCTGACTCAGGGTAAAGAGCCAACTGAAGAGGCTCGCACGTCCGATGTACTCAAATCCTCCGGTTCATGGGGCTAGGATTGTTGCCAACGTTGTGGGTGACCCAAATCTTTTCAACGAATGGAAAGCCGAGATGGAACTCTTGGCTGGAAGGATAAAAGGTGTGAGACAAAGACTATACGATAGCCTCACCCAAAAAGATAAGAGCGGTAAAGATTGGTCCTATATCATGAAGCAGATTGGAATGTTCTCTTTCACAGGCTTAAACACAGCTCAGAGCGAGAACATGACAAAAAAATGGCATATTTACATGACCAAGGACGGAAGAATATCCTTAGCTGGTTTATCTTTGGCTAAATGCGAATATCTTGCTGATGCAATAATCGATTCCTACTATAACGTTAGTTAAGGACATTTGATAGGTGCGAAATGTGAACTTAATTTTTTCGCAAATGGGAGTTGGAGTTATCCTCAACTCCTGAATGAGGGAAAATGCTATGACTTATGATTATATGTTGTTTGGATATTGATAGCGATCTTGTGATACCTGGGTTACAATGGTACAACTTGTTTCGGTTTATCTTGATTTTCGGTATCTGATCCATCTACTTTTGATGGTATGATTGATAACTAGAAGTGAAAGCTGGATCAGTTTTACCTTTATTTTACCATATCTAATTAGCTTGTCATAAATATCCTCCGAGGACATTATATTTCAATGTACATTTTTGACTTACAACCATATATATAGTATGGGTGTTTATATCATTTTTGGCTTATAGCCATATTCCCTATAGTTGTGGTCATGAGCTTGGCTATTAGCCATATTCACTGATTCACATATAGTTTAGGTTTTTAGAATATTTTGTGTAACCTCAGTCAAATTTATAAATGCCGGATTCGGTTAAAAACTATAATCGTTTTTTCAATATTTATCAACTATATAACTTTTTTCTATTAGCGGACTTATTTTATAATGAACATATAATATTTTACTCATATTCGCTAGCATTCTTTTAGTTTTCATTCCGTTCGATTCTTTGAGGTATACCTCTTATTTTATTTTTTAACTTAAATCTTATCTAATTATTACCTTATTTAACTCATAATTACTTAATTTATCTTAATAGCTTACGATTCTTCATTTATTTATTTTATAATTTGATTTGTTTTAGGTAATTTATTTACTTTTTTACATTTACATATTTTATTATTTTAACATGTTATATTTTTTCTTTAAATAAAATCTTATAGCATAACTGTATGCGAATTATTGAAATGTGTTAAAATGACAAAAAGAACCTATTTATAATCATTTTTATGGGATGAATACAAGAGAAAAATCTGAAAAGCTCCAAGATTCAAGATTTCAAGGTCCATCTTCCTGCTTTATCTTCTCCGTTGAACAGAACAGCATCGTTCTGATTTCGTTCTTCTCGATAGATTTTCTTCTATCTTCTCCTCCTTCTTCATCAGTTTGGCTTGTAGCAGAGTCCTCTGTTTGAAAAGAAAAAAGTGGGAAATGGTTCTCTGTTGAATACTCTAGCTTTATCTTCGTAATCTTAAATTGGGTTTAGCATATTGGTTGTAGCATATTGGTTGTGATCTTCTGTCATTGTTTGATTCTCGCTGTTCATGGAACCATTTCCAACTGTTCAAGAGGCTTACGGTTCTTCATCAATCAAAGAACATCAAGAAACGGACAAAAACTTGAATCAGTAATAAGGTAAATCCTTTGCAAATGCTGTGACTGCTAGTCACAAAAGCAAGGGTGGTGCTTTAGAGCAGGAGTATATTTCCTATAAGAATGATCATATTTCATTACAGTATTGTGACAATGCTCTGTTTCATTTAAAATCTAAGTCGAAGTATACACTTGTTGGCAAATGTTCCTCTGGTCTGCCGAAAAGATCTATGTTGATGGACTTCCTCAGCAAATTTCAATTTGTTCAAGAATATAATTATACAATTAAAGATTCAAGACACATTTTAATTGAGTTTGACTCTTATGAAGATTTCAGCAAACTTTGGAGGAAAAACGTTTGGACGATTGGCTCTACTAGGCTAAGGTTGTTGAAGTGGTCTGAAAACTTTAATGCTAAGTATGAAAGCCCGATAACTCCAATTTGGATCAAGATAGAAAATCTTCCTGAGCACATGTATAATGAGAAAGTTATCACTGATATAGCTTCTGTCCTTGGCAGCCCTATGCAGGTTAAGGTTCCTTCGAAGAACAGGGCTTATTATAACCATTGCCTGGCCAGAATAGAAATGGACATTACTGGGAAAATATTCAATGATGTCTGGGTAGGTTTTGGCAGTAATCAAGGCTGTTGGGTGAGAATCACTTACTTCAACATGCCTAAATACTGCAAATCTTGCTTCCACATTGGTCATGGTGTTGATCAATGCAAAAAATCTAAGGATAATGATAAGCAAACTAATGTCGAGGTTCAAGAAAGCAAGAAAGATGATACTATTAATGTTAATGGTATTGGTGCTCAAACTAAAGAAGATGTTGTGATTTCTTCTACTGAAATTAATGGGGCAGTTCAAACGCTTGATTTTGGATTCAACTCTATTAATAATGCTAAAGATAATGCTAAAGTTTATACATCTCCAAAGGGTTCTTACTATGGGAGCCTTCCATCTTCTCCACATCATGCTGATTGTCTAAACAATGTTGATACTCATTCTGATCCTGGTATGCACGATTATGTTGATGTCAACAATGCTGATAATAACAAGTTGGATCCTCAAGGTATTGACTTGGTTGATAACAGTAAGGAGGATGAAATTATAGGGGTTCTTCAAAGTCCTGAAAACATTAATAACAATTTGGAGTATAAAAACTTGGCATCTGAATTTTCTTCTCCTAAGGCTGATAAAGATAGTCCACAAGTCTCTACTAGAAGTCAAACAGCTATGTCTACAAAGGCCAAGGGTGTTAAACCTGATAAAAGATTAACAAGAAGCCAGCTAAGGAAGGATACATCTGAGGAAGAAGAAGATTTTAGTTCCATAATCAACAGACAACTTAAACAAGCAAGGAAGAAAAGGCTGGTCAGAAACTCTCGACAACCTTCAACTCCAAGTAACTCTAAACGTTTAATTAATTATGATTAACATATTAAATTGGAACATTAGAGGGATTAAGGATAAATCTTCTTTTAGAAGACTCAAACACCTTTCGAATAAGAATAAGGCATGCATTGTTGTAATTCAGGAACCCTTAATTAATTGCGATAATCTTAGTATCTATGCTTATAAGCTTGGCTTTAGTCACTATGCTAACAATATTACCAATAAGATCTGGATTTTTTGGCAGGATAGCATTTCTATTAATGTTTTGATTGATCACGCTCAATGTTTACATATTGAAGCCAATCATATTCATCTTAATATTAGCACATTGTTTACTTTTGTATATGCTAAATGCCAGCGTCTAAATAGATTAAGTCTTTAGGATACATTATATAATATTTCTTGTACGGATAAATCTTGGATGGTATGTGGTGACTTTAACGTTATTAGTTCAATAGATGATCAGGTCGGTTGTGCTACATTCTGTCAAAATAGTGCTGACGATTTCAATAGAATGATCAGAGACTGCAGGCTTCATGATGTTGGGTTTGCTGGGTCTCGTTTCACGTGGTCTAACAAGGCTAAATGGCGTCGTCTTGATTGGGTCTTTCTTAACAGTACTTGGCTCAATATTTTCAATAATACTAATGTCATTCATAAAGCCAGAACTTGGTCTGATCATGTTGCTATTCTTATTAGTATTTCTAACTTGTCTCATGCTTTTAAAAAGAACTTCCGATTTCAGAATATGTGGTTATTGGATGATGAATTTATGCCTTTTGTCACTAAGAACTGGGCTCAGGAAATGGATGGTGACCCTCTGTCTATATTCTGGCTTAAATTGAAAAGGTTAAAAGCTGGTCTAATTGTTTGGAATAAGCAGCATTTTGGGAATATTTTCTGTAAAATTAAAGCCTTGGAGGATGAAGTTCTTAGAGTCGAAGCTTTACATCAGCAACTTAATAACAACTTAACAAAAGATGAGCTTAATAAGACCAATGCATTGCTTTTGAATGCTTATAAAATTGAGGAAGAGTACTGGCTTCAGAAATGTAATGTTGATTGGATTAAAGATGGAGACAATAACTCCAAGCTTTTTCACAGTTATGTTACAACTAAAAGAAAGAAAAATGCAATAAATGGTGTCAAGGAAAACAACACTTGGATCCTGGATAAGGATGCTATTGGTGCTTCAGCTGTTGACTTCTTTTCCAAAGCCCTTGCTACCAGCCCCTACAAAGACAAGCAGAGTGAGTCAGATAGTATGAACCACAGTATGTTTGATAATATTCCTAAAGTGATCACTCAGGATAATAACAAAAGTCTTCTAAAGCTTCCTGATGAAGATGAGGTCTTTAAAACTATCAACAGTCTGAAACCATCTAGTGTGGCAGGTTTGGATGGTTTTAATCTTACTTTCTATAAAAAAAATGTTGGAATATTATTAAGCTTGATCTAATTTCTGCGCTTCATCATTTCATTAGAGGTTTTAATATTCCTAAAGGCATCCTGGCAACAGGTATCTGCCTTATTCCTAAGTCTATAAACCTTGTTAGTTGGACTGATTATCGTCCAATTAGTTTATGCTCCTTGCTTAACAGAATTATAGCTAGGCTCATTAATGATAGGCCGGTAATTCTGTTGCCTAAGATTATCTCTAACACTCAGGGTGGGTCTGTCCCTGGGAACTCTATTCATTCTAACATCTTATCTGCTAAAGAGCTCCTTTACGATTTAAACAGAAAACTTAAATACAATAACATCATTGTCCAGCTTGACATGTGCAAAGCTTTTGACAAGCTTAGTCATCCCTTTATTTTGAAAGTTCTGAAATGCTTTGGTTTCTCCAACAGATTTAATAACCTTATTCATAGTATGATCTCCAATGTTTATGTCTCAATCCTTATTAATGGTGCTTCTTATGGCTATTTTAAGACTGTGAAAGGGCTTAGGCAGGGTGATCCCCTCTCACCTAGCCTATTTATAATCGCTGAAGAAGTGCTATTGAGAGGTATCTCTCTTCTTTTTCTTGAAAATAAGGATATGGGGTATAAAAGTAGTAACAAGTTATGCATCAGCAATCTGGCTTTTGCTGATGATATTCTATTGTTTACTAACTGCAAGGATGCAACATTAGCATCACTTAATAATTTTTTACAGGAATACCAAGCCACTTCTGGTCAAGTTATCAATAAAACCAAGACCCAGGTCATTACTGCTAATGGTACCAGTGAAGCTAAAATAAATTCTATAACCAACATCACTGGCTTCAACAATGCTTCTTTACCTACTGTCTACCTTGGCGTTACTATCAGCACCAATAACAAATCTGCTATGTACATTAATCTCCTCAAAAAGATCAACAATCGTATTGCTGACTGGGAATTAAAGCATTTCTCATTTGCTGGTAGATTAACGCTGATTAATTCTGTTCTTATGAACATTGTTCTCTATTGGATGCACACTAATGTTATTCCAAGCAATGTCATCAACAATATAGAAAAAGCTTTTAACAGCTTTCTGTGGGCTGATGTTCACACTTCTATCTCGTGCAAGCTTTGGATGCAATTTAGAGATAATAAGCTGCTCTGGGCCAATCTTGTCCATGGCAATTATTGTAATAAGAAGCACCCCCTGCAGCTTAAAAGCAACTTAAAGGGCTCAATGGTGTGGTACAGATTGATGAAGATTAAACCTGTAGCTGAGAAATTTATATGCTGGTCTCTTGGGGATGGGAACATCGACTTCTGGTTGGACAGATGGTCCAATTCAGAGCCCCTCCTTACTCTTGACAGCTCTAATGACAACAGTTGGTTTCATCATGAAAAGGTAAATCTGTATTGGTCTAACCACTAATGGAATTTGTCTAATATTGCTAGTCTTATCAGTAAAGATGTCATAGATCGCATTAACAACTGCATTATCAACCTCAATTGTAAAGATAGGATCTTATGGAGCATGTCTACTACTGGTTACTTTAGTCTTAAGAACACCTGGGATTGCATTAGAACACAATTTTGTGAATCCAGTATGTTTTCTAAGATTTAGAATGACATAACTCCTTAAAAGCATGCGTTTATTCACTGGAAATTCATAAAAAAATTCATCTCTACTGATTCCATCCTAAGGAAAAGGCACATGATTATTACTTCGAAATGTCAATTCTGTCAAAATTATGAATCTACTGATCATCTTTTTATAGCTTGTGATATTGTCTGAGGTGTCTGGTTACATTTTGCTCATCACTTCAACATTATTATATACATATACATGACCCTTATACACATGACTAAAACTTGGCACAGATTCACTACCAAAGGCAATAATATAAGAAACGTTATTCCTTCAATCATATTTAGTTTGACTTGGAAATTTAGAAATCATGCCAAGTTTAAAAATGCTTGCATAACTTCTATATTCATTATTAAGGAGGTCTATAGAGTTATATCATACATGAACACTGCTGGTATCTTTAAAGCTCAGCATTGGTCTAATGATAGAAAAGTTGATGCTAGCTTTGGTCTTTTTAACTTAGTCTGTAGGCCTGTTACTAGACCCCTTATTTCTAAATGGATAGCGCCTAACCCTGGGAGGCTGAAAATAAACTTTGATGCCTCTGTGGCTCATAATGGGGAAGCTGCTGCTGGAGTCATCATCAGAGATCATGAAGGTACTCTAATACATGCCTATGGTAACTTATATGGTAAACTTTCTCCCCTTATGGCTGAATCCCGTGCTCTATTGGATGGTCTGTTAATATGTAAGTCTAAAGGCCTTAACAATATACACATTGAGACTGATTCTTCTTTACTTGTTGATTTCATTAAGTCTGCTAACCATATTGCAACTCCCTGGTCTCTATCTTCTCTTCTAAGTTGATGTAGAACTCTAATTACTACATCTATGACTCTTAACCATGTCTATAGAGATATCAATCGAGCTGCCGATTGGCTGGCTTGGTGGACTATTAAATGTAAAATGAAACAGGCGTATGATTTTAATTCTTCTCCTGTTGGTCTCAAATCTATTCTGGTGTTAGAGAGCTTAGGCATACCTTATGTTAACTCTGTGTAGTTGCTCTTCTGCAATTGTTCTCAAATCTTTCAAGTTTCAGGCTTGTTTCAGTTGGTGTTTCCTGTGTTGGTTGAAGCTGGTCGGATGCTTTTAAGCTTTAGTGATGCGAGAGGTTTAAAGTTTCAAGCTGCTTTTCTTTTCAGTCCCTCGTGGTTGCTGTTACATTGTGCTTATATTTGGAAGTGTTGATGCTATCAAGTTTCATCTGTGAGAAGTTAGAAATTTTAAGCAGATTTCATCCCTTGTGGTTGTTGATTCATTGTGCTTAAAGATGGTGTGCTATGGTGGTTCTGATGCTTCCAATCATCTGCGCTGAGGGTGGTCTAATGTGTTCTTCCTTATGGATTTTATGAATCTGCTCGAGTTCATCTTTGAAGCTTGTTCTGATCCTATTCAAATTCTTTCAAATGTTTATATTAGGTTTAGTTCAAAACTTTAGTTTGGTTTTGGCGGGAAAATTGGAGCCAAATTATTTGTGTACTCAAACTTGAAATTTTTCTAAATAATAGTCCTTTACACTTAAAAAAATAATCATTTTTATGGTGTCTCGCTAAAAGACTCTGTCCCAATGGGTGACCATGTATCCAATAGACCACCCCAAATTTCAAAGTAAATTTTTGTTTCCATCACGTTTATAAGTCCAAAACTTTGGCTTCAAATGGTGGAATAATCTGATTTTTTAATTCCACGTTGATTTAGATATATTTGTGATGGTAACAAAATAAATCGCGAGTACCAGTTCATTCCAATAGTCTTTTTTTATAATTTTTTTTAAAAAATATCAAAACTTTGCCATCACATAGATATGGGAAAATAATTGGGGTAGTGGTATAGTGTTCAGTTTCTAACTGTGAGGTAAAGAGTTCGAAACTCCGACCACCCCAATCTTTTTTTTCTTCCTTTAGATTCCCCCCCCCAACTAAACCACAATTTATACAAATACTAAAAAAACCGCCTCTATCTCTCTCTCCCCAAACTCAGCCGCCCTTTTTTTTCTCTCTCCAAACGCATCAGTCTTTTTCTCTCTCTCCCCCAAAACTCAGCAACTTCCTCTCTTTCCCAATCCAAATTGCCCCTTTTCCTAGGTGGACTAGCGCAGCAACCTATTTTTCTCTCTCTCCCCAAACGCAGCAACCTCTTCTCCTCCTCAATCGAAATCGCCTATTGGAACTGAACTCTTTCAAGTTGTCTACATCATCTAAGGAACCAAGTATGTGCTTTTAGTATTTTCTACAAAGTATGGTAAAGAATGAAATTTTTGTATTGGTCGGAGCTGTCTTAAATTGCAGTAAGATTTTAGAAACAATGAATTATATAGTTGCATTAAGGTTTCACAAACTCTTTTGTTTAATCAATTATATTCGAAGATAAAGAGAATTTCACAGGTTTTGAAAATCAATTTGAAACAAATCAGTGGAATAATACATGTTTCACAAACTCTTTTGTTTACTCAGTTTATATTCGAAGATAAAGAGAATTTCACAGGTTTTGAAAATCAATTTGAAAAAAATCAGTGGAATAATAAAGTAATAAAAAACTTAAAACTAGTTTGAAATTTGAGAAATTAAAATTTTAAATTTTGTTAATTTGTTAAAGAAAAAAATGGGTCAATTTTATATTTGCAAGTAAGGAAAACCTTTAAGTTTGAAATTTGAGAAATTAAGGATTTAAATGTAGTTAATTTGTTAAAGAAAAAGAAATGGTCAATTTTATATTTGCAAGTAAAGAAAACCTTAGTTTGAAATTTCAGAAATTAAAGATTTTAATGTAGTTAGTTTGTTAAAGAAAAAAATGGGTCAATTTTATATATGTAAGTAAAGCAAATGGTTTTCGATTTAGCTTTGTTTGATCTGGTTTTTTAAAGTTATTTTTCTAGTTTAAAATTGTTAGAATTATTTAATTGATTTATATTGAGTGTGTGAAGATGGACGATAATTTTTACAGTTTGAAGAGTATTTCAAATCTATGTTGGACTCTTATGCGTACATAAAGCATAAAACATTTGGATTGGTGTACACATTTTTGAAGCTAGCTTTGTCATTACTGGTGGCCACCGCAAGTGTTGATGGAGTATTTTCTAGTATGAAATATGTGAAGAATGAGTTGAGAAATTGAATGTCATATCCATGACTTAATGATTGCTTAGTGAGATTTGTTGAGAAAGAAATGTTTGCTACAATTGATGATCGAGATACTATGAAGCGCTTTCAAGGAATATGAGTAAGAGAATAATGCAATTACGTTTAGACTAGAAATAGATTTTCATTTTTAGTTGTAATAATGTATTTTGACTATATATTACTCGGATTTTTTTATAGTTCAATAATATTTTTGGCACACCCTAAATTCTATTCCTGGATCCGCCCCTGGCCGAACTAATTACATCGAAATCTTACACAATTTCAAACGTTGAACATTCCCTAGATGTTTCAACACTTTTTCGTTCACATCGATCCGCTTATAAGCTATATGGTATCATTTTGCCACAACCTTAAACGGCCCACTCGAGTTAGGTGCCAATTTTCCAGCATTTTCTCTTTTGATCCATGAAAAACATTTTAAATATCAAATCTCTCTCTTTAAAACTTCTCAACTTTAATTTGGAATCAAATATTATCTTCATAATACCCCTATAATGTTTAGCTCCTACATAAGTTTGATTTTTTTTTCTTTTTTTTTTATTAAATCAACAACAAATTGTTGTTCCTCATCATTTTATTGTGAAGAATAAAATTGGACTTTATATGAGTATGAATCAAAATCTTTACATGTACCATTACTTGCATAACATAAATCAACGCAAATAAAGTTTCAATTGTAGCAGCTTTTGAAGTCATCTGATACTCCAATAAAACATCTTGTAAAAATGTTGGTCATTTTTCCTTAGTTAATTCAAGTTTTCCTCTTAATACTACTGATTATAATTCTGCTAGTAACTTCTATATAACCATTAGTTTGAGGATAATACGAGGTAGAAATATATTTCTCCACTTCATACCTTATACAAAATATTGTGACTACATCGTATTCAAACTATGAACTATTATGATCCATTTATATCTGAGGCATTTCATACGTATACAAAATCTTATTTTTCAAAAACTCATGAACTTCTTGTGCCCAAGTTCTCAAATATTTTTTAGCTTCAATGCACTTGGTAAAATAATCTATTACTATTATTAAGATCTGTTTTTTTTACATTCGTTATAACTAAAAGTCACACTAAATCAATTCCTCATCTATAAAAAAGACATGGAGATAATACCATGCTAAAATAAATTATATAATCAATCCTTTATATCAAAAAAATATCTCACAAAGATCATAAATTTGAACCATAACCTTAAAATCTATTGTTAAACAAGGCCAATAATACCATGCTAAAATAAATCATATAATCAACCCTTTATATCCACACTAAGCACTAACCACTCTCTTATACAGATCCTTCAATATAAAAATGATTCTACTATACCTAAACATATCTGTAAATGGCTAGTTGTGCTTTTCTGATAAATAACCTCATCAATAATTAAATATTTTGGTTCTCTTATTCTCAAACCTTGAGCTTGAAATTTATATTTTGGTCATGTCGATACTTTAAAAACAATAAATATTCTTGATGTCATTCATTATCTTTCCTTTTATCAACAAAATTTCTATTTTTTCAACTTATTTTTTGTATGATTGATACTCTTGTATTATCAAATAACTACCTTATAAACATCCAAACTTAGCCAAAACATTTGCATTCGTATGCAAATCACAAGGTACTTGCTCAAATATTACAATTTTAAAATATGCCTCTAATTGTTTTGATACTTTTAAGTGACCTCTCACATTCTATATTTTTGCATAAAAAATTCCATTAGCCTGACTAATTAAAAGTTGTGAATCATAATTATCTTGACATTTTCCCCACAAATACGAGCCAACTTTATGTGTGCTAAACTTTCTTCGTATTCAACATCATTAGTTTTACTTCAAAATTAAATTTTATTGACTGCTTAATTTCTTCTCTACATGGAGTTTGTAAAAAAACTTTAGCTCCTCCCATTTTCTCTTCTGAATCTTCATATGATTGTATAATCCATTCACAATCTTTATACATAACCTATGCCAATTTTTCCTCTTTATCAGGTACAGTCTCCTCTTGAAATTCACAATAAAATCTATTATGTCGTGTGTCTTAATTGTTGTACGAGGCTTAAATTGAATTTCATACCCTCCAAACTCTATCGACTAACGTGTAAGATGACCTGAAATATGTGACTTTAGAAAATATATATAAGAGTAAAATATGTACGGACTATAATAACATGACTTTGAAATTACGGATGCATATTTCTTGTTGCTATAACAAAACTTAGTGCTAGTTTTTCTAAAATTAGATAACTTCTTTTTGCATTTATCAAACTTTTACTGACATAGTAGATTGGTTGGCGAATCTGATCATTTCACGCATCAAAACAATTTAACATCAACATTTAAAACATAGTAGTAAATATATAAAAGCCCCAATTCAATCGACGTAGATAAAATTTATGTAGAAGTCAAATATACTTTACATCATCATACACATTAACATACTCATCATTCCGTTGAAACGTTTTTGCCTTTTTCCGAATCTCAAAAAATAAATGGCTCATATCAGACATTTTTTTAATTAACTCAAGACAAACGACGAGATGTTAGCTTTTGTACATCTTTGATATATTTAATTAAAACAAAAAAGATACTGCTTTTAATTCCCCAGGATTAACTTCAATATATTTTTTACTAATCACAAATCTCAAAACATTTCAAGCTCGTACAACAAATGAACACTTTAAGTAATTCAATTTCAAATTATATTTTCTGATTATCAAATGTTTCCGACAATACTAGTATATGTGTATCCTTGTTATTGTTTTTTATAATCATATCATCACTATAACCTTTCATATTTGTTTCTTAATTATTTTCAAAAAAATGATCGATGAGATTTTAATATATTTAACAAACATTTTTTAACTTCATTGCTTGATAACAATATAAATGAAAATAATTCAATATACTTTTTAACTTCACTCTTAATATTTAATATGCTTCTTTATTTCATTATACTTTGAATATGCATTTATAAATGAAAATAATTCATGACTTAATGTAGCATCCATTAACTGATCATTGCGAGGTAATAGAAAATATTATTTCAGATATTTAGGTTCTCTTATATGTCCTACCTTAAGTAGTCTCTCAACCTCCTTCACTATAGCCTCATATTTCTCTAGATAAAGTATGTTTATTTTTGTACGAATTGGTCTTAATCTTTTATTAACAAGTGATTAATGACAAATCACTAATTTACTTACTCCAATCAATTTTCAATACTTCAAACAAACACATCAAAATTTAACTTCGAAACATTTACCATTTTTCTTTTCATACTTAATTGACTTCCTTTTTTTTATCATTCAACAATTTCACTATCAATTATATATATTATTGTCTATATTAGTTTCATATCATCACGTGGGTTGTCAATCTCTTCTACTTGAATTTCTACTCAAGGTTCATATTTTTTTATTGGAGTCGATCATTTAGTGTACTCTATAATTGCTATGAGATAATGCTATCCGAACTAAGGGACACTGAACGATAATCCTAAGCCACCATCTAACTTCATCTAACAGCTACAACATGACTTCCAACAAAATATTTAACACACTGAAGATAATATGAAGATACTTCTTCCATTTTGTGTAACCATTGATGACCGGATTTTATATTATATGAGCATACTATATCCATTATCATAAATAAATTTTATACCATTTTATATATCCGAACATAACCAGCTGTCATAAAGAATTCTATATCACTAATACAAACAGTCAACCTTCCTATCAAACTTACAAAATACCTTTCAATATTCTAATATATACATAAACTAATCATTTGTTCATAACTGCTTCTATACATGACATTAGCTAAACGCTCTGTTCTATCATAACTCTTCTAGTTATCACCCCGAAAATTTCTAAAAAAACTAATAAAATTTCTTTATTTGGATTAAGTAATACTCTCAAACCGTCATCATTAAAAATAAAAAACATTTTAGAAACCTATTCACATGGAATGATGATTCATCAACAGCTGTACTTTTAAATATTTTATACACTTGTATTTATAGTTATAAGAAGTTTCAGCCAAAATATCTCCTCAAGATTTGGTACACAATAATTTATTATTTTACAAAATCAATTCTTTATTGTCAATCACCCATACCATACACCAAAGAAAAAAGTGTTTCTTGAATAGCCTCTCTAGGAGTTGTACGATAAGCCCACAACACCTCTTCCAAATAGTTAGGCCATTTTCCTGCAACACCCATTAAATTCTTCTTTAAACCCTCCAAAATTGATCTATTGGTCACTTCTACTTGACCATTTTTTTGGGGATGAAATGACGTAGAAAAAAACTGTGTTATTCCCATCGAAGCGTAAAAAGAAATCATTTCCCTGTTGTTGAATTAAGGACCATTATCTGTGGTGATTTTTTGATGAAACCCAAAGAGACAACAAATATTATTCACAATAAACTTAATAACATCATTTGCCTTTGTTCCAGACAATGGTGCAACTTCTGCCCACTTTGAAAAGTAATCCACTGCCATAATGATCATATGACGTCCTTTAGAAGCCATATGCAAAGGTCCTACCAAGTCTATTCCCCATATATCAAAAGGGACAACCTCAAAAATAGACATAAGTGGTAATGGTGGTTTGTGAATACAATGGGCAAAACGTTGACAAATATCACAGCCTCGAACTAGAACTTTAGCATCATTCATAATTGAAGGCCAATAATATCCTGCCAACAAAACCCGACGTGTCAAAGACTTGAAACCATAATGTGTTGAACCCTCGCCATCATGAAACTCAGATAAGATCTCTTAAGATTCTTATATTCCTAAACAACGTAACAATGTTGTACTCAAATATATCTTGTATAACACTCCATCCAAAAGAACATAACCATGGGCTTTATATCTTAATATTTTATTCAGCTGTGGATCTTGAGGTAACATAGCCCTTAGTAAAAAATTAAGAATATCAGACCTCCAATCACCTCAAACTGTATTTGGAGTGACAAATACTTATAATTATATTGTTTTGTTCGTGTCAAAATGGAGGGACTCTCATGTAACAATATCCAAAGATATTGTTCTGTATAAGAAATTATCGACATAGATACAACAGTTGTATTATCCCCTCGGTTAATATGTTTTATAATCACTTTATCAAATAGAATAGCCAAATTTTGAAGCTCACGCGGATACAAAACTAAATGATCCGTCTTAGCCTCAGAAATACCTGCCATATGATTTACTACTAATTGTGAATCTGTTTACAAAGGAGTTATTTTTGCTCCACAGATATTAGCAAGTCTTAAACACGTCAATGCAGCCTCATCTTCAGCTTCATTATTCGATGCATGAAAACTAAATCGAATGGCTTGATACATTTTCTTTCCAGAAGGAGAAACTAATTGAACTCCAACACTGCACCTCAATATACTAGACCCACTATATGTTTGAACTATCCACATCAAAGTTTCTGGAATGGTCTCTTTATCTGTCTCATTTTAGAACCGGCTTAAATGAAATTCGACAAGAAAATCAGCTAAAGCTTGAGCCTTAATTATCATACGAGGAGAAAAAATGATATCAAAATATCACAACTCTACTAACCACTTGGTCATCCTACCAAAAATGTTTGGGCTTTGTAACACATTCTTTAGTGAGAAAGAAGGTCGAACCACATTAGTGTGAGCTTGAAAATAATGACGCATCTTCTTAGCTGCCACCACTAAAGTTAAAGCCAATTTTTCAAGTCTCAAATACCTTGTCTTTATCACCAATAAACTTTTACTAACATAATAAACTGGCTTTGAATCTCCCTTATCTTCATTTATCGAAGAGTGATATGTATAAAAATAATTGCTCTCCAATTCAAGGCTTGGACAAAAATTCTGGTGACAACAACAATTCTTTAATCTTTAAAAAAACAGCTTCACAACTTGGTGTCCATTCAGACTCATTGAGTCTTCGCAACACTTAGAAAAAAAGAAAACATTTATCAGAAAACCTTGAAATAAATCGAATAAGAGCAGCTAACCTTCAAGTCAAGACTTGAAACTCTGTTAGAGTTTGAGGTGATGTCATCGAAATCAAAGCCTTCAATTGTTCTGGATCTACTTATATTATTTTTTCACTAATGATATATCCCATGAATTTTCCTGATCGGACACCAAAAGTATATTTCTCAGGATTAACTTCAAACGAATGACTCATAAATTTAAAAAAATCTCCTCTAAATCTTCAAGGTGTTCATCATCTGTGGAAATTTTAACCAACATATTATCAATTTACATCTTCATATTCCTTCTAATCTGAGTGGCAAAAGACTTATTTGTAAACCTCTGATATGTTACTACAACATTATCCAACCCAAAGGGCATAACCCTATAACAATGTAAACCTCGATCAGTGATGAACGTAGTGCTTTCTTGATCTTTTGGATCCATTTGAATCTGGTTATACCTTGTAAAAGCATCCATAAAAGACAAAATTTTATTCCCTGAAGTAGAATCAACCAACTGATCAATTCGTGAAACAAGAAATGGATCTTTATGACAAGCTCGATTCAAATATGTGAAATCAACACACATTCTTTATTTCTCATTCTTCTTTTTAACTACTCTGGGTTTGCTGTCCATAAAGGATACTGCACCCCCCTTATATGCCCGACCCTAGACAAACAATCCACTTCTACCACAATAACCTCTAATTTTTTAACAGAAAAACACGTATTTTTCTAATAAGAGGCTTGATCTTTGGATTTATAGCTAAACTATGACATATTGCTTCAGGTGGAACCCCCACTACATATTCTGATTTCCAAGCAAAAACATCCAAATTAACAAATAGATATTTTAACAATTGATGACGCAAAGTTAATGACATAAATGTTCCTATTCGAAAAGTCCTTTTATTAGAAAATATATAATTCTATATACTTTCACTCACTGTTAAAGAACCTGGGGTTTCCATTAGATTATCAACTCCCTCTTCTTTATCCGAGGTCAAACCCCCTGACTTCTATTCATACATTTGATCTTCACAATTAGGACCTTAAATACGAAGAGTTGTTGCATAACATTCTATGTCTACTTTTTGATCATTTCGGACTACCCCAACATGATCTCTAATGACATACTTTAAACACTGATGAACAGTAGAAACAACTGCATACATCTTCGAAATCCATCATCTCCCAAAAATAGCATTATAACTGGTCGGAAAATCCACTGCCATGAATAAAACTTGAATTTTTTTAAAAAGGTATTTTTCCTAAACAAACTTCACCCTCAAATTTTCCAATCACTTGAGCTGTTACGCCTGTAAACCCAATTATAATACGATATGGCTGACAGATTCGAGGTAGATTATGCATACTATCATAGGTTGACTTGAACAATACGTTCGCAAAACTTCATGTATCTATTAGAAAACGTCGAATTTCCATCCCAACTATTTCTTCCCCAATAACCGCTGCATCTTCATGAGGCCCTGCAATACCCCTAAAATCATTCTCATCGAAAAGAATAAAAAAAGTATCATTTTTTCCATACAGATATGTATACATCCCCTCCTCTATTTTAATAGTTAAATTCACCACATGCCTCTTCCAAGAGCAATTAGTATTTCCAGTCATAAAAAATCTCCAAAAAATTGATAAGGATTCAAAATAGTTACACAAACTTTGAACCCGTCCTTGCTCCACTGGTTCATCTACAACCATCAAAATCAAACGATCTAGATCAGCATCCAAATATTCTGAGATTGCATCAAATTCCTCACAGTTAAAATATAGAATCATCAGTGAACTTTCTTCCATTGAATTTGGATTAACTGTCTGTTGTGTTTATATATTTGGAATTTTTGAACCACTATTTTGGCTTTTAACAAAAGCGACTAACTTGTCATTATCTATTAAAACCTGTACCTTCTTATTTAAAGCAATGCACTCTATAATATCATGCCCAATATTATTATGATACTTGAAAAATCTATTGTTACGCTCTTATCTTGGTCTGTTTATTGGAACTAGCTTTTTAACGCTCACATAACCTTTGGCCTTTTCATAAATTACAGCAACATTCTCAGTCAAATCAACATAATACTCTGGCATTATCCATTGATTTGGCCTTGGTATGTGAAGCTGATAACCTGTAGTTTGAGCTGGATACCCTTCAGTTCGATTGGGAAAGTTGTTGGTATTCCTTGGACGAGGTGGCTGATAATTCGAAGAGTGTCCTTGATTATTTGACACTTTCCCTGAATTATTTTAACTAGGTCCAACCATTCCTCGAACCTAAGTTGATTCTTCTATATTAATTTGATCTTCGACTTGAGCCACCAATGCTCTAAAATTCAAGGCTTTCCTTTTTATTGTTTCATTAACCAAATCACCTGGCAATAAACCTTATCGAAATACACCCATAACAACCAACTCTTCATAATTATCCAACCCTATTTTTGTCAATACAAAACACTTTGTATAATCCTTCAATTTTCTCCCACAACTTGTTTACGTTGTATTGTTGTGTCACCATTTGCTTGCATTTCTTTACATTGCACAAACTACCGTCGAAAAGCTGTATAAAAATATCTAAAGTTAGAAATAAATCTCATCATAATCATGTTATACCACTTCAATGTTGTACCCTTGAATGTTTAAGAGAAAGCTTTGCATACCATCCTATCGTCATCTTCGAAATTCATCATATAGTTTTTAAATTATACGATGTGATCATCTGGATCTTGCATCCTATCAAATTTCTCAACCTTAGATATATCGAACCGCTTCAGAAGAGTAATAGACCGTATCTCAGTTGTTAAAGATGAATTTCTCCAATCAACTCCTTGCACGTACTGGTCATCTCCTATTGTTCCCATGACAGCATACAAATTCCGATCATCTAAACTTGTGTATTGGTTAGATGTATTCCCTTTACACCAATATGTTTCTCCTAAACAATGATGTATATTATCTCTTTTTGACCTATTTTCTTTACGCGATTTTCGAGGACAACTTATTTCTTCTCTTTTCAAAGATTCTCGATACCTCTTTTTCTTAGATGATCCTTCCTCAGATTCCAAGCTATCAAATCACTAGATGTGATATACATATGTTTGTCTTTCCTTTATTTTCGTAAAGTACGATGCTCCTTTTCAGGCTCAAAATGTGTTTTCCTCTGGTCACTTCGAATCTGATGAGTTGTATAAGATTGATCACATTGATTTCCCAGATTGTACTTCTCTTCAACTTATCGTGCCTCAGATTTCAATCTACTTGACTAAATATTCTGCTATTTTTTAACATACTTATCGTTTAACGCTATGATTTTATCCGGCAACTGATTCATTCGAGCTTCGATGTCTGAATGAGTCTGCTGAATTGGAATTTGATCATCATCATTTTCTTTACTTCTTTATCTTCGTAAATCAGACCTTGGCTCCATCATCAATCAAGAACAATTGTAACTGGTCCAAACTTCGATTTTTGTTTTGTTTTAGATTACAAAATCAAGGTATCGATCGATTAAAATATCCCACTGTGGTCGCCAATTTAATATATGTAAATCTGATCCTTGAGAGAGAAAAAGACAGTTTGATTATAGAGTGAGAAAATTAAAGGGAAAAACAAGACTGAGCTAATGAAAGTGTCATCCTTTTTATTCACAACCTCATCTATTATTTATAGGCGTTCAGACTTAGTGTAACAGAATTGGTTACATAAATCGGTTAATTGTATATTAGTCCCATATCTTTACAAATAGTCCAAAATTATCTTAAAACTATGCAATTGGTCATACAAGTCTTTAGTTTATTACATTTAAGATAGTAACATTCTATATTTTTATAATTGTTAGAAACATTATGCATACTTTATTAGTATTTTGAGCATATTTATGTCAAAACCGAGGAAGCCTCATTGGCATTCCCTTAAGTGGTTCATGAGATACTTGAAGGGTTCGACTGAAGTTTTTTTAATCAGAATAATACATGCTGATATAATGTTGAGAAGGTATGTTGGCTTCCCTGACACAAACACGTCAACTTTATATTATCGGTTTATTGTGTTTGGAAGAGTGCTTAAATGGAAGTCTTGTATATAAAATTTCATTGTCTTGTTATCTACACAATCTGAATATATGATTGCTACGGAAGCAATGAAATAATTTGTACGGTAAAAAGAATTGTTGAGTAAAATAACTTGTGTAGAGCAAGACGTGATAATTTCATGTGATAATATTTGTATTTTTCATTTAATGAAGAATCTGAAGTTCCATAAGAGAACTAAGAACATAGATATCAAGTTGCACTTCATCTGGGACATAGTGGAGAAAGAGCAAGTGAAGATGGCAAAGATTGCAAATGAGGAAAATCTTTTGGATAACGAACCAATGTATTACAAATTTCAAATTTCACGGATTCCATAAGACTTGCGCAAGTTTGGGACATACTGGTCTTTAAAAAGTAATTGAACATCAAATGCAACGGATGTCGGATACCTATAACCCCAAGTGGAGAATGTTTAGGTATAGGCTAAAGATAACTGAGAGCAAATGTACTGTCAAAGATTATAAGTGGCCAGAGATGGACAGTTGAAGACTTATAGAGTATGAACTGTTTGAATCTCTTTGATACTAGGAACTGAGCCAAAACTTATGTGCAAAGATGGAACCAAATGGTTAGATCTGCTGAAGGAAAGACGAATATCTATATTGTAGCCGAAGGTGCAGGTTGATCACGTATGAAGCCGAAGGTGCATAACATGTTTGTTGAAGGATTCTGAAAATACTTATTTGTTTCTTGGGAAAACTTGAGTCATTAAGGGATCTTTGGTTCTCTGAGAGTCTAGTACGAAGTCATAGTCATAATTCTAGCTAAGAATTTCTGAAGAGAGAAAGCTGAAAGCTTTCAGTTATTGAAAGGTAGAAGATACACATTTGGAGATAATCTGAGATTTATAATTTCTTTTGTAAGCTGAGAATCTTTTGTAATAAAAGATCAGTGGTTGAGTTTTAGTGTTTGAAACCATATATATATAATCTATGTCTGTTGTAAATGTAGGATTTGTTCACAATCCAAACTACCTTTAATTTGTGTTGTGTTTGTTTGGTTTAACAGTCTTGTTCTTATACCTGTTTTGGATTCCTAGCTGAATTTTTTAGTACGAGCTGAAGCTACGTGGCTCTCATTTTCTTGTTGCAGATGTGCACTACTAATGAATAGGTTTCGGCGGTTGAAAGCTAACTCTGTCCTTGGTTGAGTTGTTGCTGAATTTAATATTGGTCATTATTCTGAAGTGGGTTGCTCTTATAATACGAGTTTCCGTAATACCCTTATAGAGGAACCGCAAAGTAATTTTTGCATATGGCATTTGGTCGTATCTTGACTCAGACCAGGACCGAGTTGCATGATCACACACGCTTTAGATATAGCGGCATAATTCAGTATATTAGGTGAAGACAATCCCTCATCTTCTACTAGTTTTTTGGGAGAGTGAGTTAGGTCCCATTGTCCACAATAATAACCCGATCCATCGTGCCAATGCCAAGACTTGTGACAAAAATGTCAGTAGTAGGGTATGAGAACATTTGACCTAGCTCATCAATGCCATTGATGCATCATAAAAAATGATTCTTTAAATACATTTTATTAAATTTATGAATGAGTTCAACCATAGATGCATCAAGTTTATTAGACGTGCCAGGCATGTATCAACAAATATGGCTTAGTTCTACTGCTGACTTTACTTAGACCATCCACAGTAGTGGGGATATTTCATCTCCCAAAAGCGCGCCACATCAGCGCCACATCAGCATAATCCCCAAATAATTCTGCAAAAATTCTCACTCCACGCAGCAGTGCATATTTCATCTTTCAGCATACCCCACCATATTTCTCTCTCTTCCACATCATTCTATCATACAATATCCTACCATATATTTTTATTTATCTTTCTTATTAATTACTATATATTTACATTAAAATTATATATATTAAAATAAATAATTTTCGTAAATTAACATAATATATTTTCTTTACAAATAAAAACTATAAAATTGAAATAACTAAAAATATAATACATAATATATTGTATATTTAAAAATCAAATTTAAAAATAAAATTGGTTTGATTTCCGAAAAAGCTTCAACTTTTAATAGAATAAATAATTTACAATTTAATAAAATATATTATTGATCACCTAAATTTATTTGTTTAATTTTTATTTACCAAATTATTACTTAAATTATCGATGATTAAAGCTCAATTGGTTTATTTAAATATAATACATAATACATAAAATTGGTTTGATTTCCGAAATAGCTTCAATTTTTAAAAATAATATATAGTATATTTAAAAATCAAATTTAAAAATAAAATTGGTTTGATTTCCGAAAAAGCTTCCATTTTTATTTAATAAAATATATTATTGATCACCTAAATTTCTTCAATATTTCAATTATTCCGATTGTTGTTTTCACTTATTTTCGTTTAATGAGAATGATATAATTGTTATCTTTTACCTACTAAAATGATCCAAATATTGTTTCCAAAAAACTTAATAAAATAAAGCTCAATAAATTTTGATGTCTGAATCAAGTCTATCAACTCTCTATCGATAGATCTCAAAAAACTATAATTCATGGTATAATTCTTTTTATTTTTCTTACTTACTAAAATGTTTCGAAAATTGTTTCGAAAATTGTTTCGAAAATATTTGATAAAAAAACTAAAAAACTTTCGGTGTCCGAATCAAACAAACCAAGTCTCTATTTATAGATCTCAAAAAATTATAAATTATGATATAATTTATTTATTTATTTGACTTACAAAAATGTTCCGAAAATTGTTTCGGAAATACTTAAAAAAATACTTTAAAAATTTCGTTGTCTGAATCAAACAAACCAAATCTCTATTTATATAGATCTCAAGAAATTATAAATCATGGTATAATTTATTTATTTTTTTAACTTACAAAAATGTTCCAAAAATTGTTTCGGAAATACTTAATAAAAAAACTTAAAAAATTTCGTTGTCCGAATCAAACAAACCAAGTCTCTATTTATAGATCTCAATAAATTATAAATCATAGTATAATTTATTTATTTTTTAACTTACAAAAATGTTCCAAAAATCATTTTGAAAATACTAAATAAATAAAAAAATCTAAAAATTTCGGGGTCGGAATTAAACAAACCAAGTCTCTATTCGTACTCGTAGATATCGAAAAATAAAAAATAATGATATACTTTTTTTAATTTTTTTACCAACCATTTCTTTTAAAAAAAAAATTTAAAAAAAAATTACATCTACAGCATGCCAAATAACATGTTGCAATTGGTCATTTGAAAGATGAATTGGGGTTATCTAAATGACAGGTTGCAATTGGGCATTTGAAAGATAGAATTGGGGTTATCCAAATACACGCCGGTGTGGGTGGTCTTATGCAAATGCTGCTTGGAACAAAAATTGCTAATGGAGATTAAAATCAATTTGTTGGTTCTGTTTTTTGCTGCTTCTTCCGCTATTCATCTTGTCGGAGCACAAGATCCATCAGGTAAGAAATATCTAAACGAATTAACTGTCCATTTTGTTTTCTCCGACAAAAAAAAAAAAGAACAAAATGAGTCTCATGTTTCCTCTGCAGGATTCATTAGCTTAGACTGCGGCCTGGTACCAAATGATTCGAGCTATTCAGATGACAAAACATCTTTGACATACATTTCAGATGCAAATTTTATCGATGCGGGTGTAAGTAAGAGCATCAAGCCGGAGTTTCAGCAGAAAACCTATCAACAAGGACAGTTTTTAAGGAGTTTTCCACAAGGAATAAGAAACTGCTACCAATTTAATCTGATAAAGCAACAAAGATACCTAATCAGAGCAGCGTTTTTGTACGGAAATTATGATGATTTGAATGAAAACCCGAACTTCGATATATATATTGGTCAAGCTTTATGGAGTTCGGTGTATATCCAAGACCCAGCAAAATCTACCACCATAGAGACCATCCATGTTTTAATATCAACTCGTTTGCACGTCTGCCTCGTGAAAGTAGGTTCTAAAACGCCTTTCATATCGGCTCTAGAACTCAGACCTCTCCCAAATGATACCTACAATGGGATATCGTCATTGGTTTCGCATGGAAGGGTGTATCCTTCAACTAATACCGACGGATTCATTCGGTAAGTCATATCTCATCAAATACTCCTTTATAAAAATATAGTGTTTACTTTCAGACTACAAAACTAAATCAAGTTATCAGGTTCAACGAAGATGTCTACGATCGCATATGGATGCCAATTTTTAGCAGTGACTGGACGCAAATAAGCACGATTCACACTTTCAAATCATATAACAGCTACAAACCTCCACAGCTAGCTATGAGAACAGCTACTGTGCCAGCTAATGCAACTCAGCCATTGACTTTCTCTCTTGATCTAAATAATTCAGATTCCCAGTTTTATGTATACATGCACTTCGCTGAGATCGAAGAGTTACAAGTCAATGAGTCCAGAGAATTTAATGTTCTTTACAATGGAGAACTTTCTTCCGGTCCTTTTAGCCCTGTTTATTTGGAAGTCACCACTATGTATACCCGTTCGCCCCTTCATTTTGTAGCTGGAAAAATCGAATTCAGCTTGGAAAAGACAGCAAATTCAACTCATCCTCCCATCCTTAACGCATTAGAGATATACTCTACTGTTGATTTGTCACAACTGGATACAAACCAAAACGATGGTAACTCGCCAACATTCTTAAACGATGGTACATCATCAACATTATTATTATTATTATTATTATTATTATTATAACGCAGATATACATCTTGAATTACCAGTTGATTGTATAATGTCGATCAAAGCAACATATGGACTGCATAAAAGTAGTTGGCAAGGGGATCCATGTTTCCCTGAAGCACTCGTTTGGGAGGGACTTGAATGCAGATATCTTCCACCCGAGCCACCGCGAATCACAAACCAAAACGATGGTAACTCGCCAACATTCTTAAACGATGGTACATCATCAACATTATTATTATTATTATTATTATTATTATTATAACGCAGATATACATCTTGAATTACCAGTTGATTGTATAATGTCGATCAAAGCAACATATGGACTGCATAAAAGTAGTTGGCAAGGGGATCCATGTTTCCCTGAAGCACTCGTTTGGGAGGGACTTGAATGCAGATATCTTCCACCCGAGCCACCGCGAATCACATCTTTGTAAGCATAAAACATTTTTCCAGTCAAATATGATGATCCACTCTTAATACATGAATTGAAAATATCACAGGAATTTGTCCTCAAGTTCTTTGAGAGGGAAGATAACATCAGACATATCAAATCTGACTCAATTGGTAGTTTTGTAAGTATATCACCGTCCCCTTAGAGGTATCCATAACTCTTTTGCATCATCAAGAGTTATTTAATTTTCTTCTCTGTTTTATCTAGGGACTTGTCCAACAACAGTCTAACAGGGGAAATACCTGTGTTTCTAGCACGAATGAAGTACTTGAAAATCATGTAAGATAGTTTGGACTCATTTCAATATTGGATGTTTCACCTTTATCCTTTTTATTTAGTTGATACGTTCTTCATCCACAGAAATATGAGTCAAAACAACCTTAATGGTTCTATTCCTCCTGAACTTCTGAAGAGAGTAAAAAAAGGATCATTGACGTTGAG
This sequence comes from Limnanthes douglasii subsp. nivea, assembly GCA_036936605.1. Taxonomy (NCBI): domain Eukaryota; kingdom Viridiplantae; phylum Streptophyta; class Magnoliopsida; order Brassicales; family Limnanthaceae; genus Limnanthes; species Limnanthes douglasii. The sequence goes on from JAUPFV010000005.1 coordinate 53,649,817, forward strand.
GTACGCTATTGCAAAATATATTATAAAAAACGAACGACATTTTACTTGAATTTTATGGAAAGAATTCTAAGAGAACCTATTTTTCCAGGCAGAATTTTAGATATTTATTAGATATGTTTCTTTCCATTAGGATTGTTTTGGTTTATTTGAAAATAAATTTAAAATATAAATAGTGATATAAAATTAAAAAAATCTTTAGTTTTGATAAACTATACGATGCCAATAATAATGATATTTAAAAATAAATTAGCTTATATTATGGGTTAGAAAAAAGTCCACATCGGTAGGAGATAAAAAAAATCAATGGTATGCCCCATGGGGTAGCTGCGTTGGTTGAGTAAGGCATGCTTGTGACCAAAAGTCATGAGTTCGAGTCCTTTTATATACGCATTGTCGGTTGAGTTTGTCACTTTGTGTGGTTTACCTTATGGCGTTGGTTTGCACGCTATTGCGTCAGACTGAGGTTTATCCTGTGCGCACTCATTGCACTCTGAGTAGCGGCTGCGGGTTCCTTTCGAAAAAAATAAAAAAATAAAAAAATGGTATATAAGTAATAACATATCTTTCCATTAATATGAGATCTATTTCGAGTAGACCAAAAATAAAAGTGTGTGAACTTTTGGACTAAAAGTATACAATATCAGACTAGCGTGAAGATCTGTATGGGTTTATTTTTTCAAAACAAAAGATAAAGTACATTAAACCTTTGTCAAATTGAAGAAGATGATCGAGAAGTAGATAGGGGAAAGTTGAAGCGTATAGTGCGCTATGACACCAAATTTTGTGAAAATTGTGTGTTCGACGAACAAACTAGAGTGAAATTCAGCAACGATTTTGTAAAAAAATTGTGTTTGGCAACAAAACTAGAGTGAAATTGAGAAAATAGGTTAGAATTTTACAGTCGTGAATTCAACAAGTTATGTGATGTTGAGGGAATAGTGCGTCATTGCACATGGTCTAGAAAAACATAGTAGAATGGGATGGTAGAAATAATAAACATAACGATTTACTGTAACACTCTTTATGGGCTGAAGCTATGAATACAACTTGTGACGTGGTGAATTAGTCCCCATTAACGATTATTGGTTGTAAGACCTTTCTTTTAGATTTGTTATGGATCGTTGCGTGATTACGAACATTTAAGATGTTCGGTTATCCTGTGTACGCTCGTATGAGAAATGGTAACTTTGAGCCAGTGGAAAAAATGTACATATTTATAACATATACTATTAGAGTGAAGGGATATATGTTATGGTGTACCGCTCCTAAGTCTCCAGGTTTTCTCATCAGTAAGAGCATGATTTTTAATGAGTGTTATATTGGGCATATGGTCAAAACATGATCGGTTGTGAGTAAATAAGTAAAACTTCAAGCATAATTGACTCCTAATGAATACAACCATTTTAATGGTTCTGAGGTGGATCCAAGATGAGGAGGTGAGGCGTCAACATCGAATGATAGTATAGATGATGTGCCCGAATCAGAGCAACACCTTATAGCATAGCAACGGACAGATGAAAAATATTAGACCATAAAAAAGTATATGTACCTTGACGTATATGCTCGGTCAGTTGCGAAAGAATTTGAGATGCATTAACTCATTAGCTATAGGGAAACTATAGCATGTTTAGAAGAAAATTGATGGATCGATGCTAAAGGGGAATGGACTAAATCTCTTCAGGAATTAAACATTGAATCGCGTTAACTTTCCTAAAGTATAAAAGGTAATAGACTGCCAATGGGTATTCAAGAAGAAAGAAGGTAACCAAAGGGTTAAGGCGCGTCGATTCGAGGTAAGGTTGGTCTTTAAGGGTTTTACTCAAAAAGGAAGAATCGTGTTCAATAAAGTGTTTACTCCATTTTTAAAACACAATTCAATTCAGGATTTGTTAGCCATAGTAGGATTACAAGAATTAAAGTTGAGCATTTGATGTGAAAGCTGCATTTCTACATAGTGAATTCGATGAACAAATCTACATGAGACAACTATATGGATTTATCAAACCTGGAATGGAGGATAAGATTTGTCTACTAAAGAAGTCATTGTATGGGTTGAAACATTCACATAGGTAGCGGTACAAACTTTTGATACATTCATGGCATCAAAAAGATTCACATGGAGTCCATATGACAGTTGTGTGTACCATCAGAAGATGTTAGACAATTCTTATGTTTACTTGTTGTATGTGGATAATATGTTTACTACGTCTTATAGCATCTCATATATTTTCCATATAAAGAAACATCGTAATGTTGAGTTTGTGATGAAGAATCCGAGAAAAGCAAAGAAAATTCTATGGATGGAGATTATCATGGATAGAACCGTAGGATAGCTACATTTTCCTTAACAAATCTACATTGAGAAAGTATTATAATGATTTAAGATGTTTGATTCTAAGGAAGTTGGCTCCCATTTTCCACATTTATATGTAGTAGGATCAATCAAGGATGATACTGAGTTGAAACATATTTCGGATATTTCATATTTAAGTTAGTTTGCAGTATCATGTATGTTATGGTGTGCACATATCGTGATATTTTACTGTAATTAGTGTGGTCAACATATACATAAGATACCTTAGGAAAGAGCACTGGCAGGGATTAAAATATATACTTTAATATCTTAAGAATGCTACAAATGTTGGTTTGACCTTCAAGAATACTAACGTTGGTGGATCACTGAACGGTACTACATGATCAGTGGATAATTTTGTTGATTCTCATTTTATAGAAGACGTGGATAAAATGATATCTTTGACTAGATATGTGTTTAATCTATTTGCGAGTGTACTACGTTGAAAAGCATAGTGACAAACTATTGTAACCTTGTCTACAAAAAATATCGAATACTAGGTTGTAATCGAGGTTGAGGCAATAAGCTTGCAAGTTTCGACGGCAGATGTGGGTTTGGATTGGACTATCACACTAGTAATTTGTGTTAGTCAAAACATCATATACTTTACATGGAACATAAATGTACCACGAGTATACAAATCACATAGTATACATCCTCTCATAATATTAATAATCACTAGAAGTGAATTACTTAAATATATATATATATATATATATATATATATATAGCAAACATTTAAGACATATCTCTGACTGTCAAATAAATGAAACCATCAATTAAAGATGATATTTTTTTTACATTTTTTATTTTATTTTTATCATAAAAAATTATTTTCTTTCTTGTGTCTAATCGCCTATATTTGTAATGTCTAATAAACACGTCGATTTCAAGTACTTAATTACTATAGATGGAGGAGCATATCATGAGAAGGGCTAGGTTCCAATAAGAAATTAGGAAGACATCTCTTATTAATAATCTATTTTCTCATTGAGGAAGTGAGACCAGATCTAAACATGTCAAACTATCAACATTTCTAAAAATCATTTTCAATGCCAAACTATGTTTCAAAGCCTACGAATAAATTTTAGACTCTTGAGGTATGAAACACATAAAGACTTTTCATTTTTGAATTTTCAATGAAGTTTGATTCAAAATATCGTAATCATTTCCTAAACCGTCAATTACACAATCCTTTTTTACAAAACGCATTACAAATTTCTCTCATAAGTTCCAATAAATCTTATATCAATCATTTTTCACTCCCTAAAAGAAATTGGTAAATATCATATCCAATTTTTGGGATAGTTTTGGAGTATGTATTAAGAATTTGTAAATCTACAAGCTTTAGAAGACCGGTTTAGTGAGGGTTAGATGTCCTCCCTAGGATAACCACTTTGACATTCAACCATCAAGTCTATTGTACATATTTAATTAAACCCGATAAAAATGTGATAATAATGCCCTAAATTTTTAAGACTACAATCAAGATATTAAAGTTTCCAGACTTCAACGATCTTTTTTACTATTATTTTCCATTGAGTAAAAGTATTGTAGGATAATACACACACAAATTTGTCCGAATAAATGTCTTAATGTGATTCAGATTTATAATGCGAATAGAAAATCTCTAACTCGCTTAAAATTTATAATACCTTAATTACAAGACAATGTCAAATCATTCATGTAAGCCATATAAGACATCACTCTAACTCTTCTAAGAAATGCATACCCATTAGATTTCTAATTTTTAAGTAGACAATCGATATCGTGAGTGGAACCTCCATCAATAAAACAAACTTAGAAGAAGAAAATGGTTGCATTTGCTTTATTCCTATATTAATTTAAACAAAACCCGCGACCGATGTAGAAAATTCTGAATTGCTCATACAAAACCAAAAATTGTCATAATCTGAAACATAAGAAAATCAATCTAATACATCATATGTTTTCTTCATATCTAATTTTATCATTATTTTCCCCTTATTTTTTCATAAGGCTAATATCGTCATAAATTGGTCGATTATATATAAATCTAATTAGAAAAACCTTATAGAGTTGATTATTAATAATATTAATGTAAATATTTTATAAAAATTACACGAAGCAATTGGATAATAATCCTCATAATATTTTGGTATATTTTAAGATAAATGTGAGCAAACAACTAGTTAATCCAACCATAATTGGATCGCGGCTAAATCTCTTTATAATTTTGTGTAAATATCTAATTTTATATATTTTAGAAAATCTAAAACAAAACTCAAAGAAAGCTAAGACCACCATAACTATTTTTATCTATATCAAAATCTATTTCTTTGATCTTAGTTTAACGTGACGTATTTATCAACGTGGTGTTATATTAAGAGAAAACAGTATTAAAAATTAGTTCTAAAAGTGTATTACAACCACTAAATTTTTATAGTTATAATTTTGCATGTTTTAATTATTTTTTAAAACACATGTTATATTTAGAACAAAGCATATTAAAAGCTACTAAGCGTCAAGTCTCCAAGTCAAATATCTTAAAGTAAACATACTTATAGGTGACTTGTTACAAGTAACAGATTAATGTTGGTTACATCGTATATCTCATCCCACTTTAATACTTAATGTAAACACATTTATTACATTTTACATATCTAGTATTTTACATTTATACTTTACAAAAAAATTACATTGTACATTATTTATTTATTCTTTTTATCCACATAAAATAATTATTCTTATTTTATATTTACTATATTCTTATCAGACCAATTAATGTTGGAAATGATCCCTCAGATTCAAAAATCAGAATTATCTAATGTAGACCAACTGATGTTGAAAATGATTCATCGGATCCAAACATAAGAATTATCTAATGTAGACCAACTGATGTTGGAAATTATCCGTCAGATCTACAAATATGAATTATCTAATAGGAAGGCAAAATTACTTGTATTTATCAACCATGTATGTAGACACCTCATTAGAATCTTCATGTTCCACCGGGGTAGGAAAAAGTATATCACCGGTCATTGCATTGATTATATATTTGTATATTTTTTTTACATATTTATTCTAGATACAATCTCAAGTGTTCAATGTTCCATGGATGTCGAAGTGGTTTACACTCCTGATCTGTCAATTGATTAGTTTCGGGCTTCACTCTCTCGGTCACTGAATAAAGACCCTCCTAATTTGGCCTCAACTTTCCAAGCCTCTTTTCATTTTTATGTAATAATACTTTCCTCAAAACTTTATTCCCTACCTGAAATTCTCTTCGTTTGATCCGAGACACGTATCAAATTCTCATCAGGGTTTGATAGTGTAAGGAATTTAAGTGTGTGTGTGTGCTCTTATCTCTTCGATTAAATCAAGCTCAGCTTCATGTTTTTATCATTATTAGCCTTGAAATAATTTATCACTCTAAAATATGAAAGGGTGGCTTCGGATGAAGTCACAACATCCATTTCGTAAACGAGGGCAAAATTTGATTTTTCGGTTGTTGTTTCAGGAGTAGTCCGATAAGCCCACGATACTTTTTGGAGGTAATTTGGACATTTTCCTGCAGGTCCCTCCATGTTATTCTTAAGACCCTCGACAATAGTTTTGTTTGTGACTTTAACCTCCCATTATCCTTGGGTGGAAACGTGTTGAGAAACACTGTTGTATGACTCTGGATTTGCAAAAACTTTTCATATCTCTGTTATCAAATTGTGGACCGTTGTTTGTGGTTATCTTTTTGGAACTCCGAACTTACAACATATATTGAATATGATGAATTTGGTAATATATTTCACCCTTGTCCCGGAAAATGGTTCATCTTCTATCCACTTTGACAAATAGTCCACCACTACTATAATAGTTTGTCATCCTTCGAAAGCCATTGGTAAAGGTTCAACCAGATTCGAACCTCATCGATCAAACAAGTATTGCTTCAGAAACAGACTCAAGTGTTATTGCATGCAAATATATGGTGTTGGAAAATTACTGGCAAGTATCACATCGCTTGACTAATTCCTCAGCATCAGCCATGATAGAAGGCCAATAATATCCCGCCAGCAAGCCTCTTCTACTTAATGTTTTATACCAATAATGAGTTGATCATTCTACATAATGTAACTTGAATAGTATCATTTGTCACTCATTATCTCTGAGGAACCTTAACAAAGGTATGATTGAATATTTTTTAGATAGGATATCTCTGATGACTACAAATGTATGTGCATTAAATCATAACTTTTTAACATATACCTTATCAACTGGTAGAGTCTCTTTAACAAAGAACTTTTTGAGATTATACATCTAATCTCTATCTCTTGTGGTTGAAATTTGGAGGGCTTCGTCTGTATTTTTACTTTGTTCGGAATTTTTTGTTATTAAATGACTCTATTCTATTAATATTCATGAGTATCCTTTAGAATATGTTATAGTGTCTAGGGAATCTGCCACCAAATTATTAGCCTTATAAACGTGTTCGTACCTGATCTTTCCTGGAAATAGATTACCCGGACGCGTGATTAACCAGAAGCTATGAATCGCTTATCAAACAAACGTTTTTAGCCCCACAAATTTGCACGAGTCCTAACACTGCCAAGGTTGCTTTATATTTCACTACAATGTTTGATGGAAGATTGCTTGATACATTTCTTCCCCCGTTTGAGAGATCAATTGTATCTTTTCTCCACAACCCAAAATAATTAACCTACTAAAATTTAGTTTCGTTGTTATTTGCTTTGGGACAACCCTTACTATTTACTTCTGTACTTGTTCGTTCGGAGTGAAATTCAAATAAAGAATCATTCAAGGCTTGAGCTTTTATTGCAGTCCAGGGTTCAAAATCAATATCATAGTCTTCAAGTTCTACCGACCATTTTTTCATTCGCACAAATATGTCACGCTTTTGTAACATATTTTTAGTGAAAAAGAGGTTGAGATAACGATCGAGTCTCCCTAGAAGTAAAGTCTCATTTTCTGAGCCGTTATTACCAAGGATAAGGCTGATTTTTCCAGCGTCACGTATCTTTTTTAGCGTCTAACAAACTTTTACTCACGTAATAAACAAGTTTGGGATAGTTATTGACTTCTCACCAATAATGCACTTACCTTATAGTCCGGCAGTGCTATGTAAACAAATAAATTTTCTCTCACTTTGGTTGCCAAGGATAGTTCCAGAAATATCTGAGGGGCTCTTAGATCTAAGATAAAGGGAGAATGATATTCTAGATAGAGAAACACGAGAATTCTAGAGAGAAATTTTCAAAAGTAATATAGAATAATAATTGTTCACCCTTTCCCAAAAATGGTACATTACTTTTTATAGTATTGGTGTGGACCCAAAGGCCACATAGTTGGTTCATTTATGGCTATTCCACCTCATTATCCTACTAATATTAAGCATATTTACTCCTTATAACATGATATACACTCAATATTACACCTTTGTTGGGTTTATTTTAAACAGACATATAGTGGACCAAATTAGCCCAACATTCTACCAGTTTGACCCGAGATTCGGATAAATCACGCCTTTATCATAGTTCAAATCCATTTATGACTTTGAAAAGAATGATGATATCCTTCATATTTGATACAATGACTATTCTCAAGAAACAAAAAACAAAAATTATCAAAAATACATATAAAAAATAATTTACAAGTTTTTATGACTTTTTTTAGTGATAAAACTTTTCACCAAACTTTATATCAAAACAAGTTCACTCTAAAACCAAATTTTCTAAATTGACCAAATAAAAAATACCATAAATAACTAAAACTAGTTAAACATAATAAACTTTTAATTAACAAAATATATTATATCATAAATAATGAATAATAATAATAATAAAATAAACTTGTTGATTGAGTGATCATACAATAATAAAAAATCACTAAAAACATTTCTTTTTTCTTGAATCTTTTTGCATCAATTTTACAATTTCAAAGGTTTTGTAATTTCTAACAAACACGTCACATCTTTGATTAAATATACCCTATTTTCCATGCATACTCTTCGAGATCCTTCGTAACTAACTAATTTTTCCAGTTAAAAAACTTAAGATATATGTTTACGATTAAAGTTTTAGAATTAAAAATAAAACGATTAATGCAACTACTCCGGACATAACTCTTACGAACGTAGCTTAATCATAAAAAATGAATAAATATATAGATAAATGACCATACAAGATCATGAAATATACTCGATGAAAGATTTGAAACTCAACAAAAAAAATGAGGCCTAAAAGAATATTAAAATCAACCGTCAAATTACAGTAGTTAAAAATTAAAACTATAACAAACTTGATAGAAACCCAAAAACAAAATTGAAGACCACGATGGAAGCAACCAATCGCCCGAACTATGACTTAACAATTGAACTTGCAAAATAAAAAATCAAGTTAATGTACATTTAGTCAAATCGGAAAAATCATGTACGAAAACATGTCACATTAACTGGGAACCAAAGAACATTTAGTGGAGATTCAATATTATACGATACGCAATCGCAAAAGCTAAAGGGATAAAAAATTCTTGAGTTATACCTCATCTAAACATAATAGATGACAACATTAAAACAAGCATGACAAATGTAAAAACAACCAGTGAAAGATCATTGGCTGGTAGTCTGGACCCAACTAGGTCAATCAAGGTCGATCAACACAAGTTCAAACTTGGTACGAGAGCTACATTCTAGATATGGTAATAAAATTCACAATCTAAAAATATATGATTTATAAATTATATATTATTAGTATATAATATGAAAGCATGGGAATAATTTCCCATATAATAACCTTATCATGAGTAGAGACCTTGCCAATGATCAAAAACTAAAGAATAAAATATAAAAATTTGTATCACATCAGTCCAAGCCACTTGATGGAAAAATTCAATCGACGAATGGTATGGTAGGTATCTTTAATAGTAAACTTAATATTTTTCCCACTTATCTTCCAACAAGGAACATTATTAATTCTATTGTTGGAGGGAGTAAGAGTATATTTAGGATCGGTAACTTCTTGAAGGCAAACCAGGTTCATAATGATACCTGACCTGTCAAGGGTACAGCAACACCAACAACCGCTAACAGTGATACCAAAAAACTTGAGATCACTATCTGATATGGAATCATGGATAATACGATTCTTATAATGATTAACAAGAGATCTGGAAAGAATCTATGGATCAAACGAAAGAGATGTTGATTCCTTATTTCTAATTGTCATCTTAAACATATTAATAGCCACATGTCGAAGGTGCAAGATTTTCCTCTAAGCTCACGATGACAAAGAGCCCATATTAACATTGTGTAAATTATTATTTTTTATTTTTTTTATATTTAATCGAGTCACACTAAATGGAGGAATCGTTACCATTTATTAAGAACCACAAATTCTTGAGGGCAGACGGTTGATTCAAGATCTTAAGATTTAGATACTCAGACTTACCCTCATAGGTAGGCAAGGTGGCGTGAAACTGCATCATATATTGGTTAGATGAGAGGAATCTAAGGATATATTGAATAAGATCTTAAGGATTCTAGCAGGTGAGGTGAAAATCAAGGACCAATAGATTTGTCTTGTAAAGGGAACAAACTTATTAAGTTCAATTCTAGAAGATGCTTAGAGTTTTAAGCCTCGATTATACAAATTTCAATATACATAAGTGGCCTACACTCACGATAGCTGAGTCAAATGGTAATGATATCAACGTAAAAATACTTAAACCGAAAGGAACCAATCTTGTAGCCAAGAATAACAACCATATTGGTTTTAAAGGAGTTCATAATTCTGGAAAAGAATATTTGACTTTTTTGAGAGCTAACCTGGAGGTCAAATAATTTGTGGAACTGAGTCAAACAATCGTTAATTAGACTAAAATAATATATATCATCCGTACAAAAAAATCATGAGATCATCTACAAAAAAATCACAATTTTAAAATTTTGACATTTTTATGGAATTTAAACTTCATATCCTTATTTGTTCCTTAAGGATACTCGAGAGGACTTAAATAATCAAAATAAAAAGTAAAGGGATATTATATCCTCTTGTCAGATACCATACCAAGTCAGAATGGTTGAAAGGTATTGGACGATCCACAAGATATTTAGAATGAAATGCCAATACATATTTTTAAATACCTTAAGGCCCTATAAATTGGTATAATAGCCCCATATTAGCTCTTAGAACATGAGGATAATGTTAAATATGTTTAGACCGACAAAAAAGGCTGGTTGGGACAATAAGGTAAGGGAAAGTAACCTATTTTTATTGGTCATGTTATTGAAAATGAGTTTGTAAATTATATTACAAAATATGGCCTAAATCCCACAGTAGAAGACGTAGTATTATATTTAAGAATAAGTGTAATCGATATTTTATTCCAAAACTGACTAAGACGCTCAGACTCAGAGAAAAAGAGAACCTCGTCACAAAGTTCATTACAAAACGATATCGTATGAGGATTTGGAAAACCATAGTTGTAACCATATGCACTCAAAGCTTCATTAATGTTCAGCCTTAGTCCCAAGACATGTCATGTTAGCCAAGGATCGACTTTGGTAATGATCAGACTAGTGACCCCGGCAAGCCCTTGATAACCCCGATTACTTTAATCTCTTAGCATGATGAAAATAATAATACACAAATAATTTTACTACATCATATGGTGAACTAGTAAGGTTACCCTGACTATTCTTGATAGAATCAATCTTGTTAGAAAGAATATGCGACTTAAGGCTATTGTAGAAGAATTTGGTGTTACGCTCACCTAATTTAAGCCAAAACTCTTAAGATTTTTATTAATACATAGACTATTTGGCCATACTAAGGAAAATAAAAGCAGAATAGACTTAAATCTCCTTATCCACTGAGCGAAGATCATTCTGAAATCGTAATAGGTTAAAAAGTAAGATGGGTATATTATTTTTATAATTGGGCAATTTCTAGCTATTTGATACAATACTTTTGAAATGAGGGTGAGATTACTGTAAACTGAAAAACATAAACGATTTTTTTATACGACGATAGGAGAATCCCAGGTTAAAGGTGAAAATATTACGGTATGAGGTCTGAGGATGGCCATAATGAGTAAATGACATAGGGAAGTAGTCAATTCAGACATTTGTAACAAGGACACAATGAATCTTGAATGAAATATAGTTGTCATGCAGCTTATTAGCCAGGAAAACTGGAAAATCAAGGCATGTAAATTACAAAGTTCATAGTAGTAACAATAGTTGTTAAATTTTTAAATCGGGGAGTTTTAAATATCGAAACCAATATAGTCATTCGACTTATGGAGAATATTGAGATCTTTAAAGACTACATAAGGGACATCGAAAGTCATCCTAAGAATATCACCAAGGCCCGACCATAGTAGAATTCGATAAATCATAATGTTAAATGCATAGACATCAAGAAACTAATATTACAATAACTAAATTGGAGGGACACGAAGCGAACACGGATTACAAAGACACTATGGTTCTAAACGATCCAAATCCTACTTAAAGGGTGAGTGGTATGGTTCGTTGTTGATGTGGTGTGATTTTATTCTATCGAAGGGTCTTGAGGCCGAACAAGGTAACTGAATAAGTTGAGTTTAGAGAAGAATATAACACGATAGTAGTGTTGAATAATTAGAGAGTGATATGTGATTTTATTAAGTATTAAATATTAAGTAGTGATGTATAAGAGATCCAAAGTTATCCTATATGTGATTCCTTTTTTTTACAAGTGGAGGTTTATGTATAATAATTATTACATTCAATGAATAAATGCATAACTAACAAGTCAATAAGTCTATCTATCTTAAATGGTATATTTAACTAAACATAAATATATAACACTTACATAAAAAAATTATAAGCTACAGTTCGGCTAAGTTGCAATTCAAACCCTTTATAAGCTCGGGTTTGACTATATTATAATTCTAGCCATTGTTTGTAACCTATTAATCCTTATGAATGATATAAGAAATGAGTAAAATTAAAAGCTCATCAGTGAAAATGTAGTTGAACTGTTTTCTTGCTTGTTTTGAGTTTTTCGAACCCATAAGACATAGGGTAATGGTTCGGTCAAACGATTAGGTCTTTGGATTTTGCAATTGACTAAGCCCTGGTAGTTTGGATGAAAAAAATTAGTTATAAATTTTAATTTTTATGACATAATGACCAGTTTGGAGTGCCTTTATTTTGAGTGGATGATCGTGTCGTGTTGCTCTCGCCCTCTACAAGACTGAGTTACATCTAGCCAAACTATCATGAATTTAGAAAGTTCGGTTTGGTTTTTACCTTATTTCTGCCTTGTTAAAAAAATTTGTCGGCAAAAACCTCTTCTAAAGAAAGAATCTCTCAGTTACCAAAAAGAAAATAGTACATACGTATGTAGCAAGTTACTCGAAATGGTAATTTTATTGATAGTGATAGCTTCTCTAGTATTGCAAAGTGAAAACATAAGTAATATTATTAATAAGATCTACCTCTTTTATGATAATAGATATCTGAAATATTTCATAATTTTTTATTAAATAATCTTTTACTTATATTTTGGCGTTCCAAACCAAATTGAAAGTTTGTCACTTCAAACAATTTTAAATATTGAACCCTTAACATTTTAAGAGATCAGACTAGCCTCGTTAGAAGAGAGATAAAATGGTTGCTTGTTGTGATAAAGTTCGAAATTAACATTTTTAGAGTCCTTTCATTAAAAAAAACTAAACGAAACATTTAGGTATGGCTATATTTACCCAGATGTGGTTTAAGTTTACCCCAAAACGCATTTGACTTGTTTGAATTTTTAAGGACGAAAATACCCTCAAACTTTCATTTAGTTACAGAAGTGCCACTAAGTAAAAAAAACACTAAGTATATCCTATGTAGCCCCAATTCACAAAGCATTCTATTTGGCTATGTAGACCCAGAAAAACACAACTCTTTACTAAATCAAACCCCATATTATTACGATTTTGTGAAGTTCTTCAAAATATTCTTAAACATTCAAAGTTGTCTCAAGAACATACAAACTCTTTTCAAAAAAATTTAAACTTCTTCTAATAAAAACACAAAATCAAACATGAATCAACCGAAATTAAGGTAAAAACTTATTTTTTTGGGACGTTATTTTGTTTAAAAAAAATATGATATAATTATTTAAAAAATTAATTTAAAAAATAGATTTTGGCTGTCCACCAACGGTGCACAGCCCCTGTACCGGTTGGTACAGGCCTAGCGTACCAGTTGGTACGCAAGACCTTCGTCGCGACCGAATTCCGGTTGGAAAATGGTCTCCAAACATCTTAAAATTAATTATTTTTTTTTACCTAATTCAATTTTAACCCTAATTTTGATATTAACACTAATTTTACCGGATTCTAGTTCGCCGGATAACTTAAAGAGAAGTTGGAAGTTTTAGAGAGAAGATTGAAATTTTAGAGAGAAGTCAGAGAGAAATGAGACCGTGTAAGAGAGAATATGAATTGTAAAGGATTTAATTAAAAAAAGAAATTTATATATCTTCAAAAAGATATTTTCTTCTAAAATAGATAAACTCAAAAATTAATAAACCTAAACCAGTCTTTAGTTTTTTTGCTATATATAACTTGACCCATTTAATTTATTTAATAACTGTGGTACTGTAAGATCGTTTCTTTTATACACACTTACAGCATCAGTGGAAATCCAAATATTTGTGCGACTGCTGATCTGTGCAATGAAATGGTGAGGCCAACAAAGAAGCACTCAACTCTAATTCTCATAGTTTCATTGGTTGCTTCAGTTTTCGGTCTTGTAGCTGGACTCACTTCCATACTGATACTTAAAAGAAGAAAAACCACACAGGCTAAAGGTATATAGCACCACTACGAATGCTACTCAGAATGTTTATGGAGCTCTCATATTTCTTTCCATTCATTGTCTAATAAACTCGTACGTGTACCAGCCGGCCACCATGGTTTACCGTTAATAATAAAGAACCGACGTATCATTTCTTCTGACGTCCTAAAAATGACAAATAATTTTGAAAGGGAACTCGGTAAAGGAGGATATGGAACAGTTTATCACGGTTACTTGGATAATACTCAAGTAGCTGTCAAGATTCTCTCCAAAACATCGGTGCAAGGGTACAAAGAGTTTAAGGCTGAGGTATTTTATAACAAGTCTATAACGCTTATATTTAGCTCGAAAAGCTTACTAGTTTCTGTATGATCAATGTATGAAATTATTTAGGTAGAACTTCTGTTAAGAGTTCATCACAGAAATTTGGTTACTCTTGTTGGATATTGCGACAAAGGTGACAATTTGGCACTCGTTTACGAGTACATGGCCAAGGGAAATTTGAAAGAACATCTACTAGGTGAGCCCTAATAATAATCTATGTAGTTGCATATCTTCTACACACGGTATTTGATAAATATTTCCTTTTACTACATTGATATTATTAGGAGATGGTAGCGGCCACTTCTTGAATTGGGAAGAGAAACTTCGAATTGCTGCTGATGCAGCACAGGGTAATTCACTCAATATATTGTATAGTCCTATAATGTTGATATCGTCGGTGTTAGTAGTGATTTTAGTTGATGTCTTGAATCCAATTTGATTATAGGATTGGAATATCTACATACGGCGTGCAAGCCAGCAATAGTCCACAGAGATGTGAAGACTACTAATATCTTATTAACTGAATCCTACCGAGCAAAACTTGGTGATTTTGGGCTCTCTAGATCATTATCAATCGAAGATGAAACTCATGTATCAACCGCTGTTGCTGGTACACCGGGTTACCTTGACCCTGAGTAAGTTCATCATCATTTGTCATGCTCTAATTCTCAATTTTAAACTTGTTTTCATCTACTTTGCTTATAAAAACAAAACACAGAAAAACAAACTTGAATGTATAAATATTTTTACTTCTAGGTACTACAAAACTAATTGGTTGACGGAAAAAAGCGACGTGTATAGTTTTGGAATTGTATTACTAGAAATTGTTACAAATCAACCTGTTATTCAAAGAAGCCGGGAGAAACATCATCTTATCGAATGGGTAGAGTACATGATTGATGAAGGAGACACCAACAACATGATTGATTCCAAGTTAAAAGGTGATTTCGAGCCTGGCTCCGTATCAAAAATGATTGAAGTTGCAATGGCTTGTGTAAATCCATCATCTAGTAAAAGGCCAACAATGTCTCATGTTCTAATGAATTTAAATGAGTGTTTGGAAGCTGAGATAACAAGGAAACGAGGAAGTTGTGAAATTGAACTAGAGGAAGCAATAGAGGTGAGCGCAGCTTTTAGCATTGATTCAGAGACCGAACCACGATAAAAGAAAGCGATCTTTCATCTTTTGATAATTACTATACTATTCTCACAACTATGACATTAAAAAAGTGTGGGATTTATGTAAGTTTTCATCTTCATGATCTTTTAAGCTTGCTATAATACAAAGATGTATGCGTATTCTTTCAGATATGTTGATGTTTCTAGAGTGTAGATATGATTGACAACTAATTAGCTGAAAATCCCAAACAAAAATCTATTTTTATTTTATTTTATTTTAATATTTTAAAAAATTATTTTATTTAGCAAATCAAATTTGATTGTATTGAAATTTGGTTGGATTTTTTTTAATTATCTTATTTTATTTTTAAAAATTTGATTAGGGTCTATGGATGTTTCGTATATAAAGCATCTCATACCTAAGTAGGTGTTTTAGGAAATAAGAAAAATTCAGACTTTCCGTTTAAAAGAACATTGTGTTCTTGAAACTCTAGATCATGGCTTTTTTATCCATTGATTTCTTCTAGTGGAGCTCCATTAGTTTAGGTATTAAAGTTTGAGATATTCTGCTTCATGGTTCCAAGAGACCAACGATGTGGCAAGATTACACCTTCAATCGCTGAAATCTACAAGCAACACTTTGGGTCGATAAAAAGTCGGCTTGCTGAGATAAGACAAACGATTTGGAGATTGACCACCACAAGTCTCTGAGTCCCAAACTCTAACATTCAGCTGGAGGGTTGCGAAAGAAAATACTATCATTATGAAAATTTGTCACGAATTCATCGAGAACCAGTCTTTGATGAATATGATGATGACTACCAACCAACAAAACATGCACCTGCGAGGTGGTCTACACCGTCAATAGCGAAAGGTAAGATTACTAGTCCCTATGATTTTATTAGGGTTTTCTATGATTCTAAGAATGGAAAATAATCTAGGGTTAATTGAACAAGATTGGAGAGGATCTAGGGTTTAAAAAAATTGGACATATATTTGTTGAAAATAGAGATGATAAAATATTTAATTAATCTAGAGATTTAATTAATATAGAAGATCTAATTAGTATAAAAGTCTAACTAATATAGCAACCCGATTTGAATAAAATATTTTGCTTTGAGTTACTTCTAATTTACACTTAACAATTCTCCGCATAGGCTTATAGTAACTCCAGTATATGTTATCTTGATGCTCCAACTACTCAACGGAGAAAAATTGTCCACATGTATGCTTGGAGTGGTCAATTCCCATGCAGTCTGTAAGCTCTATCGAGGCAATCCTCCCCAATAAACTAGTCTTTCGACTTCCTACATCTAAGAAAACGGTAGTAACATCCATATAATCTATTCCAAAATCAGATCGAGCAACACTTGACAGATGCTCCAAACTTTGAATATTCGAAACCTTTGACCCATTAAACTTGAGATCAAGACCCGAACCTATCAATGGTTGAAAACATCTTCTTTAGAGGCATCCACATCTCCACCCTTATGTTCAAACTTCATCTCAACTCTAGCTCCACTTCCGACACTTATTGCATCTCCATGACGATCGAAAGTCTGCGACTCAAGTTGAGGAAGATAGTTGTCCCAACAGCTCCTTCAGCCAACCTCTTATTTTGACAAGTTGTCGGAAACATAACCCTTACTCCAAGTAAGCTACGACTCATCTTCTCAGTTATTTAATACTACAAGGTACTCTTCAAGATTATGCGCCTAAGCATACCAAATTTAAAAGAATAGCGATTGAGTGGTTAGTTCACTAATACCACGTCATTGACAGTTCTAAACCTCTTCTTGTATAACATGGATTGGATCTCTACCTGCTTCGAAAATCCCTCAACTGCCTCCATCCAAATCCCAATAGATCAATTCCATATACTATACGCCTCTTCTACTACGGACACATCCATGACTAAAACACTATCAGTTCGATCACCTTTCATAACAACATGTGAGTCTTGAAACACCCTAATTCTTTCATTTTCATCCATATACTCAAACCCTTCCTCATCCAACACACCTAGACAGAAGATTACCTTTAAATCTGAGGATAGTACTCACTTTTGTTAAAGCTTTTTTCAGCCCAGTAGATAACTTAAACCTAATACTTCCTTCATGGAATTCATCATTATGACTGCGCTTGACTTTACTCTAAGATTCACGATCTTCGTCTTTCAATTTTGTTTTCCTCACTAATAGACAATATTATGCACCACTTGTTAGGGAAACCATCAATATCTGAACAAGATCATACCCATCTCTAACAAGACTCGTGAGGCCGAATCCTAGCCACTCAACCAAAGCAGTGACCAACAGTTGGCAAACAGTTACCCGAGAGGTTGTAGGAGGTAATACAAGCTTTATTGTTTACCTTATTTCAAGAACAAAGTTAATAATAAAGAACAAGATAAATAAATAAATCGCACAACAAAATATTTAATATGGTTCGGATCATGGAGAAATTCTACACCCACGGCCAACGGACACTCCTTTTATAAATAAGTATGTTATAGAAAGACTCGAACACAAATGATTCAATCATTTTTTGTAGCAAAAGATGATGTGATTCACAGAATCCTATCTTCATTGTTTATCTCTCACCTCACTTATCTCTCAAAAAACCTAGAGCTAGTTTTTCTCTCTGAAGAAATATGCAGTTCGCATCGCGTCACACCACACATTGTAAAGAAATATCTTCTTCTATTTATAAGTCAGGTGTGATAAATCTAATTCATTAACTAAAGAATCTAATTAATATATAAGACTAAATTAATATTAGTCTAATTGATATGGAAGACCAAATTAATAGAAGATTTAGTTGTGGGTGAGTTACTGATCAAAACTCATTATACAAACCTATTATTGATTAAGACTTAGCAAATTTAACAAATTATATACCTAAAATAAATTTCCATATAAGATGATCAAACACATGTCCATATTCTATTTCCATTTTTTATTATTTAAATTTTTGAAGGTTCGTATAATTTAATCCGTAACTTGGAAAAAAATATTTGAAAATACCATTTTTTAAGCGGACAAAACTAGAACCATTCATGACATTTTTTAAATTTGTTTAAAAATAAGTTGTCAGCCCAGTTAACCCTGGTTTCGCATCATTTGTATTGTTCCTAGTTTCGCATCATTTGTAGTTTTCCTAGTTTTGTATCATGTGGTTTCTCATCATTTATAGTTGGTCTAGTTTCGAGTTATGTGGTTTCTCATCATTTATAGTTAGCCTGGTTTCGCATCATTTGTAGTTTTCCTAGTTTCACATCATGTGGTTTCTCATCATTTATAGTTGACCTGGTTTTGTATCATGTGGTTTCTCATCATTTATAGTTAGCATGGTTTTGCATCATTTGTAGTTTGACAGGTTTTGCATCATGCGGTTTCGTATCATTTATAGTTGGCCTGGTTTTGCATCATTTGTATTTGGCCTGGTTTCGCATCATTTATAGTAATAAATTGGTTAAAAGTTGGACTTTGAGGTGGAACATGCCCAAAGCGATGTAGCTAGCTTGTAATGGGTTAGTCTACTGCCCTAGGTAAAGTTGGTTGAGGGAAGGAACATTGATACCCAAAACAATACAGACTCAGCACTCATTGTTGGTATGAATAAATTTGCGATGGAGTAGAAGTTTCGCAAGTTACCGCATTGGAAAATAAACCAAACAAACTTTCATATGACGGCGAGCAACATCAATCTTGACCTAACAAAAAGCTTCTACTACAGAAGAATAGCTATTATATCAAGAATTACCAATACGAAGAAGGGTACGGTCGTCCTCCACCATAATATCAGCCGCAAAATATAGTAAAATACCTATTTTGGTCACTAAAAGCTAAAATTTAGGACCAAAACTTCGTGACCGGACTTTCAAAATTTGTCACATCCTTGACAATCTTTCTTTTTTCAAGACATTTGATTTGAATACCAATTTCATCTAATTCTCGTACTGAATAAAAACATGTGGCTCGTTTACGTGTGTCCACTAATATCATATAGATATGGAGTTTTGCTCCTACGTTGCAAACCCTTAACCACGAGAAGCATTCACCAAATTTTGGAGGATATTATTAACCACCTGAATTTTTTTATATATCAATTATACCATCATTTTGTTACTATGATTCATGTTCTTTGATATTATTTTTTATTTTCTGGATTCTAGGTTTCTTTATTCGTTCGATCAATCTCTTTTGCAATTTTTTATCTTTTTTTTGTTCTTCTTTCGATCACTTTTTGTGTTATTTACATTTGACTTTTTTTATGTTTTTGTTATTTTTGTTTGTGTCGAATTATTGTGTGGTTATTTAATGATTTATATGATTCTTTTAGTTATGTTTATTCTTTGATTCTGTATATTCACATAAATATTTTGAGAATTATCTAAAAAGAGTAATTTTGGGAAAACAATTTTGGGATTTTTGGTTTTTACAGGTGTGGTTGCGTAATTTTGTAATGTTTAGTTATTAATATACTTAATGCTGAGTGGGTGCATAATTAAGTACAATCTGATTGTAAAATTAGTCAGTGTTGTTGTGTTGCGTAAGTACGTTCATTTTGGTTGCAAAAAAGAGAGCTACTGTGAGAAATATAAATATTATTTAGAGGTGTAAAATTATGTGTTAATTGGTTACGAAATTACGTTATAAGTGGTTGCCTAAAAGGGTTGTGAAATTAGGTAATATTTGGTTATATAAAATTTAATTATAATTGGATTGCAAATTTATGCTTTAGTTGGTTACGTAATTACCTTACAAATGGTTACGGTTGTGAAATAACAATATATAACGAAACGATAAAAGAAAAAAAATACTCTAAACCAAAAATATTGTAGTTTAGATTCATACAACTTTTACAAATAAACATTATTGTGAAATTAGCATCCAAACATCTCGCAGTTACATGTGTATATTGATGGTTAAAAAATAAAGTAAACATGTGAGCTATCTTCAATGTTGTAAAATTTAATTTAAATGTTTTGGTTATTTTTCAAGTTGAATGAAGTGTCTCGCATACTCGCACATAAAAGCTCCATAATCAACAGAATAAGGTTTATGTTCTGGAATGTACAATGAGCTTTCAAATTTCATTTCTCGTTTTGGTATCATGAGTTCCCTTTCGATAAAGTATTTCAACAGCAAAATCAAGTATACACAACCATTTGTACATTGTTTATAATAAATAATTATAAATCAAATAATACTATATTTTATAATTTGTATCAATTATTTAGTCGACTTCAATATCTTATTACTTTTACCATGCAGTGGAGAGTTGTAGTTGTATATAATGCCTTCTTCTAACTGAAATACACATGATGCTCAGTAATTTAGTCCATTTTTACACTAGTTTTTGTATAGATTATAACAATATTATATCTTGTTTTTTTAGGTCTCGTTTTGTAGATATTGTTAACCATTGGGGTAATAGTAAAGAATAAAGAATTTAAAACTTTTATTTTAACATAATAATATCATTGAATAATCCATCTATTATCTTGTTTTCTTTTATATAGTCCATCGACTTCAAAATTATCATTTTGGGTCCATGGACGTGGCAAACTTTTAAAATTTAGTCCATGTCGCCAGGAAAAAGATCACGCGTTAAGGACTAAAGTTATAGATTTTTCCAAATCCACAAACTAAATTTATAAATTTGACCAAGCCCAGGGACCCAAAAGGGTGATTTTGAAGTCGTAGGACTAAATGAAAAAAATGAGATAATTGAAGGTCTATGAAGCTATTTAAGCCTAATAAATTAACTTATTAATGCATAAGCTAAGATGTAGATTTATTATTTAAAATATGGCATAAGAAATAAGGTGTTGAAACTTTGACATTATTATTAAACTCTTCCATTTTGATAATATATATGTATAAATGTCCAGCAGAACAAAAAAATAAAAGGATGTGAAATTACGTGGAAACTAGTTGGGAAATTATGAGAAAAATCAACGCATAAATAGGTTTTTAGTTGTGAAATTATAGAAAATAATTTATAGATAAATCAACGCATAAATAGGTTTTTTAGTTGTGAAATTATAGAAAGTAATTGATTATGAACGTGCGTAAGTATGAACGAATTGGGTGTAAAATTTCCTTGTAGTCCACCTCATTATCATTGCAATCTCCAACATATTTTCGATTTGAACATAAAATTTTATTGATCGAAATGATCATATAGCGGGATTGAAAACCAACAAAGTTGTTTCCACCTTTTTCAATGAACAAAATTTTGATATATTTTTATAATATTACTTCTTTTTGTTTCGTTGTTGATTGGTCAATCATATTTCACTACTATGATTTTCTTTTCAAATATTTTTGGATCATAATATCGAAATTCATCATCTGCATATGTTGCAACTTCCTGAGGATCTTGTACAACTGGTTGTACAACAGTTTGTTAAGAAATAGAATGAGGAGTTTTACAACTTGTTGTCCAACTGTTTGTTGAGGAGGAGGATGAGAAGGTTTCATAACTCTTTGTACATCTTTTTTATTTTGTTGTTGAATTTTTTTATATCTTTCGATTTTTTGAATGTGTTACAACTTTTTAATGTTTTTTTGGTTTATTATGAGATTGTACATATTTTTTAACCTTATTTTTTTCTTTTCCAATATAGCAGTATAAACTTTTTCAACTTGAGAAATCTCGTTTTTTTTGCTCATTCTCTTTTTTAGTATTTTTTTCACATTCTTTATTTTTTATGAGGTCTATATCAATATGTAATATGTTTCTTTTCTTTTATTTGCATTTGTCTTTGTACCATCCGGATTAAGATTTTGTTCAACTACCCAAGAAATTTGTAAAATAGGGAGTGTCAATGCTCTTGATAGACTACATTCATCATTTTATGCTTCTTATTATCTCTGATTAGATAATTTTCTTCATTTATTCTCTTAGTTAGGTTCGTATTAGCATCACTAATCATTTTGATTTGATAATTCAAAACAAGAACATTGTTGGTCTCAGATTCAATTTCCTTTTCTAGCTTTTGAACTTGTTTTGTAAGAGTATCATTTGATTTTTTTAGTTTTTGAATCTCATTAATGAGTTCCTCACTTTTTACTTCCGATCTTGAATCCATTTGGTAGGTTCATTGTTTTTTGTTTTATATTCTTCTACATGACTGGTATTTGTTGCACCTATATCTTTTGGCTGAAAAATTAAATAAAAATAAAGCTTTTATCAAATCCATATTGCGTAATTAAGTGCAACTGGGTTACGAAAATACAAGTTTCATATACAAGTCTCAGGAGATTGTCAGCATAATGGTCTCTGCTTAAAGTAATCTTACAAGTTCATCCATTTGACCCAAGGCGATTTGCAGTCGATTTGAAGTCTCCTTGTTGTTGGCCTAAATCGAGCTATTGCCGTCTACTTCTTCTCTGTTCGAATTGAGTAGTTTTTGGATCTGAGTCTTGTGCTTCCCAATCATTCATGAAAAATGAGGAAAAATTAGAAATTTCAATCTTCATCAAGATTCTAGATAATCCCCAATGCAGAAACTAATCAGAAGGCACACAGAAATATCTTCGCCGATTGACACTGTATCAAGCGTTGGACCCTAAAGGAATGAGGTGCGCCACCGGTCTGATGTGTCTTGGGATGAAGTTAACGCAGTTGATCAAAGTCAGTATGTATCTTTGGAAAGCCGTAAGAGCCATAACATTCAGAGGATCCTTGTACTAGGACGCACAGAGGATCCTTGTTCTAGGTACTCTTTGCTGCGCAACTAACATTTGGGTATGCGGTATGTGAATTCATTCTCCAAAGTAGTAAAGCAAAAAGGCAGTAGCACTTGATTTACGTGTTCTTTGTGTGCTACCTATCTTGTATGTGTAACTGTATCCACCCACACAACTTTCGGGATAATAAAAAACTAGAGCGGGGAGGAGATGCCAAGGGTTCCAACTTTCTGGTGTAAGTAAGTATGCCACTGCTTACTATGCTACACTCGGAGGGTTCCATCTCGTAGCCATGACCTGAGATCCATTTCGAAACTGGGAAGTCTCAAGCCTGTCAACATCCTCATCGTACTATCTCTCGAGCGTAGTCAGGAAGCTTCATCGCTCTGCATCCAAATTCAGTCAGCCAAGCCGTTAATCAAAGTCGGAATGAATCTGTTCGCCTTAGAGGAGCATTTTCCCTAGAGTTTCCACTCCTCGACCCATGACCTGCGATGCTCAGTCCGTCAGCCTTCACTCTTCACCTTTTGGCCTGGTTTTTTTGATTGAAGGGGCTGATTTACCTTCTTTGGCGAAATCGTAGTTTAGGATTAATCTGATTTGGGAATTGGTTAAGTTTTTTGGTTTTATACTTTAGTCCTTCTTTTTCACCAAGTTCTCAATTTGAGAATCGAATTTGTAAAACTCTCAATTTAGTAATATACGTATCATTTGCTTAAAAAAAAGTTTCAGAATAAGTATTAAATGGTTTCAAAAATATATTTTTAGTTACGTAAGTAGAAATAAGTTATATGTTTGGTTTGATTCTGGAGGCTCTTGACTTCTTCCTGAAGTTCCCTTATTTGTTCATTCAGTTTCATGTTCTCTGACATTTCACCTAAAGTGATGTTATCTTCGTCACATGGTCTTTTCAAACTTTTTAGAATCTGTGAGTTGGAGCACAACATCAATACTGTCATTAATATGTTCATTAACATCAACATCAACATCTTCGCTCATTTCTTCATTAACATCAACATCAACACCTTCGCGCATTTCCTCATTAACATCAACATTGATGAGGTTGGATTTCTTTGGCACTGACTAGTGTATATATTTGTAGGTCAGTTCAGACATATCTGGTACCATGCCCCACCGAACAGTATCACCTAGTGGAACGTGACTCAGCTAGTTGCTAGTCATTTCATCTCTTGGTCTTATGGGTTTTTAAACTTAACCCAAACCCATGATCTGACCCGAAATGCCCACGGTTTATTAAATGAGTATAAATATGCCAACTAATTTTATTAATGGGGTGATAAAAATTTAATACTAGTACACAACTTCTTTATCTCTCTACTTCTCACTCAACATATTAAATTCCGGAAACTCTTTCTCAAAATACCTTTTGATCAGAAATAAACCACACTAAATTGGCGACCACGTTGGGAGGCGACGGTGCCTGAATTATGAACTCAAAACCAGTAATAAAAAAACCAGTTCGGATGGATCTGAATGCACAGAATACTCTACCTCCGGAGATGGAAGGAGCAAAAGAAAATAATGAGTACATTATTAAAAAGCGCAATCAATTGAGGGCTGAGATTGAGGCGTAGAGAGCGCTGAAACAAGCAAAAAAATAAGTTAAAGAAAATCTGGTGCATCAAGGCTCCATCATACTAATAATCTCAGTGAAAATGAGCATTCCCTGAAGACTCATCTCATTTCCAAGAAAACACATCGATTCAAACGAATAGAGAGCTCCACGTCGGAATCTTCTAGCAGTTCCTCTAATGATGCAGAACTTGAAGAGTTAGTATCATCTAGAAGTGATGAAAGACGATTAAAAAAGAAAATAAGGCTTTCCAAGAAGCATTCAATAAAGAAGGAGAGACATGGCCGGCTCAAAAAGTATCAAGGGAAGATGAAGGGATCAGCTGATCAGCATATTGATCATTTACTAATTAATCCTTTTGCTTTCCAGTCTAAACTATGTATTTTTGCTACTCTGAGAGGATACCGTGTTTACTCAAAGTCAAAATTGGAGACAGTCACTTTTGTCCTCAAAAATAACTTTCAGACATCTTCCTAAAATATTTGATAGTTCCAAAATGAAGAAGTACGGTGGGAGTAAAGATCCAGACAATCATCTTGAGAAATTTAAGAACTTCATGATGAATTTTGACGATGATGACAGGATTTTGTGTAGGTCTTTCTCTCAAAAATTTAAGGGAAGTTCCCTCAAGTGGTATAATAGTCTCCCCCAGGGATCTATAAAAAAAATTGATATCTTTCAAGTTGCTTTCCGAAGACAATTTGTTGGAAGCAAAGAGTTGAAAGGCACTGGTGATACCATAATCCATTGTGCTCAGGAACCAAACGAGTCATTAAAAGAATACATTAACAGGTTTTTAAATACAAAAAATGGGTTGTATGATTGCTTTGAACAAGTGGAAATTTCCTCTCTTAGGCAGGGATTGAATCCGGGGAACTTGGCTGATTCTGTGACCCAGAAAAAAACTATGACATTTGGAGGGCTGTTAAATCAAGTTAGGAAACAAATTAATGTTGAAGAAACTAAGAAATCAAGAGTAAATCGCCAGATCAGATCCACAACTACAGCATCAACACCTCAAATAACTAACCAGTCCGGTTACAGATCGAAGGAAACTAGACAGGGATCTCGCCGGCCCAGATATAGTCAGTCCAACCAGAACCAGAACCAGCATGTTAGAAATAAAAGGGGACCTTGGGTTCAACCTGAGTAGTTTGCTGAGTTGGGAGAAAGTATGGCTGCAATATATGACAAAACTAAACATGAAGTACACTTTAGAAAGCCATCCGCGTTGTAGTCTCCCAGAGAAAACCGAAGTACTCGTATCTGTAAATACCATAATGACATTGGGCATGATACCCATGATTGCATAGATTTGAAACAAGAGGTGCATAATCTCATTGAAAGGGGTAAATTGAGAGGTCTATGTTAAAAAACAAGGGGGGAGAAGGCCGAATAATACACCATGCAATGCTAAAACTCCCCATACTACTCCTTCAATCCTTCCTGGAACGTCTAGGTAGAAGGATGTTATGGTGACTATTAAAATATTTGATGTGGACTCTGAGTACCTTGATCCAGATCCAAGTTGGAATCGGGTAGGGGTGATAATGGACAGAACTACTACTGTTTCCGGTTTGGTTAAGTATTTTGAGTCTTTAACCATATTTAGGGGAGACACTGTGATTGCACCTTCTAGTTCTTCAAGAAAGAGGCATGTCAACAGCTTGACCACCCAATTGGAGGAAAGAATGTCCATAGTTCTATACCAAACTCTAGGTCCTTTCATAGTTTTCGATGAGGATGACCTAATGAACATTGCATGACGTCATGAAGACGATGTGGTGATAGGGGTATCAATAAGAGGAAATGATATACGTTGAATCATGATTGACACAGGTAGTTCGGCAAACATATTGTTTTTTAGTTCCTATAAACAAATGAGAAACCCCTTGGTTATTCAACATTCGAAGATAACTATTGTGGGATTCACAAGGAGTTCCGAAGATGTTATTGGAGAATTCGAGGAAGAAGTATTCTTGGGCAAAGGGCCTTTCAAGAAAATGGTGACGGTATTGTTTGTTGTGGTGGACTGCCCAACATCTTATAATGCGATATTCGGGAGATCTGGCTCTCCCGGATGCATGTTGTGGCCTCTACTGTCCATCAGTGCTTAAAATATTATGTAGAGGGACAAGTGGGTGTTTTAAGCAGTCAGAAGGTAGCTAGAGAATGTTATGCAACAACCCTTGCCTCAAAGTCTTTGGAGGCAGTCAAGGTTAACAAAGACTAGCATCTATTGGAGCCTTCCACCAATAAGCATGAAATTAATGATCCAAGGAAGGCTCCCAGTGTCATAATACATATAGAGGAAGTTGAAATTCATTCCCTAGTTAAGGGCAAAAGTGTTAAAATTGGTAGCAAGTTGGCACCGAGTTTGAAACAAAGGCTACTATTTTTTATCGGATAATCTACATGTATTTGCATGGTGCAATGATGATGTCACTGGAGTTCCTACTGATGCAATCTGTCATAAGTTGTCAATACGAGCTGATGTTGGACCAGTTGTACAAAGAATGAGGTCCTTCTCTAAAGAAAAAGCATATGTAATTGTTCAAGAAGTTGATTGTTTGACCAAAATTGACCACATCAAAGAATCTTTATGGACTGCCAACCCTGTTTTGGTCAAGAAAAAGAATGTAAATTATGTATGTGTATTGATTTCACTAATCTTAATAAGGCATATCCCAAAGATCCTTATCATGTTCCTCGGATAGATCAGTTAGTGAACTCTACCTCTGGAAACAAGTTATTGTCTTCCATGGATGCATTTTCAGGGTACAACCAAATACAAGTAGATCTGAAGAATCAAGATCACACCACTTTTATTACGGATAGAAGTCTTCATTGTTATAAAGTGATGACATTTGGATTAAAAAATATTGGGGCGACCTATCAAATGTTAGTGAATAAATCATTTGCAAGTCAGATTGGAAAAATTATGGAATTTTACATAGATGGCATGATGGTGAAGAACCTTGAAGAAGATACGCATATATCCGATCTTCAAGAAACATTTTCTAACTTAGAGGTTGTCAATTTAAAATTAAACCCTAAAAATGTGTTTTTGGGGTCCGGTCTGGAAAGTTCTTGGGTTATGTTATAAGTGAAAAAATGATTCAACCTTATACGGATCAGCTCAATACTCTATTAGCTATGAACAATCCTCGGAGCATTGAAGAAGTTCAAAAATTAATCGGACACTTGTCTGCGTCAAACATGTTTATTTCAAGATCATCAGATAAGTGTGCTCCATTTTTCCAAGTATTAAGGAATGTCAAAGACTTTAATTGGTCTCCGCAGTGGGATTAAGCATTTCTTAAAATCAAGAAGCATTTGTCTTCACCCAAGACACTCTTTAAACATGTTCAGGGATAGAAACTTTATATATACTTCGCTCTGTCTGAGTATGCAGTAATTGGTGTGCTAGTAAGAGAGGTGGATAATTACCCCCACCCGGTTTATTACATCAGCAAAAGTTTGTTGGATGATGAAAGAAGATATTTTAAGTTAGAAAAAATGGCCTTGGCTTTGGTAATAGCAGCTAGAAAAATGAGACCATACTTCCAAGCTCATTCAATTTTCGTCCAAACATCTCTTCCTTTGAAGAATGTTCTCCAAAATGCTGATATACCAAGCAGGATGACCAAGTGGTCAGTTGAGCTGGGTGATTATGATATTGACTTTGCCCTCTGAACGGCAGTTAAGGCCCAATCAGTGGCTGATTTCCTAGTAGAGTTTCATGCTGATAGACCTCGGCAAGTGCAAGGGAACCAATCTAAAAAATAATTGGTAATTCAAACTGATGGTGGTTCTAGTACCAAGGGACGTGGGGGCGGAATTTGTTTAAATTCTCCTTATGGTGATACTAGGTATCAAGCTATATGTTTTGGGTTCTGGCCCTCCAACAATGAATCTGAATATGAAGTAGTTATAGCTAGTCTCAGACTATCCCTTATATGTGGGGCAAAAATATTCAGATTGATGAGAGCCTCCCAACTACTTATTCATCATGCTCAGGAGAATTCTGAGGTGAAGAAGGAACAATTGATAAAATATGTGCTCATATTGAGAGAAGTTGCTGCAAATTTCAAGAATATCTGATATGAATATATTCCTAGATCGGAGAATACTATAGTTGGCTCTTTAGCAACCATATCCTATTCTGAATCTTACCAATGGATTCTAATGCTAGAGTGTTCATCGATAGATTCAAGCCAAGAAAAAGGAAAAGAGAATGAAGAGAGTATGAGTATATTTGCCATTCAACCCAAACACTAGAGGTATGATATTTTCAGTTTATTTCTGATGGAATTTTACCTCCGGATAAAGCTATGCTAAGAAAATTAAATTTAAAGCTCTTGATTTCTTAGTGTTAAAAGAAATTCTTTATAAAAAAATCTTCTAGCAGACCCCTCTTGCGTTGCTTAGGATTTGAAGAATCCCAAAATGTTTTATCTGAACTGCATGATAGAGCAGGCTCTGCACATTGTGTCTATAAGGCATTAACCAGAAGATTCTTATTAGCAGGGTACTACTGGCCAGCGATAATGACAGATGCCAAAGATACGGTCAAGAGGTGTGATCCTTGCCAGAGATATGGAAATAAAATCCATGTGCCAGCAGTTCATATGGAGTCCATATTCGAACCAATACCTTTTGATAGATGGGGGTTGGATTTGGTTGGGCCTCTTCCCATGGCATCCGGTGGATATCGAACAATAATATTGGCAATTGACTATTTATCTAAATGGATAGAAGCATATCCTTTAGTTTGAACCTCTTCTAAAGCAGATATAAATTTCATTATATCTAACATATGTTGCAGATTTGGAGTTCCCCCGAAGATCACTACAGATAATGGGCCACAATTTGATAATAAGGACATGGATATGTTCTGCACTTTCAGAGGGATTCAACGATGTTTTTCCTCTCCATTCCACCCTCAAGCTAATGGACAAGTTGAAGTTTCTAACCGAGCGATCTTGTCTGGGTTAAAAAATAATTTGGAAGGAGCTGCAGGGAAGTGGCCAAGTTATTTGCATGACGTACCGTGGGCTTACCGAACTACTCCTCGAATTACTACACAAGAATCCCTTTTTGCTCTCGTTTATGGCATGGATGCAATTACACCCATAGAAGCTACTTTACCATCTTTCAGAATCCATAACTAATCCGAACAGGCAAATGATATGGCAGTTAGGAATCAATTGGATTTGATTGAAGAAAATAGAGTCAAAGCACATTTAAGAACAACACACTATCAGGTTTTAATGAGAAGCAGCTTTGTGTCCAAACTTAAAAGAAGATATTTTCAATTGGGAGACAAAGTCTAAAGAAAAGTATTCTTGCACACTAAAGAGAAACAGTTTGGAAAGGTAGCTCCAAACTGGGAAGGTCCCTATGTGGTATGTGAAAAAGTCAAGCCAGGGACATATAAACTTCAAGACAAAGAAAGCAGAGCATTGAAGCACCCATAGAACATTGAACATCTCATGTTATATTTAGAATAAAACTCTCTTGTAAATATTTACCTTTTTATAATTCAATGTAAATATTAGGGGGGCCTACTCTTTCCTACCATGGTGGCGCGGGGATTTTTAACGAGGTGTCCGGGTTTTTTAATAATATTTTATGCCTTCTTCAAAAGTCTGGTGCAAAATTCTTGACCATAGTATGAGGCTATCGGATAAATTAAATACTCATTAAACACCACGGCTCTCGAATGGAGTATCTTTAAGTTGATTAGATTTGTTAAATACTTGATCACATTTATTAAACACATGTGATTGGAGTCTTTCAATGCTTATTAAACACTTATTTAACAAATCAGAAATATTGAAAACTACTTAAAACATTGATTGTAAGAAGATAATGGAGTTCGTACAAAAGAAAGATGCAATATTAAAACTTGATCGGAAAAAGTCTGATCCACATTTCACAAAATGCCTTGACTATTCAAGGACTTTAGTTCATAAGAAATGAATTCAAAAATAATCACAACAAAATTTATTGGCCGTCCAAGGACTTTAGTTTTAAAAACATAACATTATAACCTTAGGGCTTGTTCCCTTCGGTTTCTTCATCACCCTTCACATTTCTTGGGACTTGAATAACCATGCTTGTCACCATCCGACATGGTATGGTAAGGGATCTCCTCGTACGGTACATATTTCCACAAAGGACCAAGGGTCATCTTCGAAAAATTCTCATGGAATAGCAAAACCATGTCCGATTTAACCCCCTCATCTCTCTTCTACAAAGAATCCACCACTCCAATAGCATACTTCTCTATTCCTGCAGCTATCTCTTGGGATTGCTTGCTTATTAAAGAAGCATCTCATTCTGTATTCTCCTTGAGAAGCCTCCCCAAAGTATCATTTTCTTTGGATAAATTTTTTGATAGTACTGGAACTGGTAGCTTGTTGCTCCTTCAAAATTTTGATCTCGATAAAGGCAGAATTTTCTAGTCCAGAATACTTGATCTGGAGATCTTTTTTAGCATATATTGACTGGGAAGTTCGGTAGCCAAGTCCTCTTTTTTATTCTTTAAGGCTTCTATACTTTTCTAAGCAGTGGAGAGATCATTCTTCAAGCCCTGGTTTTCTGTGGTTAGGGAAGTTATGGTCATTGTTTGTTCCCTCACTTGCCTTTCTAGGTCAACTACCGGACGGATGTAACCCAAGAGGGCATGGCTCAGAGTATCTTTCCCACTTGATATCTCGTATGACTCACCATTATGGGTAATAGCATTGGCCGCAGAGACATGAGGGAAATTCCGTTTGAAATCATCTTTGTCCAAGTCACTGAAGTACATGTTTTGAAACACATCCAGGTTAGCATCTCCCTCAGTAGTTGCCTGTTCGGACGGTAGCAAAGTTGGAGAAGGAGGGTTAGGTGGAATTTCTTCTTGTGGAGGAAGATCATCAGGATTGGAAGGAAGTAGATCAGTAGGATCGGAAGGAGGAAGTTCGGTAGGACAAAGTACCATCTCTGATCCTAGGTTACTTTTCTTCTTTTTTGCACCTCTTTCGCCACTACTCTCTTTGCGTCTTTTATGATCTTTCCTTGTAATCTGGGGTGGATGACCCGATCCGACAGCTTCCTTCACTGTGACCTCAATTGCCTTCAGCAAAGCGGCGTTGATGCCTTTTTGGTTCTCCGAACCGACCCCCTCGGAGACCTGTTGAGATGCGTCAGCTTTAGTTTTCTTCTTCTTGTTGTTCTTTATCTTTTCCATGAGACTAGGGGATTTGTTCGAAGGCAAGTGAAGTTTGCCATCCTTAGCCTCAGTTCTCTTCAAAATAATATCTGCAGGTGGAGGAGTGGTCAGCTGCTCCCAAGTAAGGTCTCTACTCCCCGTAGTATTCCAAAGGTGAGAACTCACAAAGTTTCCAGAAGTAAAGCAGTTGTGGAAACCCAATCCCCATTTCTCTGATGGCCATTCGTTTAGCCCGATACAGGTAGTTTGGCCTGCCTCTAGGTGCTCTGGGAACGTTTTTGAAAATACTACAAGAAAACAAAATAGTCAGTTTGGAATATTAACATATCATTTCAAGACTAATAAAAATACGAACAAATATTACTTGAAATTTTTGAGCGGCTAGTCAGCTGGCTTGGATTAGTTGTGGAGTTTATCTTTCTGTCATTCTTCCATGCTCCGCTAATAAAAAGGAATTAAGTTCTCCATGGCTTCTCGGACTCTAACGGATCATTTACCACCTTGTAGTCACCCATATTGTAATGGTATAAAAGGATATGGTGGTTTCTGCATAGACCAGCCACGACAACAAATTACTCCATGGGTAGAGGAATTTTTTACAGTCTAGATGCCATTATATCGGCTAGCAAAGTATACCATGCGTTTGGGCTCAGTTAACTTGGGCATAACTTTATCATGTGGAAATACCTGACTATTTCTGGGTCCAAAGCAAACTGAAAGCCCCAATTGAGCACGTCAGTATATAACACCAACTCATGGGATTTACAATCCATGGGGGGTTTTGGAGTGACTAGAATTCTCACTTTAACAGAATCAGGAAAGCTCCATTTTGTTCGGATCCAACCCAACTCAGCAGTATGGGTGTATACATAAGCAATATTGTGAAGAACTATCAAATATTTCACACTCCTCATTTTCCCTTCAGGGCACTCCGGAAGTGACTCAGTGTTGGGCAGACCTACTTTTACTTTGTTCTTCTGATCTGCTGCATTGTCTTCTCTCTGTCTAGACGTCTCGAATGGAGTGTCTTCCATATTGTCCTTCATAGTATCTTCCATTAAGTTTGAATGTTGTTCGGACAGTTTAGAATCTACTGGGGGCTTTATTGTCCCGAACTAGCAGGTTTTAAAGAAGAGGGAGTACTTTTGGCTTTAGATAGGCGAGCTACCCTGCAAGGGGTGGCCTTCTCAGCATCCGAACCCATAGCCAAGAAAGGTGAAGATTTACTAACACTAGAAACTGATTTTTCTTTAGGCGGAGGGTTTGTGGGACTCTTGAACTAAAGACCTTGAATCTAAGGGAGATAGGGTTCGGATAAAAGATGATTTTCTAACTTTTGATGTCTTTGATGATGATTAGCTCTTGTCTGTGTTTGGTTTTGACTGACTGATTTCTCCACCAGGAGAGCCAGGGAGCCCAGCTGGAATTCTTGCGTCTCTTCTGGCTCTTTCCAAATCGGATAAGTTTAGCCAACCTCTTTTCACCAATGCGTTTCTGGTGGTGAACATATAATCTACCCAAACACAAGTTTAAGAGATTATCAAGCTTGCTCTCTCTAAAAAAATTTGTATTTTCAGAGAGATAAACAGTGAAACTCGTTTAAATGGATATGAAGATGTGGGAGTTTATCCTACGGGAATATGAATCAATCAAAGTAATGATTAGGGGATATGAAGTATGAGGATTACAGCCTAAGTTACTTTTTACCCAAGTAGGTATAGGAATCTAGGAGAAAAAACGGCTGAGAAGTCGAACCAAAACTCGACACGTGTCCCACTTCAAAAACTGACTTTTGGAATTCATAACTACAAGTTAAATTCTTCGAATCTGATCTAGATTCACATCGGATACAAATTTCGGATCAGACTTCACGTGGGATACAAACTAAGTTTTATTTTTCGAATTAGCTCTTCCAAAGTATCTTTGCAAGAACTAAAGGGGCTACTAATGAGGTTGGATTTCTTTACCACTGAATAGTGTATATATCCGGAGGGCAGTTCGGACATATCCGGTACCATGCCCCACCGAACAATATAAACAAGTGGAACGTGACTCGGCTAGTTTCTAGTATTTTTATCTCTTGGGCTTATGGGTTTTTAAACTTAACCCAAACCCATGATCCAACCCGAAAGGCCCACGGTTCATTAAATGATTATAAATACCTCAACTACTTTCATTAATGGGGTGGTAGAAATTTACTACTAGTACACACTTCTTTCATCTCTATACTTCTCACTCAACATATCAAATCCTGAAACTTTTTCCCACAACACCCTTTGATCGGAAAAAAAAGCACATTAAACATCAATACTTTCATGAATTTATGTTTTATTTACTTCAAAAATAAATTACAACCTCTCTTTGTATCTTATTTTTAGTTCTCCTACGATAATTTGTTGTTATAATAAGAAAGCTCATTAATTAAAGTTATAGTTTGAAACAATTTTACGAAGAACAAATCATTTGTGCACTTACTTTTTTTGGTGTCATACTAAGAATATTTCGAACAGTTTTGTATCACTTTAATCCAATGTCATCCATTTGAAATATTTTAGACAATAGTTTCTTTACATCTTCTGTAGAGTTCAACGTTTATGTGTTTTAGAAGAAAAAAAATTGATGCACAGTGATAGGGAATTAGTATATGAATTACTATTTTTTATTATATTTTATTACATACATATATTTGGATTAGTACTTACCACAGTGCTAACCAATTGTTGTTTCTGGTTTTCTTAGCCAGTATTTTTCACCGTACTTATTAGTTTTTCTCTGATTGTTTCTGTCAAATCATAGTCATTGAGTTTTTTGAAAATCTTCCACATATTTGACTGTTGATGTATAATATTTCTCCGAATGTTGTGAAAAATAATATTTCAAAAACATACAGTATTAGAAGTACATTTACATCTTTGGAATCTTATTATCTTGATAAAATTGAAACCATCTTGATTGCATCCTGCAAAAACATTGTTTTAATTGTTACTTTCGGTTGCGAAATTATGTGTAACATGGGTGCGTAAACGGGTTAATTGTTAATTTCGGTTGCGAAATTTAGAAATACATGTGATAAGGGGAGGAAAATATAGGTCATCACTATGCAATTCATACCAAGGAAAAGGCCTAGGCTTGTGTATTTACTGGTCAATGACCAAAGTAAAGCAAACATAAGATGTCACAGGGTTCAAATAATATGTCCCAAGAACTTGTTTGTGAATACTCAAATAATGGGGTGAGAAATCCACTTTAGTGGTGGTAATTATGTAATTTTACTATCTACCTCATTTATTATATAAAGGACATTCCCTTTTTGGGAAAAAGACCAATGATTAGTCAATTATTGCTACATTTGTTCCTTTTGTCTCTATTCCTTTCTACCAAACACTTATTTAATTATTTACTATCATTTCATACGAATATTCTCTAGTATGATCCTCTCCCACGAACATTTCCGCTTCTGAACTACACTAAGGATTTTCTGAGTTCATCGGTGGCGCCGTCTGTGGGAACCGACTGGTACCCAGAATTAATTTTCTAAAACCTTGAACTATAATTTAAAAATATGGATATTAAAGCTCATGGAGAGAGCGAGGCCAATCCAACCAAGGATCTGATTGGCGTTGAGTCTGGTGATCATCTGATGGAAGAACAAGTCACAAAAGAAGGCAACGGCCCGAACAGATATGCTGAGGAGCTACTTGAGGAGTCAGTCTTGATCGCCAGACGTAAAGAACTGTTAGAAGATATCAAAAGATTGAATGCGGAAAATGAAGCCATAGTGAGTTCCAGGAAGGTCAAATTTTAGGTCCGACAAGAGAAAATCGAGGCTGATCAGATCCAAGATATCATTCAACCTGGAGAAAGACAACGAAAGATGAGCCATCGACATTCTAAAAGGCGAGTCAGATCGGAACAAAGATACAAACCGTCGGAGTCCAAGAAATGTACTCTGAGGAGCAGGATAAGACAGGAAATGTTCGAATCGAACATGTCACTACTTGAAGACAGCCTCATTCCGATAGTTATCATCAAGACTACCGAGTGAGTAATCAGTTTATTTCTTCGACTGAAAAAATATTGTGTGTGACAACCAATGATGGTCCGGATGGAGTGCTTACAAAGTCGGACATAACTGAAGGTCATCCCCTCTCTCCCCGGAGATCCTCTCCGGACATCTTCCCAAGTGGTTCAATATTTTCAAGCTAGAAAAGTTCGACGGGAGTCAGGATCCAGGCAACCACATTGAGCAGTTTAAGAAATTTATGATCAATTACGATGATGACGATAAGTTGTTGTGTAGGTCATTCTCCCAAACCTTTAAGAACGTTGCGTCCAAATGATATAATCCTCTACCTTAAGGGTGCATAAAGAACTTTGACATGTTTTGGAGTATGTTCCGACAACACTTCGTCGGAAGCAAGAAACTCCGTGCAAATGGGGATACCATCATTTATTGTAGACAGAAAGTTGGAGAAAGCTTGAAAAAGTACACGAAACGCTTCATTCAGGTCAAGACGGACATCAAATTTTGTGAAGACAAGGTAGCATTGGCTGCTTTCCGAATGGTCTTCTTCTGAGGTTAATGAAAGACAATGTCGCGGAGACACGGGCCATGGTATTTGGAGATTTTTTGGATCAGATAGAGAAAATGATCTTAGTTGAAGAAACTAGGGCCTCGAAGATAGAGTCCATGTCTCAATTCTATCAGGATCCGACCTTAGTAAAGGCCAGTACAACGACGGTGAATATCCGACTACAAGCTTCACAGCCGGCTACAACTGTACGACCACGAGCCCAAATTAAAGCAACGAACCAAACTCCTCAATGGGCAGCACAAAACCAGCAATATGTACCAACAGGACAAGCAACTCAGCAATATGTTAGACCCGTGTCCAACAGGTGGGTCTGACCGGCTCATTATGATAAGTTGACTAAGTGTGTGTCAACCATTTTTTGGAAGGCACGTGCAAATGTGCATTTTCGCAAACCTTTCCCATTGCAGACTCTGAGGGAGCATATGAAGAATAAGTATAGTCAGTTTCATGACGATATCGGGCATCATACGAAAGATTGTGTGGCATTAAAGAAAGAAGTCTAATATTTGATAGAAAATGGAAAGTTAATTGATTTTGTCAAAAAGAATACCACGATTGCACCAAAGCAAGAAACTGTTCCAAAACAAGAGGGCACCATGATGATATCTGAAGTGGTTGACGAAGAATTTATTAATGCGTTCGATATAGCTGCAGAGTACCTTGATCCGAAGCCGTGCAGAAATAGTGTGAACATGGTGGAAGAACCAATCGCTAAAGAAAATGTTAGTGAATTATGCGCGTTTTTTAAATCACTAACTATCTTCGGTGGGGATACAGTAACAGGTGTATCAAACTATTCTCGAAAGAGGCACATTGTGAGTCTCTCTATACATTTAGAAACATGAGCCTCATCACACCTATACACAACCCCATCACCAATTCTTTGCTTCGAGGATCATGACATGAGAGATGTAGTTGGTCCCCATGAGGACACAGTGGTGATCGGAGCAGAGATAGCTGGAAATGAGATAAGAAAAAATTTGATTGATACAAGAAGCTCCGCTAACATAATATTTATGTCAACTTACAACCAGATAACAAACCCACCAACAATCCTACAATCTGACCGAACGATAATGGGATTCACCGGTGCGAACACCGACGTAGTCAGAGAATTTGAGGGCATGGTAGATTTTGACAGAGGGTCATTCAAGAAGATAGTCACAGTACTATTCGTAGTGGTAGATGCCCCTACGTCATAAAATGTTATCTTCGGAAGGTTATGGCTGTCTAAGATGCATGTTGAACCGTCCATTGTTCATCAGTGTTTGAAATACGTGGTGGGAAGCAATGTTGGAACGGTAAGAAGTAGTCAAAAGATGGCCATGTAATGCTACAAAGCGGGACTGGTCCCCAAGTAGGTGAAGGGGGTCGGACCGAAAAAATAATAGCAATCAGAGGGGTCTCCCGCGGATTCCGATCCTATTGACAATCTGAGGGAGTCCCCTGGGTTCATGGTCCCTGATGAAGGCTTCAAGGATCATGTTTTTTGCCCCGGTAAAAGTTTCAAGATTGGAACAAGGCTATCTCAAGATGTAAAAGAAAGTTTACTCAAATTTCTTTCTACCAAATTACATTTGTTTGCTTGGTGCACAGAAGATGTCACAGGAGTCCCAGTAGATATCATCTGTCACAGGTTAGCTATACAGAACAATGCTCATTCGATCATTCAAAAGAGAATATATTTTTCTCAAGAGAAAACTGAAGCGATAATGGCAGAGGTGGACCATTTGACAAAAGTGGGCCACATCCGTGAATCACAATACCCGTTGTGGACGGCCAACCCGGTCTTAGTGAAGAAGAAAAATGGCAAGTGGCGGATGTGTGTAGACTTTACTGATCTGAACAG
The DNA here is from genome assembly GCA_036936605.1 of Limnanthes douglasii subsp. nivea. Classification (NCBI taxonomy): domain Eukaryota; kingdom Viridiplantae; phylum Streptophyta; class Magnoliopsida; order Brassicales; family Limnanthaceae; genus Limnanthes; species Limnanthes douglasii. Next base: position 53,688,400 of record JAUPFV010000005.1, read on the forward strand.
GGTCTACCCTAAAGATCCTTTCTCGGTCGCCAGAATAGATTAATTGGTTGACTCGACATCCAGAAATCATTTACTGTCCTTTATGGATGTATACACTGGGTACAATCAAATCCAGATGGACCCAAGGGATCAAGAGAGCACAACTTTCATTACCAGAAGGGGTCTACACTGCTACAAGGTGATGCCGTTCTGACTAAAGAACGTTGGGCCAACATATAAATGCTTAGTAAACAAAGATTTTGAGAGTCAGATTGGTAGAAATGTGGAATTTTATATCGATGAAATGTTAGTTAAAAGCCTCAGAGATGAGGATCACTTAGCTGACTTAGAAGAAACCTTCGCAAATTTGGCCAAGATAAATAAAGTTGAACCAGGAAAAGTGTACATTCGGGGTAAGATCCGGAAAATTCTTAGGCTACATAGTTAGTGAACAGGGTATCGAAGCTTATCTGGTGCATTTCAAAGCTTTGTCTACCATGGATCCACCAAGAACGGTCAAAGAGGTGCAAATTCTGACTGGAATGTTGGCTGCATTAAACAGATTTATATCAAGATCATCGGATAAATGCGCCCCTTTCTTCCAGGTACTGAGAAAAGAAAATTATTTTGATTGGACACAAGAGTGCTCGGACGCCTTTAACCACATCAAACAACATCTTTCATCCCCAAAAATCTTGAAAAAGCCACATTCGGGGGGGAGAAGTTGTTCATTTATCTGGCAGTGTCCGATTTCGCGGTCAGCGTGGTCTTAATCCAAGAAGAAGCTAATGTCCCGAGCTCGATTTAGTATGTGAGTAAGAGTCTTTGGATGTGGAAAAGCAGTACCTCAAATTAGAAAAGTTAGTACTTGCACTAATAACATCCGCGCAAAAAAATGAGGCCTTACTTTCAAGCTAATTCGGTTGTGGTACGAACATCTTTTCCCTTGAAGAACATGTTGCAAAGGCCTGATGTGTTGGGAAGAATGAAAAATTGGTCGGTAGAGCTTGGAGACTTTGATATTGAATTTGAACCACCAACTTCCATCAAAGCACAAGCACTAGATGACTTCTTGGTTGAATTCCATTCTAGTCGGGGTGACATAGATATCGATGAAGATGAGACCGCCCCAGAATGGGTAGTCCGAACCGATGAGGGATCAAGCTCATCTGGCTACGTGCAGGAGTACAATTGACTTCCCCGGAAGGTATTGCGATGTACCAATTCATTCGACTCGGATTTCAAGCATCAAACAATGAAGTAGAATATGAAGTGGCTTTAGCTGGATTAAGACTTGCAAAAATTTATGGAGCCAAACGAGTCAAGTTGATAAGTGATTCCCAACTCTTGGTGAACCATGCTTTGGGGCGGTCAAAAGCAAGAAAAGATCAGTTAGTGAAGTACTTGGGGGTTTTGAAGGCTTTGACCTTAGAGTTTGAGGACGTCAGCTTTGAACATGTTTATAGGGCATGGAATTCAGTGGTTGATTCTTTGGCTAAGGCATCTTATTCAGAGGAACACCCATGGATAGTTACCAAAGTAAGTCCATCAATCATTAAGTGTTCCGAGTTGGTTGAAGAAGGCATCGAAGCTTTCCAAATTTCCACAGCTCTAGTAAAAGATTGGAGAAGTGAGATACAAGAGTTTTTAGTCCATGACATATTTCCAATTGATAAAGTAATGGCCAAAAGAATATGGTTCAAGGCATATGGATACGTGGTACTCGAGGATGTACTGTATAAGAAATATTTTAGCCGGCCTTTACTTCGTTGTTTAGGAAAGGATGAGTCACAATTGATACTTTCAGAGCTGCACGATGGGGAAGGGTCCGCACACTGTGGGTACAAAACATTGATATGAAGGGTTCTTCTGGCTGGTTATTATTGGCCGATCATCTTAGAGGACACCAAGGAATTGGTACAGAAATGCGACACTTGCCAACGATTTGCTAACTCAATCCATATGCCCAGGGTTCCCCTCGAATCAACATCAGAGTCTTTGCCTTTCGATCGATGGGGAATCGACCTTATCGGACCACTTCTGATAGCCTCAGGAGGGCGCCAAACGATCATCGTCGTTGTGGATTACTTCTCTAAATGGGTAGAGGCTGAACCACTAGAAGGAACGAGAGAAAAAGATGTGATCAAATTTATCATCTCCAACATTCGCTGTCCTTTTGGTGTACCAAGGAAGATTACGATGGACAACGGCCCACCGTTCGAAAATAATGAAATGAGAGCTTTTTGCGCTTCCAAAGGAATACAGCATTGTTTCTCAGCGCCCTTCCACTCTCAAGCGAATGGCCAGGTCGAAGTAACCAATCGGAAAATTTTGGATGGGCTGAGGAAGAATCTATAGGGTAAAGCTGGGAAAATGCCGGACTACCTACAATAAGTATCATGGGCTTACAGGACCACTCCTCAGACCGCAACGCATGAGTCACCCTCCACACTTGTTTATGGAATGGATGCAATAGTATCATCGGAAACCATGTTCCCATCTTACAGGCTAAGCGAGTATTCCGAGGAGGGAAATGATAAAGGAAAACGCATCGAGCTGGATCTAATAGAAGAGAAGAGAATAAGGGCACAATTAAACTCTTTACACTATCAGACACTAATGAGAAGCTCGTACGCATCAAAATTTAGAAAAACAGAATTCGAGGTTGGGGACAAAGTTCTATGAAAAGTCTTCCTTCATACAAAAGAAAAGAGACTTGAAAGCTAGCTCCAAATTGGGAAGGTCCATACTCAGTAACAAAGAAGGTAAAACCAGAGACGTACATGCTAAAGGATAAATAATGGAGAGATCTTCCCCACCCTTGGAACATTAAGAACCTCAAAACCTACTTAGAGTGAATGTGTGACATGTGAATATTTTCTTATCAGTTTATGTAAGTATCGGTGGCATACTCTTTTCTACCCTGGTGGTGCATTAAGGTTTTAATGAGGTGCCTTAATAGCCGACTCATATATTAAATTCCATTGCCTTCTTAAAACGAGTCGCAAAAAGTTCATCTTTTTTAACTCAAAACATACTTCAGTTTGGACAAGAAATTCATCTTTTTTTTACTCAAAACATACTCCAAAAAAGTTTGGACAAGAAAGTTCATCTTTCTCAACTCAAAACATACTCCAGAAAAGTTTGGACATGAAAGTTCATCTTTATGAACTCACGACACACTCTAGAAAAGTTTGGACAAAAGAATTCATCTTTGAATCATAAGTAAATAAATGTAAGATAAACTGAGTCAGGGAAGAAATGTTTTAGTGTAAGCATCACATAAAAATTATCCCATCATAAGCCCTCACAACAGGAGGCAAATTGTACATAACAAAAGTTGGGGTTTTAGCCGGTTCCGGATACAAACAGTTAACAAAATAAAAGAAATATTCAGCGTTTGCTAGTCGGATGCGGAGTTTTCTTTACTACCTTCAAGGGAATCAGACTCCGATGACGAACTCTCCAAGTCGTTGTTGGATTCTAAATCCTCCACGGAGACGCCTGCAGGGTGATGCCTCTTTATGACCCGCGTTCAAAGACTACCGAGGTGTAGATCCACAAACTTCTCATGTATCCCCATTACCATAGCAGAACTCAGGTTGGCATCTATTTCCTCAAGACGGGTGACAATACCAGCTACATATTCGTCAAGGTATTTTTTTCTGCTCGGTCTCAAAATATTTCTTCAAAGATTCATTTTCCGCTGATAACTTCTCCATGTCTTCGACTGTATTCTTAAAATATACCTTGGTTTTGGCACAAGACTCACTAAATCCATTCACTAGTGTGTTGCGTTTGGCGTTTTTAATGATAAACTTTTCTCGTTCATCGTCGAATTTCTTCTTCTCCTCGGGAAGTTCAGTTTCAAGTGAAGAAATAGCAGTTAGACGATCTTCAGGAGTCTTCTTCTCCTTAGAAAGTTCTCCATCGACCTCCTTTAGTCGGGTGGACACTTATATTGTCTTGGCAAGCTCATCGGTCAGCTCCTTCACTTTTTCTTTTTCAACTCAGTCGCCTCAGAGGACAAGGTCTCTACTTGGGAAGATATCTCCAATTGTGGAGAAATCTCGTTTGTTAGATATTTTACCTTGCTCTGTAACTCAGCCACCTCGGAGGTCAATGTCTTCACTTTAGCCCTTTTTTGAAGGACTTCACTTTTATAGCGGTATTTGTGGTTGACCTTGCATTCGAGGAGGATAGCGGCGCGAAGCAGTTTGTTTAACTCGTTTGTGATGTAGTCGTTCTCATAAACATCAAAGTAAGCCAAGTTTGGAGAGGGATACCTTCCTTACTTAGAGTTCTCTTCTTGTGGTTGCCTTCGCTGAAGAACGAATTCTCCCCCGGAGTCTGAGTCGACAACTATAACTTTCTTTACTGGATGCAAGCTTGAACAGGTTGTATTGTCGCTCTCCTCCCCACTTTCAATCACCTTTTTATATTTTTCTTCAACGGTAAGTCTTTGTGGCCTAATAGCACCAGCCCGATCATGCGGCCTCACCTCAACGATATGGTCAGCCTCTTTCAATCTATTTTCCTGGTGGTGGACTGGAGAAACGGTCTGAGAGCCTGCTGGAACCTCTTGTTTTATTTATGGTGACCTTTCATCTTCTTGGGGGGGCACCTGAATTACATCTTGGGGGTCAGTCTGAACATCCTCTCGAGGACCACCCTGCATCTCACCTTGGGAACCGCCCTGAGCCTCATTTTGAGAACCCTCTTGAGTGCTAACTCTTTTCTCTTTGGGAACATCACCCTCTGATTCAGCATCCTCCTCGGTCTCCTCTTCGCCCTCCTCGGGTTTTTCTGCATCTTGATGGCTCGGAGCCCGAGCACGAGTGGGAAGATAGACGACGTTGTCGAAACGCTCTAAGTGTTTGAGAATGTCATCATTCGGAGGAGGCAACATAAGCTTGGATATGGACTTTTTCTCACTTAGGTTGCTCTAGAGCTTACTTTTCTTGAAGTTCATCTTGTGGTCCCAATGCTCACCTGCCCAGGCACTTAACTTCTTAAAAATATCTTTGGCCAATTTGGCATGACGTTTAAAGGGTTTAGCAATCCCCTTCATGGTTGTAAAAGAAAAGTGTTAGAATCATTCGACTATGACCAGTAAAATAGAGGACCAGACAAGAATACTTACCCTCCTCGGACCATTTTAGTGTTAGCCGATGCGGAAGGTCCTTGGAGTCTTTGAAGCCAGTCTCCCACAACCCGGATATGAAGACAAATTTTTGCTTCCACTTCTTGTCAGCCTCTAAGAAATCTTTGATTACTTTGAGTTGTCTGGCAAAACCGAGAGAGTAGAATGGGTAGTGGGAATTTTTAGCCACACCTGAGATGGAGACAAGCTGCTCCATGGTAAAGGAAATCTCAGAGAGCCTGGAGGCCATGATACAAACCATAACCGTGTACCACATGTTAGCGTCAGCTTGAGAGGGACACAATCCGATCAGGTGAAAGTACTCGACCGGAGCAGGGTCAAGGGGAATACGAAGACCCTAGTTCATGAGCTTGGTGTAAATGACTAGTTCATTATTTCGAGCCGACAATGGAGTCTCTCCGACGGTGGGGAACCGAATTGTGATATTATCCGGAATCCCCCAGCGGTTTCTTAGCTTGACTTACTCTGTCGGATGAAAATACTTGTACTTCACCTTGTACAGTGCAAGAAGATGCTTAGATTCGATGTCGCGAAGGTTGTTTCCTAGAATATCCTCTATGTTCGAGGGCAAATCTGTTTTGCATTTTTTCTTTTTATTATCTTTTTTAACCAAGGAAGTTTCATCTCTTTGAGGGGGCGGATCAGTGGCAGGCTCCGGGGGAGGAAATGAAGCATTTTGACTCGGATCGGATAGTCCGGGGGGAGGAATGGTAGCAGGAACTGCTTGTAAAGGTTGTGCTTCGACCACCACCATATCAGGTCGCTCTTGATCGTCATCGGGCTCATCAACCAGATTCGTTTCCTAGAGTTCAGGGAGGGATGTTAAAACTGGCTCAGATCAGACTCTCCTCGTTGAAGCTCTCCTAGGACTCACTTATGGAGTCGTTTCGGCGACCGATGCGGAGTTACTTGGGAGTTGCAGTTAAAGAAGAAATATTTGTTCAAACAGACTTTGTCGCCGGGTTGGGAGCCTTTTCCTTTTAACACTATCTTGTGTTATCTTGACAGTCGGTCTTCCTCTTTCATCACCTATGACTATAAAGGGAGAACGTCTAGAAGGGAATTCAAAACGAGTTGCATACGTTAAAGGGTCAACCCTATTATCACGAGGACAAGCTTGACCGGGAGACGAAGTAGCAAGATTGAGGGAACTTTGGCGGATAGGGGACCAGTTATCACGAAAGTTTGACTCCTAAATTTCTGCATGTGAGGGATATTCTCTTGTACCAGGGGGTCTACGAGCACCGATTTGGTTGGAAATGTTAAACCACCTCCAGATCTTATACCGTTCGAGGTTGATGAACTCTTCAGGCATGTAAATGCAAAGCGGGAAGTTGGTTTTGATACTTTCTCTCTCTAAAACAAATGCTCTCAAATCAAAGATAGGTAGAAATCAAAAATGTGAAACCTATACTCAGAGAAAGAAGTAAGTATTTATAGTAAAAGAAACAGAAGGTGAAAAGTTAAATAATATAGGGTTTTTTGACACGGTACCCTGTCACGAACCACTTCGAAATACGCGTTGGCAAATTGTGTGAATGCGTGACATGTGGCCAGATGTGACTCCGCCGCCTAAAAAATATTTGACTCGATAATGGTGAAGCAGGAGCACGCGAGCCTAATGTAAATGATTGTTTAGGTGAGGTCAGCATGACTAAAGATGAGGTCATCTTTATAAAAAGACTTTTGATCCGAGTAGGCAATAACTGGTAAGCAAAAGGTTCTGACCCGAGTAGGCAATCATTGGCACGCAAAAGGTTCTGACCCGAGTAGACGATCACTGAAAAGCTAAGACTTTCGATCCGAGTAGACAAGTACTGACGGGCAAAGACATCTGATCCGATCAAGGACAAAAAGGAATTACAGTCCACACTCAGACATCTTCGCATGGACTTTGGGGCTACTAATAAGGGGAGGAAAATATAGGTGATCATTATGTAATTCATACCAAGGAAAAGGCCTAGGCTAGTGTATTTAGTGGTCAAGGATCAAAGTAAAGCAAACATAAAATGTAGAGGGGTCAAATGATATGCCCCAAGAACTTGTTTGTAAATAGTCAAATAATGGGGTGAGAAATCCACTTTAGTGGTGGTAATTATGTAATTTTACTACCTACCTCATTTACTATATAAAGGACATTCCCTTTTTGGAAAAATGACCAATGATTAGTCAATTATTGTTAAATTTATTCTCTTTGTCTCTCTCCCTTTCTACCAAACACTGATTTAATTATTCACTGTCACTTCATACAAATATTCCTGATCCTCTCCCACGATCATTTCCGCTTCTTAACTACACCGAGGATTTTCTGAGTTCATCAAAATTTACATTAATATTTAAACTACTGTAAATTTTGTGTGAATTTACATTAAAATTAGTTGCGTAAAAACTTTTTTAGGTTTGAAAAATAAGAAAGAAAGTTGGTCTATAATTAACTGTATATAGTTACTTAAATAAGTTCAAATTGATTGTTAGAAAGTTTTTTTAGGTTTGAAATACCAAAAATTAAATTAGTCTGGAAACTAACTATATTTGGATGCGAAATTATGTTCAAATTAGTTGTGTGGTCAAAACTTTTTAGGTTTGAAAAATAAGATTGAATGTTTGTCATGAAACTTACTGTATTTTGGGTGTATAGATAGGTGCAATATGGTTGCGAAAAAACTTTTTTATGTTTGAAAAACGGAAAAGAAAGTTTGTATGGAAACTAATTGTATTTGGATTCGTAATTACGTTCAAATTCATTGCACAAAAACTTCTTAGGTTTGAAAAACAAAAAAGAAAGTTTGCCTAAAAACGTACTATATTTTGGATGCATAAATAAATGCAGTATGATTCCGAAAAAAAAAATACGTCTAAAAACAAAAAAAAATGTTTATCCATGAACTAATTGTATTTAATTTCGTAATTACGTTGTAAATAGTTATGAAAAAAAAATATCAAAAAAAATTACATATGTACCCAAGTTGTTCTTAATTACTAATTATATTTTTGCGTAGAGGGACGTACAATTCATCAAAATTAAACACACCATTTTTTATTCAAAAACACTATAATTAAAGAGAAAAGTACCCATAAATACCCACTCAAGTATCAAATACCAAAATGGTACCCGTTTTTGGACTAGTTTCATAAAATACCTAGAGCCAAATTATGGACAATTATACCCTCTAGGGTATAAAAGGGGTTGTTTTGTTGAAACCCACTTTTTTACACCTTCTAATCAGACTTTTAGGTTCCAATTCCCCCCACTTTCACATTTCTAAATTTGAGGAGAGAGAAACACGTGAAACGAGAGGGAACCCAAATGTTTTTGAAACCAAACCTAACCTTCGACAACATTCCGGCGAAACCAAACCAATCTCTGTTCCGTTATCTCAACCAACCACTTCCACCGTCTTTGTATTGATATCTCGAGCAACCACCGGCGACCCTCTAACTGGAACGAAGTTTCCTCCGGTACGAACGAAACCGTCGACCAGTGACTCTGTTCTTCCTTATTTCTTCGAACCGAACAAGGTACTGTCTACATACTGTCTCTGTTCTTGCTTAATTCCGTCGAACCGATCCGTCTACATACTGTCTGTGTTCGATGTTAGGTGTTAGAATCAACCAATGTCGCCGGAATTTTTTTAGAATAGTAGGTTGTTTATATTGATAGTCATGTTGTCTCACGTTTAACCCTCCGGTAGGCATTAAGGGTATTTCGTACTGATGATCGACCGGACGACGTTAGGTTATAGTTGTGTTGGTTAGAATGGTGTTGTGTCGATTAGAATGCTGTAACTTCGTGTATCGTAGGTATGTGGCTGCTGTTGTAACCATTGTCAGTTTACGTAGGGTTGGTCCATATCTAGCAATATGGGCTGCATTATCTATCAGTATTCAGTTTACCTGTCCGACGCCATGGATTTGAACCTGGCCTAGTTGAATCGTGAACGTGTTACATCGGCTATCACAGCTATAGGGTTGATGTTGGTACTTTGGTATCATCAACATCTAGCAATGTATCTTGTATTATATATCGGGGTCTGATAATAGATTACCTGTCAGACAGCACGTCTAGGGGAGAAGTATAAGATTCTGGTCACTTCTACCAATCTTCATAATGCAATGGTTGCTTAGTGTTATTGTTTTAGTTACCATGTTATTACTAACTAGCTTATTATGTGAACGTTAACAGGTAAAAATGACGAAAACAGGAGTATTCTACCGCTCGGGGTTGGTTGGCATAATCAACGTACTGAGACGGGATATAATCAAAGCTAAACATATCGAGGCTGCTCGTGGAACCTCTTTCTACACCTTCCTCAAAACCTCGTACGACTTGAGGAACGAGGTTCTGAAGCTTAAAAAGTTCCACCACTTGATCGAGGCGATCTGTGGTTTATACGACGTCAGATGGAAGGCTTTTAAGATTGGATAAAAGCATGTAAGGCTGACGAAGAAAGATGTTAAGGCGATCTTTGGCCTCAGACACGGTAACGAAGAGATGCCGATGAGCAAATCAGGTGGATTTATCGCTCGGTACGCCGATGGAGCCGAGTTAGATTCGATTTTGATGAAGAAATATTTTTTGAGTCCAAGGACAAGGAGAAGCGGGCCAACGAACGACAAATCGGTTTCCAACGCGTTGATAAAGGTAAATAGAGTCTGTTAGAATGTAGTTGTTTTGTAGTTTATGGTGCAGGCTTAGGTTGATGATACAAAAACCTGCATGTGTATATACATATCTAGCGTAGTAGTACATTATATCTATCAGTGAGTTGGCAGTGTAGTATTACGTTGTTGTTTGGTTTTATGCATATAGCAATGTATGGAATCATATCTATCTAATGTCTTATTAGGTGTGGATGCCTTTAATTGTTATTTCTGTATTGTTGGTATGATTTTGGATATTTTTGTAGGAAGCAATCGAGAAAGCAGTCAGCGAAGGAGGGGAGGATGAAGCGAAGGATGTGGCTCGGCTCCTGATACTTTTCATATGCTCGACACTGTTCTTTTCAGTGTCGGGCGACGTAGTCGGGTGGACAGCAATCTTCTACGTGGAGAATCTCGACAAGATAAACGACTATGACTGGTCTGGAGCCATCTTGGATAAGCTTCACAAATCGCTGGACAAATGTATTAAGGCCGGCCATCCTTCAAGAGTTATCGGATGCGTTGCTCTGCTTTTTGTAAGTATAGTGTGTTATGATCAGCATGTCTGTTAGGAAAATGTTTTTTTTAATGGTTAGTTATGTTATGTGCAGCCGTTTCTTATAGAGCATATTTCGATAAACGTCGACATACCAAGGCCAAACATAATCCCTAGATGTTACAAGTGGTGGGGGCTAGAGGGCAAGGAGTCGACATTCGAAATGATCCAGATGGTCAGTGAGCTCAGGGACGACGAGGTATGTAACCCACTTATCAATGTCAATGTTGTGGTATGAAACAAAGCGCATATGTTGATGATACAAAAACCTGCATGTGTATGTACACATCTAGCGTAGTAGTATATTATATCTATCAGTGATTTGGCAGTATAATACTACGTTGGTGTTTGGTTTATGCATATAGAAATGTCTGAGATCATATCTATCATTGTATTACGTACAAATCGAAGCCGTGAATATTATAAGTAATGATTATAATAGTGTGCTGCTCAATGTATATTATACTGTATTTCCTAGGTTGTCGGCGGGAAGTTGGTGTTTACAGCATCGGAATGTTTTGTTTATGGAGTAAATGATTCGCAGAGACAGTGCGAAAGGGCTGGTGAAACAAGCGAACAGAGGAGTAGGAAAAGAAAGAAATATGTTGCGAACAGAAGTACAAGAAGGAAGGTAGATTACGGAGTTGGTAGTAAGAAGAGAAGACGTTTGATGATTGAGGTTGAAGATGATGTTACGTTGGGGGAGTTCATTGTGGAGAGGAAGGCAACAGTTGGTAAAAACAAAGGGGAGAGGTTGAAAAACCAAAAAAAAACGTAGGTCTAGTATGATTCCTAGTTTTGGAGTGCTGTCGCGGTCGGTTTTGCGTGACAGCAAAAAACTGAAAAAAAGAAGCCGGTTGCGCCGGTTGAAAGTTGAAAACAAGAGGCTTAAAACATGCCTTGAGGAAAGAAACGAAGAGGTTAGTGCTAGCATGTTTTCTAAGTACTAATAACATCTGTATGTTTGTTAAAATGAAGTTGTCTATCAACGAAGTATGCTGTATCTATCATTGTTAAAAATAATATAACAATTTCGTATGCTCGTTCGATTCAGGTGGAAAAGTTGAAGAAAGATATGGAGGACCTGAAACAAAAGCTGGAGATGGGAGGTGAAAGAGTGGATGGTGAGGATCAACAACTGCTGTTGACCTTATCCATGCCATTTTGCCGCGTTGATGAGGATGCTACTGAAACCGTAGATGCAAACGTTGCTGAGAAGGTGGTTAAGGAAACACTGGTTTACAAAAGATCTCGGAGGCATGTAGTAACTGACACAGAAAAAGCAACAGAAGAAGAGGGCGTTGATGGGGAGAAAAAAACAGAAGAACAACAGGAGCTTGACAAAGCTAAGCAAAAAGAAAGGGACGTATCGGAGGAGGAGAAGGAAGAAGTTGATGGAGGGGGTGTTCAATCCGAAACACGTGTTGAACCAGTGGAAGAGAGTACTACACAGGAAGCTGATGTTGTTGATGTGTCTAGGAAGCCGAAAGGGACTACAACAACTGGTTGTGACGCTGGTAATGGGAAACGGGATGTGACAGAAGAATTATCACCCCTAACTCATGCTTCCGGTGCGCAAAATGTAGTTTTGGTACCTGCATAGGGACCCGGAGTTGGAAACAACGAGGTCGAACAACAGAAGCTGGCGGTGGACATAATTGATTTGTTGGACGAAGGTTCCAACGAAGGAACGAAAACAATGGAACGACAGTTGGAGGAGTCGCCAAAAATCGTAGATGAAGGACAGAATGCAGAGAAAGGTGAGGACAAAGGACAAGATGACATAGTAGTAGCAACTACATTGTTGGAGATAGCAGCAACAGAACTACAGGTTCCATAACCTGTCTCTCACAATGTGGTAGAAAATGTTGTTGAAGATGTAAGTGGATGTTAAATAGCTTAGTTGTATTTGAATATCATCTATCATTGATAGTTAATCTAACAATTTATGGTTTCCAATGTTATGTTTTTAGGAAGTCGAAACAGCGGAGCCTGAAGACACACGACACTCTAGCTTAGTTGTATTCACTGGCATTGGAACAGCAGCAAAGTGCGAACAACTATCGCAAGCTGTGTCTCCATTAAAGGTGATACAAATTTTCAACAGAGGAGATCAATCCGCAGAGAAAATTGAAAAAGTGTCACAGGTTGAGCCATCTTCGTACGCAACACCACAACAACAGAAAGCAGCATCGAAGGATCTAATTGTCCAATCAGTTACACCGTTGGCTGACGATAGCTTTGTAGACTGCACCCAATCATTTTACGCAGAAGTTGACAAGGCTGTTGAAACTTCAAACGAGAAGAGACGTACACTGGCCACCATCGAGGAAGACCAAACAGACGTTGACGTAAGTAGATATTTGGTATTATCAATAAACATTTAAAAAGTAATGTTAACAGTTTACTATGCTGCTTTTTTTTAGGTGCCCGTTGATGAAATGCCTGGGTTCAACTTACTTACTCAGACGCAGGTTCAACAACAGCAAACTGAAGTTGTAGTTTGGTCGTTCCCGACAGAAACAACGGAACTGATCGATGTAAGTGAGTACGAGAAGGTGCTGAAACTCAAACAGGTAGAACAACAAGAAGATCCAGAAGTATGGTACTTGCCAACATCAGAGTTCTCGTACAGGCTTTCCATTAGTGTGACAGAGATAATGGAACTGCCTAACGAAACTCAAGTTGACTTCAAGGTAAAAAGTTAGTAGGATGTATCTATCGTAGTTTACTTGTTAGTCTAGCAACGTGTCTATATACGTCTATCAATATTAAATGCAGCATCTATCAATGTGTCAACCAATAAACCGTTGGTTATTATTTTCAGTAATCCCTGTCACTCAACTGATTTGAGATTGTAATTTTGTTTTGATAGGTAATAGATGCTTGGATATACAAGTTGTTAAAGGATTCAGATTGGAAAGTCCCTCTTAAAGGGTTTGATAATAAGTATTCATTTCTAGTCAACGCCATTCAAATAACTGGCATTGCAACTGTAAGTTCCTAGTGGATTATTGGTTTTATATTAGGTACATCTACTTCCTGTATTAATGACTTAAATTTACAGGGGACACTGGCTAAAAAGGGAGATATGTCTGTCATTGTGGACAAGGTTTTTGAGACAATGAAACCCTACACATATGTTGCATTTGTCCCCCTATGTACCGTAAACACGGACGGCGTGAACCACTGGACGCTCCTGGTTATAGACATGGAGAATGGGGTTGCCAGAAGCTACAACCCAATGTTGCATTGGAGCAAATACATTCCCGATAAGACGAAAAACACAGCCGATACTCTGGTAAGTAATTTAAATTCCAAGTAAACTATTTTGGTTGTCTGTCTAGCAATTTCGATTAATATATCTATCAAAGTGTATAGTAATGCATATCAATGACTGCTACTGTATCTATCAATGCAGCTCACCTATTGCATGAAGAAGAAATATATACCGCATGTAAAAGGTGGGTACAAAATTAAGACCATGTTAAATATCCCACAGCAGAAGAATGACAGCTATGACTGCGGTGTATTTGTTTGTAAATACGTAGAAGACATCATCACAAGAGGGGTTGTTGCACGGGAATATGGTGAGGAAATGCCGGCAGAAACAAGAGCTAAAATATTTAAACATTTCTTGAATGATCGTAACACAAACAAACGTTGGTAGTATGTAATTTATGTTTTGGTACCCATTTGTATTTTTCGGATAGATTAGCAATTGGTGAATTAGACAACTAATATGATTTCTGTTGGTAGTAGAAAACTCAAGTGTAAACGCACATTTTCACATCAATGTTACATCATTCAGTGTAGAATCTACTAATTTAGATATGTTGTATCCTTCATAGTAGTTTTCAAGTCGTTAGCAAAGTTTTTATTATTACCTATCAGGCTTGAACCAAACATCTATCAATGTCTAATTGGTTAAATATCAGAATAATAATCAGGTGGTGTATGTAGATCTATAAGAAATGCTTTTTTAAGCAGGTGTATACTCAAGTAAATATGTAGGCCAAATATATTTATAAACTACCTTGGCATATACACCATTATTTGCATGAATCAATTTCATCTATGGGCAGTATATTTCTACTATTTCTACATATCAGAGATGTAATAAAAAACTACCAATAATGCCTATATAAAAAGAAATAGCAATGTCTACCAGTTTATCTATCTGGGTTTAAAGAAGCATCTATCTGGGTTTAAGCAAGCAAATATCGTAGTGCGAAACATATCGGACTACATATCTGTAAGCATAATTATCTACTAGAAATGCATGACCACGTGTTAAAAATTTTGGTTACGAACCATATAGTATAGTTTTACATATCGTTCAGACAAAATAGCTAGACCAAATAGGTTTTAAATTTTAAATATAATTTATCTACCATTGAAAATTACTCGTAAATATCATATAACAGGTTACTGATGCACGAAATATATATATATATATATATATATATATATATATATATATATATATATGGACTGCACAATATGGTTATTGGTAGATAAATGCAATTAATTTTTTGAAAGGACTTTTAACCACACCAATTACTCATTAGAAGTTAATGTGTTAAAACCATTGGTTAGATTGAACTTGAAAAGACAATGGGTAGATGAACTTGAATGATTACATTCATTTAATATATGTGTGCCATTAAATTTGTGAAAGAAAGTATGGTTGCTTAATGGGACTCAGCATTGGGTGCTGTGTTTTGCTATAAATAGAGGGTCATATGTGAACCTATTCCTCACACACTTCCCTCCAAAGTAAAAAAAAAACCAGAACCTCTACCCTAAGTTCAAACCACTGCTCCTTCTAAAATGGCACCTTCCTCACCTTTCTCACCACATAACTCCGGCGACGACGGGTGGTCCTCTGACCACTACGCATGTAACAAGGCATACAAGCGTACCACAACGTCGGAGTACTCCGATGACGAAGAAGATGACTGGTTGGTCTGGTCTGACGACCAAGAAGACCCTTATGGATCATGGGATTCTTGGTCCATGGACGACAGTTATCTTTCTGAGGATGAAAAACTGCCAAAAAGGAAGAGACGTATGAGCAGCAGCAAGTGGGAAGAAGAAGACGACGATGATTCTGAAGAGGCAGACGACGAGGCCTCTGACGACGAAGAAGATGAGGAAGATGAAGAAGAAGAAGAAGAAGAAGAAGAGGAGGAGGAGGGATCTGATGGAGAGGACTCTGACTAGGTTAGAACATGGAGATGTAGTTTCATGGCACTTTAGGTTTATGTTTTGTTGTTTTCGTCTGTTTGTGTATGGTTTTTTTGGACTGTTAGTGTGACCAACCCTGTGCAGTAGACTCTTTTTTTTGACAGGGTTGGATGATTTATGGTTTATGGCACTTTCCGAATCTCTGTAGCAGTGCATGATTTTAATGTTAACGTTTCATTGCATTTTCCCTTCTCTAGCTTAAACTGGTATGATATGGTATGATATGGTGCAATTGAAGGTAGCAGTTTTACTTGCAGTTATTTCACAGAATCGCAATCTATGAACACTAAGATATCAGAGTTATGGTAACATTAAAGAACAGTTTATGTAGACCTAATGTATAAGATGTAAACATAGATAGCAAGGTTGAATAGAGTGGATATCAGAGTATAACAGCATAGATAGCAATGTATACACGAATACACAACAGAGTGTTAACAAATGTAAGTAAAGTATCAGATGTTAAATACGAAACATAAAACATATTTTGATGTATCTGTTAGATGTAAAATCCAGAAACTATCAATGTTGAATAGAGTGGATATTAGAGGGTAGCAGCATAGATAGCAATGTAGACAGGAATAGATATCAGAGTCTGTAACAAACAGATATGGTACGTGTCAATTTTATAAGGGTACAAAACATAAGTCGAGATACAAGGAGTGCTTATCTTTGAGATGAATCAGACATGAAAGATTTGAAGTACATCTATAACAAATGTAAGTAAAGTATCAGATGGATGTAAACCAAAACAGAAAACATACTTTGATGTATCTGTTAGATGCAAAATCCAGAAACTGTCAATGTTGAATAGAGTGAATATCAGAGGGTAGCAGCATAGATAGCAATGTAGACAAGAATAGATATCAGAGTCTGTAACAAACAGATATGGTACGTGTCTATTTTATAAGGGTACAAAACATAAGTCGAGATACAAGTGTTGCTTATCTTCGAGATGAATCAGGCATGAAAGATTTGAAGCACATCTTTAACAAATATAAGCAAAGTATCAGATGGATGTAAACCAAAACAAAAAACATAATTTGATGTATCTGTTAGATGCAAAATCCAGAAACTATCAATGTTGAATATAGTGGCTATCAGAGGGTAGCAGCATAGATAGCAATGTAGATGTGAATAGATATCAGAGTCAGAAAGAAACAAACATGGAACATATCAATGTTAAAAGTGTACAAAACATAAGTCGAAAGATAAGGAGTGCTTATCTTTGAGATGTAAAATGTTACAAAAAAGTCGGTAAATAATGTTTAGAACGGAGTATCACATGACCTCCTATTATGCCCCGATTTGAAACATCGACCACAACGGGACTGGCTGCTGGAAACTTCGCCTCTTGATGGAATACGCTTCTTCCTCGGACGGCCGGGTCGTCTTTTAACGTTAGGGGGCAGCACCAAGGGCTCTCCATCACAATCTGCACTACTGGATTCACCAAACTCTGTTATAGCCGGTATGTTAAATGAATAGCTGGACAGGTAATTTTGGGTAGTGAAAAACGGCTCAACCAACGTCATAGGATCCTCGTTTAGAGATGCAATTGCAGCCAACGCATGAGCGCATGGGAAACATTCTTGCTGCCAAGAGCCGCATGTGCATTTGAAATCCAGTATGTTGACCACCATGACTGGGTCCGATAAAACCTCAAAATAAGCGGCAGAAGACTTGCGAACTAACCATGTCCGACTGCATTGTACATTCTCTTTGAACCTATTGTCAAACTCGGGGCACAAATGTGTGTTCCAACTTTGGCCCTCTCCTAAACGTCGAGACATTTGAGTCATCAGAAGAGCTCTAATCCGGTCGATTAATTCAACTATAGGCAGATGGCACAACTTTTTAATCTGGCCATTGAACGATTCAACAGCGGTTGATGCCATCGCCCCATACCGTTTGCCTTTGACATATGCCTGAGCCCACTTTTCTGGTGCCAGATTTCTTACGAAGTTGCCAATACGCTTACCGCCTTCGAGCAAAAACTGACCATAACGTTCATTAAAAAGTTCCACCGTAGGGGCATAAGCGCAGCTCTTAAACATCACTAGCATATTTTGTTTGTAGACTCTGTTAGTGTGTTCAAGAGCTTTAGTCAAGTTCTGGATAAGATGGAAGATGCAATAAGCGTGGTAGTCAGTAGGATAAAGAGTTGCGACAGCGCTAATAATACCAGCATGGCGGTCTGAAATGAAAGTTATTTGGCGCCCTAACAGATGAGGTTTTAAACTTTCCAAAAACCAAAACCAGTTGTCCGAGTCTTCACTACCAAATATACCAAAAGCTACGGGGAAGAGACCTGAAACGGAAAAGATATAGCTTGAAAACAGAACTACATTAACAGAACGATGTTGAGGTCGACTGTGTAATAGTAAACATAGAACAGTCTATGTAAACTAATCTATCAGACAGATCCTCCCAAGCTAGCATTCAGTAATAACTAAAATATCAGGGTATATAATCCAAACTATCAGACAGTCTTATTAAATCGCAAACTATGTAAACATATTTATCAGACTGAATGTATATTGAAACATGTACTGACCGTTGTTTCCATCTTTTTCCACTGTTGAAAGCAACACGCCACCATGCTTCCCTGTTAGGTGGGTTCTGTCAACGTACAGTAGAGGGCGGCACGAATGGAAACCCTGAAGACACGCCCCAAACGCTATAAAACAGCGACGGAAAACATTGCCGGGAGCCAAATCCAGATGACAGTCCGTAGTGATGTCACGACTCTTTAGCCTCTTGAAGTATGGTTTTAGCAATCCGAAAGAGGTATTGCTATCTCCAAATACAACGCGACGGGCCTTCTCTAACGCATTCCAAGATAGACGATATGAAACGTCTAAACCGTAGTCTTGCTTGATGGTGGACTGTATAGTCTTAGCTGTTACGGAATGGTTGTTCCGTAGAGAATCGTGAATTTCATCAGCAATCAAATCGGACGACAGATGCCTGCTTTTCTTCTTTGTGAATACGGGACTGCACGTGTGGGTACTGAAAAATCTTTTAATTGTCATCAAACCGGTCTTAGAATCAACAGAAGCGTAAAGCCTCCATTTGCAGCCATCCGAATCTTTGTTTACACAATAAACGGTGATCTTGTTAAATGTATTGTGCATGTACCTAAACGCAAAATCGTTCTCTAATGCGTAACGGGATAAGGATAACCTCAGACCTTGAGCACCGTCTGAAAATGATTGTCCAACACCGATGATAGCTTCTGCCCATCCTATTGTAGCTAGATGTCTTTTTTGGGGGGTTGTAATGGTCAAACAGCTACTGCTTTCACCGCTAGTTCGTTGCATGTGAGAGGGTTCTTCGAACAGTTGAACGGGTTGTTTATGTTTAATGGCGGAGCCTTTATCAGCAACATGTTCTTCGATAAGAAAACTAACACTCTTCAGACGCTTAACATCGAGGTAACATTCCAACCCAATAAAATCGGTTTCCTTATTAAAAATACAATTATTCTGAGCACCGCAAGAGTACGTAATGCTGTAGTTGCCTCTAACAAGCCCTTGCCATGTTTGCTCAACGTACTGTTGAAAAGACTCGAAGTTTTCGAATTCGGACAGCGGAACAATACCTGTTTCCGTACCAAATTTGAAAATGCAAACTTTTGGTTTCGACATTGTGTACCCTGAATTATAGGAGTTTTGGTTAGTTTGTTTAACGTTGGTGTAGAACAACTGAATGTGTTACTGATATATAAACATGTCTAGCAATAAATCATAACTAACATATCAGGGAATATGCATCGTGGTCTATTTTTCAACACACATAGCAAACTGCCATACCTAAACTATCAGGGTATATGGACTATTGGTCTGTTTTCCAACACACATATCAACCTATTATAGCTAACATATCAGGGTGTCTACAGCAAGAGGAAATGGTTGGAAACATCTAGCAATATCACGTACCTAAACTATAAGGGTATATGGAGTCATGGTCTATTTATCAACACATATAGCAACCTGTCATAACTAAGATATCAGGGTGTATGCAGTCAGGTTTAATCTACAAACACATCTAACATATCAGGGTGTATGCAGTGATCTAGCAACCTCAAACATACAATTGCAGGCGACAAATCGCAAAGTGTAACCATATAAATATCAGGGTTCACAACAGAGGTGGAAAAATGAAATTTCTCACCGGAATGTGATCGGAGCCGGTTTGGATGCTTTGAATCGTGCAGAAGCAGATAGTAATAAGTTTCCTGCCATTAACGTACATTAATTGAGAGTAGAAACGATTTCGAAAATGGAAAACGATTTTGAAACTTAAAACTCAACTCACTTACTGACCTGAAAGATGTAAGGTCGGCTACGATTTTGAAACTTAAAACAGTGGTTAGGAGGTTGCTAACCGGTGGTCTAGGAGGCTGAGATACGGTGCAAAATCGGAGGTAGGAGGCTGAGACGGTGCAAAATCGGAGCTAGGAGACTGTGGATGTATCTGACGCCGTCGAACCGGAATTCTGAAATTCGCCGGTGATCGGAACACTCTCTGAAGGCGATTATATGGATCGCCGGTGGTTACGTAGGGTAAATGGTGGTTCAATAGTGTCGCCGGAGGTGGTGTGATCAGCCGTGGTTTTTTGAAATGAAGAGACGTTCTTGAAAAATGGGTTGTTTGTTAGGTTAGGAGAGAGGAGAGAGAAAGGAGCTAATAAATTCTAAATTCAAAATTCAAAATTCAAAAGTAATTAAGAAGGTGCGGAAGCCAAAAGAGGAGCCCTTTTTTCACAAAATCAATCTTATATACTAGGTTGAAGGTAATCTTGGTATTAAAAAAAAGTATAGAAGTGGATATATTTAAAGAGATGGGTATTAAGTGAGCATTAACCATTTTTGGGTACTAGGTTGTAATAGGTTTGGCTAAAAGATACTTAGTGCGTTATTTCCCATAATTAAAAGGTTAAAAGACAAAAAAATAGTTTTATCGTAAAAACATGAATTTGTAACTGCTTTATACAAAATTCTTCAGAATTCATTTAAATTTATAGAACAAAACTATAAATTGGAAAAATAATATAAAAGAAATTGCAAAAAACAGAAAAAACGCTATTTTCGATAAACTTGAAATGGTGTTATTGACACGTTGTAACTCACTCAATGCTTTTATTATGACCCTAAAATATCTAGCATCACTTATAATTTTCAAAAAAAAAAACATTATCAAACAATAATTATTATATAATTAATAATCTTTAAAATCATAAATAATATATATAAACATCAGTAATTTGCGAGCATATTAAACATTAAACCATGATGCGCTCATATCTCAAGTTCGAAAATTATAACAAAATATGGATTTTAGATTTTCCTTTGATTCCTTACGCATGTCGGGCAGAAATCACCTATTATAATGTAGCACAAAAGAATGCATTTTTTCATAAATGAACCTATATACTTCATTCGTTAGTAAACTTTCTCAGGAAACCACTGAAATACAAAGTGTATTGTGTAGTTTGCTAAACAGAGTCAAAAAGTTGATGAATTCCGAGAATTTGAGTTATGGCTCAAATTTTACGGCAAAAGCACTAGATCTAAAAAGTGCTTACCTTGTAGTAACTAACACAGTTTTTTAAATGTCAAAATGTAGCCCCGGGCATCCACCCAAAATGCACTCAGCACCCATCCAAGAATTTCTAAAAAGAGCCCTCCCAAGTCATACATAGACTCATTCTGCTTTGGCTGCTAATCTGAGTTAATTACTGCTTGCTCCGGTGGAATCGAGTATGCGATTTAACTTCTTGTTGATAGTCTCTAAATTTTGAAGGCTTGTCGTCGATTTAAGGTTTGCAGGTTGGTTTCCACAATACGTTTGGACTGCTTCTTCAGTATTTTCATCGACAATACCACGCATCTATAACATAAACATTGTATTAGTCAAGCATGGAGAATGATCTTTTGTCTTGTGCTTTGGATCTAATGTTTGATTGTAGATAATAATAAAGAACTAACACAGAAATTATGGCTAGAATGTAGTTCCGATTATTTTATCTTGTAATCTTATTTCCAATTATTTTATCTTTCAATCTTATACTTATGTAAAACATATTTTTTACCAGCCGATTCCAGCGAGGGAAATGGCCAAAAACCAGCAAAAACCCCTTCCTCAACCTACCCTCAACCCCTAAATTCGACCCTAAATTTGAAAAAACACTAG
Organism: Limnanthes douglasii subsp. nivea; assembly: GCA_036936605.1. Lineage (NCBI taxonomy): Eukaryota > Viridiplantae > Streptophyta > Magnoliopsida > Brassicales > Limnanthaceae > Limnanthes > Limnanthes douglasii. The sequence goes on from JAUPFV010000005.1 coordinate 53,710,188, forward strand.
CAAAAGGTATTTTGGTCCAAAAATGGATGGGCTTGTACCAGTTTTGGGTGAACTTAAAATCGGATGGGGATAGATGCGTTTTGGGTGATTTTAGCCTGACCCTTCATTAAAAACCACACAAGGATAACTCTTCCAAAAATTTCCTAGATTTAAACAGATTATGTTTGTGTTCAAAAATACACTACAGCAGTGCCATTAAACTTAAGTATATATAGGAATCTAAGGTTTACCTCATTGAAAAGTTGACTCATCTCCAATCGACCTGGATCTGCATCACATGCAACTCTTAAGATATCTTCTGGTTCTGCACAAAAAGAACACCAGGGTCAATGCTAAGTTGACTCCATATGGACAACAAATGAATGATGCTTTAGCACGATTTAAGAATCAGAGCAGAGCCTATAACTTTTAGTTTAATGAATCTTCGCTACAAATTTCACAATAATTACTTCAGTCGAGGATACTTACTACATTCCAGAGAAGAAAATTATGTACCCAACAGAACTCAAACACAAATCCAGAGTGGTAATTATCCACAATACAATAAGATTATTACTACATTCAAAAGCAAACAGTTAAAGAAATATCCATGGAGCAGGTTAATTGAATCAAGAGCTTACTTATAGCTTCCATTTGAGGCAACTGATTGATCATTTCAGCATTTTTCTTTTTGAAACTTTGACCGGATGTGTCTTTAAACTTGACTTTACTTGCAGATTCTTCATTTGAATCATTGTCATCCTGAGTACAAAATGAAAGAATATAGGTTGCTTCAATTTTAAAGTTGGATATATTAACATGTTATGGCGATAATGACGAGGGCGACATCTAAAATGTCTGAAGTCCAAGATGTTCATCATCAACAAAAATAAGTCATTTGAAAAACACAAGAAGCCTCTGCTCTCTGTCAAGGAACAGCAAAAGGGATGGGCAGGGAATAAAAGAAAACATAAAATGTGTGTACATGCTAATATTTTGATAAACGGAATACTTACGTAGAAGTAACTGGCAGTCTCTTGATTTATAACTTTTTCCAAGAGAACCACCCTTTTTTTAATAAACTCAACCTGTTTTCTCTGAATGTCTCTTAAGGTAGTAATATCAGGATGCAGTTGTGGAGGGACCGCAGAAACAGTTGCTTTTTGGCTAGTGTCAGCCGCTACATGATTCTGGGCGCCACTTCTTTGACTCTGGAGCCCAGGTGCTCCCATGTCACTAATATTAGAGCTATCTTGTGCTTGAGCAAATGTTTGTCCCAAAACAGGTGGATTTATAACTGGGAGATTTAACTCCTTACATATGACATCTAGAATCCCCAATTCCTTATCATCAGCAATGCATTGCCATCTACCATATCCATTCCTTAAAAGGGAACAAAGAATATAAGAAACTAGAGAAGGATAAAAAGTTAATTAATTTTGGAAATCAAATAGCAAAAGATTTATACTTCAGAACACCACGGAGTAAAATTAGATCGTGTTCCTCTGTCCAGTATTTTACGCCCTTTAGTCCAGGGTAACGGTGAACAAGGTCAGCTGCAAAAAGAGGGCGGCCTGGATTCTCCAACACAGATTTTACCTATTATTTCAAGTAGACAGGAAAGTCAGATTTGTCAAGTTATAGGAGTACGTGAACTTATAAGGCTACTATTTAATCCTCCATATCATTAATTCACAATTAATTAGAGTTGCATTAAAGATTGAGGAAGTGAAGAATTCCATTTTGACTTTCCTTCATACGTTCCTCCTATCTTGCTCGTATTTTTCCAAGATCAAAACATAACCGAAGGTGGCGGTTCTAACCAAATAGCCAATCAAGAATTAGGTAAACAGCGTCATACAAGGGTGAGGGGTGGCAACAAGCTAACAAAATTAGTTGACAAGTTATTACAAATGCGCCAACAATCTGCCACCCACACAAGCAATTTGCACAGGTCGTTACCACTTACAAAATCTTTAGTCATATATATATATATATATATCAATCCAACAGAGCAAATTAGATAAGAACTTTTCTATCCTAAACTACATACTATGAAACTAAAGAGATGAGTTGACAATAAGGATACAAAAATCGTGTAACCTGTGTAATGAATAAGATACACAGATTACAAAATCCTCCAAATTGAGAAGGGTAGCAGTGGCAGTAATCTGAGAGGTTGTCAGAGAATGCTAACAAGAGGAAGATAAGTAAACTCTAATGTGTTTGAGATGCAAAATTTGATTGCTAAAGTCATGTACATTAGAACTTGACAAAGAAAACCGGTGGTACTTATAGTTAGAAACTGTAGTTAAGTCTCAATTGATTTCCATATGAAAGCTTACCTTTTGTTGGAACAATGAAAGTTGAGCAATTCTGACCAAAACATCTTCACTTCTGAGTCCTTCTTTTGGAACGCCATCTATAAGAGAGATCATGAAGGTGTTAAAATCTCAAGACCGGGCCAAGAGAAGAAACCCAACAGATTGAGTGGAATTTAAGAGATCAATCACCAGAATAAGTAGTCGATGTTTCATCTCCTTCTTCAACAAGGTGTTTTAAGAAAAGCTTGCCATATCTGTGAAATAATCATCATTATTGTTTAGTACAAAACATAACCATGCCTGTGGTGACCCGTGTAAACAAATAGTAAGCTTCTCAAAAAATAATAGTCAATAATCCAATAAATAGTGAAGCATTAACAACCATTAATGAGGAACGGCCAGTGAAAAAACAAAACAGGCAACAGGTATAAATGAGAGACTTTCTAGCCCAAATACAAGGAAGTTGAGCAATCCACAGCAAGAATCAAAGATATATCTAATTATATATATCTAATTGTTATCAGTTGCATAAGTGGCTTTCCAGCAAATACTAACTATGTAACAGCTCTCTGCATTACGAAAAAACTCATGTATCAAGCAATAAAGAATAACACATGCACAAAATATATGAAACTGCATCTATTCCTAATTCATGTATAACAAAATCTGAATTGCATTGGATATTGCGCCACAAACCCAACTAAATACAAGTAATAAATTTGCAAACTGATGCGCCCAAGCCAACATGCCTACCCCATATTGCTATAAGCCAGGGAACTGATAAAAGTGCAATTTGTAATTCAAGGATATACATGTCAGCAAGTAAACAAATGCTCAGTGTACAATAGTCTCATCTATAAGATATTAACTATGGCAGCCAACATAACTATCATCCTATTACCAACAAAGTTAACGACAAATTATTACTCGCTTATTTCTTCCAGAGTCTTCTGTTTCAATCGAGGGACGAACTCCTTCCATTCATAATCACCGCAGCCATACCTGCAATAAATCACAATTAAAATGAAAAACCAAAGCAATTGAGCTTAAATAACATAATGATGACATGTAGCTGGTGGACAAACATATAGAAGAGCTGACCTCATCAGTATTTGCACAAATGTTCCCCTTTGACTCCGGTTGAAACCCAATACTCTTAGTGACCTTCCCTCTCCTTCCATTAAGGGGACAGGCTCTGAACTCTCACCTGCAATAGATTTTGTCAATCCTAGGCACCAAATATTGGATCACATTTAGCTCCAGACTTGACAAGAAATAGATACCGCGGGTTCTCTTCCTGTGGGGACGTCTCCCAGTTTCATACGAGGGTGTATCGCTATCGGTCAACTCGGCAGTCTCAGCTTCATAGTTATCATCCTCACCGTCAGAGCTTACATCTGCCAAACCAGCAAGGTCATCTTCTTCGACTGATACCACCTGAATGAAACAAGTGGTCAAGGTAAAAGTGTTGCAAATCAATGAATTAATACTGCACATCGTATATCGGAGTTTATTAAGCTTTCAGAAGATAATAGTGTGTACGTTGCTTTATGAACTCAAAGATAGATAAACGCAACATCAACTTCCCGTTCTTGTCTAGCACATAGCAATGCAAATACCACTGTCCCTACTTGTCTAGCAAACTAAATTCTTTCTTCCCCACCCATAAGACAGTAAGAATGACTTTCTAACATAGAGACCATAACTAGAATACCTGTCTACGGCTTCTCTTTCCTTTTCCCAAAGCATCAAACTCCACGGTTTTATGCTCCTCATACTTTTCTTTCAACAATGCTTCCCAGTAACTTGTTCTTTCAGAAGTGCTCACTGAAGATTTAGTTTCCATAGTACTCTTCTGTGCCTCCTCTGTGACAGCCTTCGTCTCTTCAATGAATTCAAAATTTGCCACCTATGGTCTAAAACTTTAGTTCTTCCCCATAAAACAAGCGGTATACATACATCAAATTTATTTAAAATTGACAAGAAGAAAATGTGAATAAAACCAGAGCTATAATAGTAGCATAGCAGCACCCAGTTACAACTTAGGTAATTAAATATCTAAATTACACCCTAACAGAACAAGGAAAAGATTTTATAGGACTGGAACAGCATAAATATTAAAACTAAATCACTCATACATGCAACAGGTAAAACATTGGTAATCGGTCAACTACAAGGCCACTTATTCAATACAATTCATAGTTTTTACTTTTCCAAAATTATCTTCATTTTCTCAATATAAACATATGATTAACAGATTAACAAGCAAACAAAAAAAAAAGTATACGATCAAGCAAGAGATAGTCAGCCTCAGCTACTTTCCATAAATCTCTTCCTGAAGTCCTACCACTTTAACTGACATGGTTTAATCTTTATAAAGGTGTTTTCATACAACTCCATCGTAACTGAGTTTCAAATAAGATAAAGATGATCGCTTTTATGGATCATATCAGCATCGCATTGTACACCACAAGCTCTTTACTACATTATTAATGAATCTTGTTAGTCATGTAAGGGAAAATTTTAAACCCAAAACTTCAAGAGAAATAAGTGGGAGAAAAACAAGTTTTAGCCCACACAGAAAACAAAGAAACGTATAAAATGAATAAATGAAACACTTGACCAATGAAAAGAAAATAAAATGAAAGGATAAATAAACATATCAAGGGAGTCAAAATAAACAAATTTGCAGATAAAACCAAAAGCTCAAGAGGAATTTCACAAACCCTAAGGGGTCGAATGAACTCAAAACTTGAAGAGAAAATTTGAAAAAACTTAAAACATCAAGGACGTCAAATTAACAAACCTCTAACGGAACACTAAAAAACATAGGGGACATCAAAGAGAAAGATAAAACGTACTAAAATAATATGTAATAGTCAAAATAAATTTAGAGTCAAGATTCTAGCCGGATACAGACCCTCCTCCGCCCCTGGCCAGGACTACAAAAAAGTACTATATATATTTACATATATAATAATTACAGTTCCAATAGAGATAATTATAATAAACTTTACAAAACTAAGATGCCTATGAAAACTTGTGATGACATCGTTATTCGCCCTATATATTCCAATGTATCTAAGACTTACAAAACTGACGCTAATTTCATGTATGCTAATTCCTACAAAGTTAATATATTTTCTGATATACGATGGTGGACATCAAAACACAGCAAGAGATAATAGGGAATGTAATTCTAGTTTGGTTATAATACTTGGGTGATTTGCAGGACCACAAGATAATAAAAGCATTTACAACAAACTAAAATTAATGTCTAAGAACCACCTCAATTCAAAACAAATCTAACATCAATAAGAATAAGGAGCAAGAAGCAGAAATATAAATGAACATCAGCAAGTATTAGGCTAGAGACTAGTAGTAGAGTGCTCCTTGTTGAGGAAATCTCCATAAACATAGTCTTAATATATGTGATATACATAATTAAAAAGATCAAATTGTCGAAAGAAAATGAAATATATAAGCAGAACATCTATTGGTCCAAGGAGTATGCCCGGTATTTATTAAGTAGCAGCAGTGAACCATAAAACAATTCACAGCCTAATTGTTGAACAAAACACAAAGAGATAAAATTTAGAAAAAGAGAACTCAGATGGAAACTCCTTTTCCTGATTGATACAAAGAGATAGTATGTGGGAACTGTTGAAGGACGACTCATGAAGAGAATATCAAGTATGCTGTTAATTTGAAGAGATAAAGTGGCTATCGCAAGTCAAAAGTCAAAAGCCAAAATCCAAACATAAAGCAAGCACAACAAGTTTGAGGGATAAATTGAACCTTAAATGCCTTCAAAAAACCATCTTCTTCCTCATCATCTAATGAAGCCTCTTCCTCATCAATATGTTCACGATCAAGCAATCTACGAAGGGAAAGTATACGACCCCATATTTCCTTCAAAATAATCTTGAAGCTCTAAATTAATTAAAATAAAACAAAAGGGGAAACATTACCTGTCTATGGCAGCAGCATCATAATGAATTTGGCGTGACTTTGTTGCCTCGTCATTCTCGTCAGCAAATAGCTCCTTTGAACCATACCTGATAATGTCATCCAACTCCTCCTAAAATGCAAAACAAATAACACCGAATTTTAATTTTTTCTTGCATCAAGTCACAAAAGATATATGTTCTTCAAAATACAATCAAATTTGTGCATGACACTTCAACTTAATAGCCTTATATATTATCACTAAAGTTGAAGCGAAGTAAAACCAACATCCAATCTATATCGTCTATCATGAAAAACACGTGAAACTTGCGTTTAAGTTTTGTTCCCACAGGTAATCCCATATTTAAACCTATTATGCCAGTATATAACCATAAAAGCAAATAGCTTGGAGTATGAAATAATACCTGATTAATATTTTGCGCCTTCAGTCTCCCAACAACAAGATGCTCTAGAACCATTTTCTTTTTTGTCATTTCCATCATTCTTTCTTCAATGGTACTTCGAGTTATGAGTCTATAAATCATCACCTACAGCACCAAACCATCCCCACTAAATTTAAAAAACATAATAACAGCAACAAACGGTACCAAATGTTAGGCTATCATAGACTTGATGTGAAACCTTGTTTGTCTGCCCGAGTCGATGAGCTCTAGCCATTGCCTGGAGATCAGCATGAGGATTCCAATCACTGCAATAGCAGAATAACTATATCTTATACATAAGTAGAAAAGAAACATATAATTTTAATTTTTAAAAGACAATAAATATCATCAGGAGTTACAAGCTCCACTATTCAAGTCAAATTGATATTTAACCTCAGCATAACACTGCGAGTTATTAGAGGGGAGAGAAAAGAGAGAAACGAGAGACTGAAGAGAGATAACAAAAAATCAAGAACACGAGAACGAGGGGAGATAGAGAGAATTTATATCTAGAAAGGTAATAGTTCCAGGAATCAAAGGTCTATAGTCAAGAATTTAGAATATGATATTGCAGAAATTTCACCTGTCATATATGATGACTGTGTCAGCAGTTGCAAGGTTTATTCCTAATCCCCCAGCTCTAGTAGATAGGAGAAAACAAAATTTGGACGAATTTTTTGCATTAAAGCGATCAATTCGTATCTGTCTCTCAGCTCCAGGAACCTTTCCGTCAATCCTTTCATAGAGCCATTCCTGATAAAAGAAAATATAAGAAGATGTTAAATCGAAATATATGTTGGTACCAACAAATTATCTCATCACTGAGTTAAATGTTTCCAACTGAGCATCCAACGGCATGACATCAGTCTCTCTTGCCTTGTGAGAGCAGTAGTCTTCTAGCAAGTCCAGCATATGTTGAAATTGTGAATATATGAGAACTCTGTGACCTTGCTCTTTAAGCTTCACCATCATTTTGTCCAACAATTGCAGCTTCCCAGACGATTCCACAAGTTGCCTGTTTAAGTAGAAAAGAAGAATAGACAAAGGTATTCAAGCCACACCATTCATGGATTGAGTACCATCCCATCAAAATATAATAAGAATGAACAAAGTTTTAAGACAAGTCAAGGATAAGTAATATGTAGACCAATTAGAGTAGCAAGACAGAAAAACGCATGAATACATGCTTACTTAAATGATTCATTTGTGTCCTGTATATCTGGTTCGACCCCTTCAAGCATATATGGATGGCAACAAAGCTTCCGTAGTTCCATCACAACGTTGATAAGAGATATCTAGAACAAATAACCATTTAAACAATAGTGTTATACTATGTTAAAATAGTCGAAGTCATATAATTAATGTATGCAAACCTACCTGTGCCCCACCACATCGGGTCAATGCTTCATAGTTACGCGTAAGTATTGCCTTGTAGTATTCTCTCTGCTTCTTACTTAAGTCGACCCGTAAAATTAGTTCCTTCTTAGGTGGCATCTCTTTCATCACGTCCTTCTTTACCCCTGCACCAAGACTGGAATTTTAGCAGGACTAAAAATAGCACATATGTAATATAAACAAATAATAAGCCGGACAGATAACAAGTTTACAAGGAATAGGTTGGCAGTTATACTTCTAAGTAAATGTGGAGCCAACATCTTATGAAGTCTTGAAATCTGCTCCTCTTGATTGATATCCTTAAACTCCTCCTGGAACTCCTCTAAACTTCCAAACTATATATATTTAAACAGTGAATCATCGAGAGCTCTTGAAAATAATAAATTGATTCTTTTACCATATAACGTATTAGTGATGCTAACCTTTCCAGTGTCAAGGAAGTGCATGAGCATGAAAAGTTCATCCAGGTTGTTCTGAAATGTAGTAGGAAAAATGACCATTCGGTAAACATACAGCTCATAAATTAAATAGTATAATAGTCAAAAAGGAATAACTATAAGACAAAACCTAATACTAAAAACAACCTCAATAAGATATGCAATAAAGACAAGCAAAGCATGAAACAAAAAGAAAACTTTTCTTTTGCATAGGATCAATATAGAATAGTCCTCTTGCTAAGACGCGATAATTACCAAAATAGTGGAATCATGAAAGTTGAACAAGGCATATACAAACATCTAGAGCAGCTTGTCACCGATTGCATGTAAATTTTGATACATGCATCTAAGCGCCCTTTCATACAGTTATCAACAATAAAAGGTTGGGTTATTGATTGATGCTCGTGCGACTAATTCACATGACACGAGTATACATGAATCAGTAGAAGTCCATGCGTGCTAAAACAAACACGTTTTCTTCCATAAATGATTTAGTGTCTTATGACAAAAAAAACCATAGTACTACTGTTAGAGATATAAGGCCTAACAACTACATCATTAAAACAGTTCATATGCAAAGAGCAATGTTGTAAACCTATGTAGCCCGATGTTACTGGTAGTTTTCAAGCTCACAACACAGCCAAGAGAATGTAGAATCTTCTTAGGCAAAAACAAGAGGCGAAAAACTATAAATGTAATAGGATGCATTGACAGAAAGCATACCTGAAGCGGAGTTCCAGTCAAAAGAACACGATGCTTACTTGTATACTGCTTCAGCGTTATGAACAATTTGGAATCCTTATTTTTCAGACGGTGGCCTTCATCAACGATCTATGTAGACATTCCAGCTTTAAGGACAAACAAATGATAAGAAAAGATAGTACACATAAAGAGCCATAGAATGTTACCATGGACTCCCATGTAATCGGTTTCAAGGATGCAGAATCCAAATTGATCATCTCATATGATGTTAGCAGAACATTGAACTTTATTCTACTTTGCTTGCTTTCTTGAACAATTTTGCCAGATCTCTTTTTCTTGAACTTTCTTTTGGGGAAAAAAAATTCATTTTCCCTTATAACAGCACGAGCTTGGGCAGAGCCGACATACATAATCTGCAGCATGTAAAGTTCGACTTAGGAGATTACCACTATCTTCCTTTAAATTTATGACAGAAAACTTCACTATGCTTACCACATTCATTTGCGGAGCCCATGTTGCGAATTCTCGTTCCCAGTTTCGTAGGGTAGAAAGAGGAGCTACTACCAGATGGGGATTGACATTTTCTTCAAATAGTGATGCCAGATAGGCAATGCTCTGTATGGTTTTGCCTGCAAACAGATTAATCCCAGAGGAGAAGATCAACCAGTCAGTACCATAAATTGAAATGAAAAAATTCTCAATTATTAGTTACCTCAAATAGGACACCTCCAAAACAAATAACGAACAGCTTGACTAGTCATACTGCCTGACTAGTTTATGAAGTTTTAAAAAAGCCAGAAAAGTATTGGAAAAAAAAGAGTTAGAATATTATATATAACAACACTCACCCAGTCCCATCTCATCAGCAAGTATCACATGAGTCTGTTTTGACCAAGAGAAACGCAAGAAATTCAGGCCTTCAAGCTGATAGGGATGAAGTGAACCTTCAAAATAGATAAAAATGCTTTAAGATTCCCCAATAACCAATAAATATATAGATGGTGACATGCAGAAAGCAATCATATAGAACTCATCTACCTCCAGAGAGAAAATCAGGACTATGATCAAACTGCTGGAATTCTTTATTCGTTGATTCAGTCTTTTTAGGTCTGCGAGATCTAGAGTGAAATTTTCTAAACCTTTCGATGTCTTCTTGAAATGCTGATATGTCAGATTCTAGTTCCCAATAACATTCATCATATCCAAGCTCTTTGTACTTCACGAGATATTCTTTTTCATCGTCGTCCCCCCTGTATCATCCAGTATATAAATATTACACTCAACGACAAGCAAATAACTTCAAACAAAGAGTAACGGTTATTCGAACTTTTCTCTAAAGCACTCGTTGCTTTCTACTTCCTATAGAAGACAAAGGCTTATTATCTCAGTCGGAGTTAGAAGAAACATTGAAGATGCTTTCTACTTCTAATTTCAACATATAGCTCAATGGAGGCAGCTACTATACATTGAAGATGTGGTCATTGTCATAGTTGAGACTTGCTTGATATTAATAGCTCTTTATAAACAAGAGAAAACTGAAGCTAAGCTTAAGATAAAGTTTAATAAAACTATGAAGGAAACAACAAAACAAGACATTACATTAATAGAAAAAGACAGTTCAAGTAATCGACCTGCAAGCAATAATCCGATCAACAGTGGTCCACTCGGGCCTAATGGCAACAAATTCATTGTCTGTGTTACTACTTGACTTCGTTTGACGATGAAAGTTATTGACCTTCGTCTTCAACCGAGGGTTTAATTTGACAGCCTTTAGAAATTCTTTCTCCTGTACCCTAGGAGCGACAAGAAAACAACCAAAATCAACCCCGTGAAACATATGGAGGTGATAAATAACGAGAGATTCACGTAAAAAGCACAAGCACCCGATATTAAGAACAATACAAAGTCTGACATAAAAACATATCGTATTACTCAGCTTCACACGGAGAAAAAGAGAAAGATAAGAAATTTCAGGACTGAACTTTGTGCGTATTCATTATATGGAACTAGTTAGACAACCAAATTTGCATGTAAAATTAATGTATAAGGAGGTCGTTACCAAGTACAGTGCATGTAAGAAAACCCCTTCCACTTCACGAGATAGTGTTTAACAGAGCTTTGTTTTGCTCCCGACTTAGAAGCTTCACTATCATCAGCTCCTGTAGGGCGTATTTCACAATCCAGTATCTTTTCCATGTCATTAAGAGGGCTAACCTGCAGGTAAATACATAACACTTCTAAGCTTCTACACGACATTGACAAGACCTACTTGGCTCATTATAAGTTCTCTCGTTGTTGTCAGTCCGTAAACAAAAGCTTACACATTCAGGGCACCTCCAGTTGTCAGGAGGAGAAACTCGTTGAGGTGGAACAAGGCACTTAGGATGGTAAGCATAATTACATGATTCACAGTTCCAAAGATCTCCAATTTTTCCACAGGCTTGGCACTCAAGATCTCTCTGTAAATTAATAAATAGAAACGAGTTCAAAGAAGTTTGATATCTGCAACGAGATGAATTATGGCATAGTCTACTGAAGGCCAGCTATTTATTTTATTAACTACTGAAGTTCAGCTGTGAAGCAAAGAAATATTTTCAGATGAAACATGCTTCATCAAATATCTAATATCCAATCACAGCTGCACTTTAGTCTCCGGATGATAATATCTTGGGATCTTAAAGCAAATGTTAAATGCAGTAGACTTTAAACAAACTGTATGTAGGATATTTGCACTTATCCATCTCATCTTCCAACCAAAGAATAACCCAAACTCGACGGAATACTACACAATTGGGTGTGACGATTGGCAATCGTAATTCCAAAGCAATGCCAATGAATGTTTAAGTTCAAGGAAACTATACAAATTAGGCATTGTGATCCCCAGGCAATGCTAATGAATGTTGAGCCTCAAGAGTATTAAAATAGGATAGTGCCCAAACATAAGACACGAATTTCATTACATTCATCCCATTGACCTCATTGGCTTGAGATAAGCAACAAACATTACTGAAAGAGAAGTATAGAAACACACACCGCATTCTCCCTAATAATCCGCTCAGATTTTTCCTGAGTCCCAGCCTTTATGGGAACAAAATCATCATCATCATCTAATTCGTCCACATTGTAATTCGGTTTATGGTCTGATCTGCGGAGCCTTTCAGCCAAACTACTCATTTTCTGCAAGAAAAAATACAGCATTACGTTTCTCTTAAGAAATACCCATATAGGAATTTAAGATAGCCTAATCATGAAAAAAGGAAATTAATTTACACCAACTGCAATGGAAAGTAACTATCAAATAGTCAATAAAACCGTACAAATATCATATATGTAGGCAGATTCGGAGCTGTTAAGCATTAGTCTTTGCTCTCTTATACTTATGTCTTATCCGATCCACAAATAAGTCATCTACGTCACTCTGTATATTTTCTGATTCACAAACAAGTTATTTCTCTTAAAATTATGCTGCAGCAAGGTCTTCACTGACAACAGTTGAAAATATGCATGACAGGATTGGTACCTTCGGCAGCAAAGTGAGGCACTTGAAACGTCTCAGAAGCATATACAGGGAGATGCCAAGTTAGTGTGCCTATGTAAGGATAAATTTCTCATGCATGCATTCAGAAAAGAAAACTCACACGCCCAATTTTCCGCTAAATTATTCTTTGTTACTAACATCATTTTCGGAGACTCGCAACACCCAGTAACTGTACCCAATTTATTATACTTGGAGAGCGAGAAAAACTAAACGAAATTTTAGACAGTTAGTTTCGCAGCTCGAATTTACTTCCGACGCCAGAAAAACAAAAAGTAGAGAGTTATTCAGACAAATTGATTGACTAGTACCATATATTCAATTCTGTCGTACGATATATATTTTTTGACTAGTACCATATATTTAATTCTGTCGTACGATAAATATTTTGAGGAAACGGTCAGCCTTCCAGCACAAGATACGGTACTCACTATGACTAATACTACTAAAACCCGGCATTGACCACTCGATGACCTTCTATTGCAATGTATTCGCTAGTACATATTTTCTAATTTTTTTCCATAAGTGTAATAAACCAAATCTATTATTTCGGAGAAGATAGGTATTCACTCAGATCTCAGATAATTAAAGATGTGGAACTAATGCAAGTAATTCAGTTTAACCGTGTAAAATATTCGTTATAGTGAGCAATGGATCCGAATTTAGAGCATAATATGGACTACGTGTCTCCAAAGATGGAACACTGTGGCAAGCCTCTGATCCAATGGCAGACCGACCAACGAGAACCCAAGCCCATGCTCCCCACCATTACTCTGCCAACAGCAGAGTAATTATAAGGTAGCTTGAAACTTGATGCCAGTGATCTTGGTTATATGTAAATAGAAATGAATGTAATGGAAGTCCTTTTTTAGTCATATAAGGTATAGCACAACAGTTTGATTGGCTTCATAGTTTTCATTCTTAATAAAGTGATCCCTTATATCACCTATGTTTACAAAACAAAACAAAAAGAATAAAACCTACATATGCTTCGACATCTACAGTGTGTGGTAATTTGTTTCATTTGCTTAAAGCTATTCACGAGGTTGGTGACATCAAAATAAACTCGAGGGAATTTTGAATATTCACGAGGCAGATACTCATGAAACCCTAGATATTTTCAGCAAAACTAATCGCGTAGCTAAACAATCTAAAGGAAGCACACAATTGCATACTCATTCAAAGAAACATAAAAACAATATTGTAGAACAAGAATTGTATACTATATCACAGCAACACTAGATCACGCATTCATATAAACAGATACATTACCTTACTAGTAAAAATTTTAACCCACCGTGCACAACAATCATACACGCAACAAAGCACTCGTGCGTCAAAATGATGTAGGTACAGAAAAAGGTATATCAAGAATTAGATAAAACCGAGAATATTGAAGATCCTAAGCAGAAAGAATCAGAATATACCGCAGAACAAGGTCTTTTGCGGCCTTGGTAGCCGGATTCTGGCCGAGGAAGAACAAGAGTTGAGTAGAGTAGAGACAAATTGTTGACACAATTTTGGGTTTGAGGTAAGTGAGGACCAAAATGTGGGAGAAACCACGCTCAACGACAACAATTTATTTGAGCGAGAATTACGGGTACAATATGTCAAAAAGAGCCGACCCGACTGGGTTACCCGATTGAACAAAGGCCGCTTCGGACGGGTCGGACACGGGTCAGTTGACATGATTTTTGTAATTATAACGAACATCCGATGTATACCGATTCTCAAAAGTAATATATTTGATAAATAAATAAAAAATGTGAACGGGGTAACCATAAAAAGTTTTGAAAAAAATAATAAATATTTTTAATTGATTAATAATTATTCATACATCCAAATTAATATATCACGTTAAATTAGTATATCACGTTATATTGTAGGGACTTCACTGGTGCCACATTGCTGGTCACAGTGGTGCCACACTGGCCGACTACTGGTGCCACATTGGCCGGTCACTGGTGCAACAATACCGGCCAATGGCGCCACATTGGCTGGCCACTTGCGCCACATTGCTGGCCAGCAAAAAACCGGCCAACAATGACTCGGTTCCAATATCTTGTATGGATTTATCGGTTGTCCGAATGCGGATTTCTATATATGGACTCGTTTAGATTTTAAAAAACTAATAGATACTTAGTACATAGTAAATTTAGTGGATTTGTTTTATATAGATAACAAATACAACCAGTACCGATTCATAGTTCGTCCCAAATATTAACTAATAATTTTTGTTATTAGTAGTCTTTTATTTATGATGAATTCGCCGAAATAGAAATATATATAAAAGTTTTAGACTGAAGTTATTTTGTATGAAAATCACCTCACGCCGATAAATAGAAAGCATTTGAAATGGATAATGCGATATTCGGTGACCGAATGAAAACTCGAAACGTAATTTTAACGATGATATATCTAAGAGTCAGGATTTGGCATTGACCTGGGTTGAACTGACCACATCGAATTGTTTTAGTTTCTCTGAAACATTTAGAAGACCAAACGACAAAAGAACTTAGAAGATGAAGCATGTGAAATCTATATGAGAAGGTCAAAGATGTGTCAATGCTAAAAAAATATCTTCTCATTTCCACGTCTATTGGTTATTTGTCACGTGTCCAACTCTGCACAGACCTAGTTTATGTAGCATGCATATGTTTCTTCCATTTCCCAAAATAGAGGCGTTGCGACACTTTTCAATACGGTAAATAAACAGTCGCGCATTTTTGAGATTGGACTTCTATAAAAACTGATTATTTTTTTTTCTTCCTTCATTATTTTTCTAAAGAGAGAGAAACCAGCCACCGTGAATTCTTCTCCGACAATCTTAACCATCGTTTTAGGTCATCTGAACCTCACTTCGTCCACTGTATTGTTCTTATCTCGGTAACGTCAAATTTTGTGCAAATTGGTGTGGATTTTCTTTTGGTAAACTCATTATACAAGGTACACTTTATTCCCAATATTTTTTCTCTTAAAAAAATTTAGGCAAAGACTTTAGCGTCGTGAAAATGATAGGAGAAACAACTTCATTTTGATATTTAAAGTGGGGAATGTTCGTATGACTCTACCTTTCACGATTATAGGGAGGAGACAAAATTCCCTATAACTACTTTGGGTATACGGGTAATAATGATAAACTAAACTATAAGCTTATTGAATTGTCTCGTGTCTTAAAAGTTTTTTTTCATCATCTTCACTACGATTTTACGTGATATTTTACCTTGTATGTCTTCCTCGTTTATCTTTTATATACTTTAGCTCATCATCACTTTTATCCATCTTTAACTTTGGTTTAAACTTATTTATACTTTATATTATTATTCGTGATAATATAGCTCGTTATACATACCATTATGTTATAAATCAAACACTATCTTTACCTTATCATTTTCAATCATTTCTTCACTCTAACTCTTCATACTTATTCTTATGTTATAACCAATATTAACTTTTTCATGTACCTTATTTTCCATTCCTTTTATATATTGTAATAAATATTATAACCATATTATTCATTTTGTCGTCGATAATAGCATACCTTGCACAACTCCATCACATATCCTACTCAATATCAACATTCATTTATTTTATCAATCTTCTCTCCTATATAAGGGAATAGACCATAATGGGATATACCATTACCAGATCTTTCTTAATCGTTGAACTTTCTTATATTTTATTATAATAAGTAACTCTTTTAATAAGTATACAAAGTAAAAATAAATGTTTATAAAAATATTTATAATCTATTATACTTTGATTTTAACATCATTACGCGTTAAACCATTAAGAACTATGATTTGACTTAAAATAATGTTACTTTATATATGTGTTGCTCTAAACCTAAGATAACCTAGTAACTACTCATCTCAATTTTGATCCAACAATTGTAAGTAATATATATTTTCTATAAATAGCTAACTTTATTTACTTCTAATTTATTCCAAACTAAATCCTTTACATTTTCTCTCTTAAATTTAATTAAGAAGTAAAAATTTACCAACTTTTTGTCACTCTCACTTAATATTTACAAGATATTTTTTTTAAATAGTCACTATAAAATATTGTGTATCATAATGGATGGTAAAAGTCGTAAATCCTTAAGTTATTCTTTTTTCTTATAACATGTATGTTGATCAATTTGACTTTCAAAATGAAATTTAAGTGGCTCATTTAAGAAATCATAAAGCAAATTTGATGACTCGTGCAATGAGAATTTTAGCTCATCTTATTATAATAAAGAAAAATAAAATCTAAATTCAAGCATTGTCGTTTACCTACTACTTTTGAAAAGAAAAAAGTATTTTATTTGACGAACCAATAAAAGTAAATATCGAGCCAATACGAAATAGTAAAAATGTGATAGCCGCTCAACCCCATGAAATATTGAAACCAAACCTTGTTCAATCTTCCAATCATAACCAAATTATATGCCCGTCATATGATATTTTAAATAACAATAGAATATATCTCATATTTTTAATCATTTTTTATAATGCAATCGAAACCGTATGAATATGTTGACGAGTCTAAATTACCCTTTATTAGATATAAATGGGGAATATCTGACAACATAGTTATTAGGTCAACCAAATAAGAAGAACTTCTTCATCAATTTATAAGAGATAAAATTTGTGTTTTTTATATCTTGTTAAATTAGGGACTTAAATTTTATCTTCATCATTTATTCACAAAGTTATTTAAGCTCGTACGCATTTTCCACTTGAAAGATATCCATAATTGTTATAGAACACTTATTAGTATAATAAATTTTTCCACTCTTCTTAAAATTCATATAAATATTGAATATATCATTAACCAATGTAAATTTTCCAAAGTCTCCAAAATCCATATTATTACTTAGCACTAAGTAGATTTCGACGTATTGTAAGACTTCATGATATATATAAATTATAGAAAACGAGATAATTATATATTAGTGGTTAGTAGAAATCGTTTACTCATGAAGAAGTTAGATAACTTGAAAGATAATAGGTGCAAGATGTAACATAAAATAAAATAAAAATTCTAAATTTTTACATAATTTTACCTTTTTTTATTTTCAATAGTTTGTATTCTTATCATTTTCCACTTATGTTATTATCACTCAAAATATATATGAACTTTATTATGACAAACTTGGTGTGGTTTATTTTTGTCTGAGGGTAAGTTTGTAATTTTTGTTTAGAGTTGGTGGGAGTTTGTAAGTATTTAATGTTTAAGTAGAGAGTAGAGAGAGAATTAAGCAGCCTGGTTGTATTTAATTTTCATTACCCTCATTTAATGTTGGTGGTTGGGTATTTATACCCTTACATTTGGGCCTTATGGGCTTTCGGGTCATGTTTAATGGACCCGGGTCAAGTTTAAGGACCCATGAGCTCTTAGTAGGAGACCAAGCAGCTTAGGCAAGAAGTGGTTAGGTTTTTAGGTACTTTAGTCCTTGTTCGAACAGTCCAGTGGATGAGGAGTTTGAACTGCCCTGTCCGATTTAGATGGTTTTTGTCCGAACTCTCCCTGTCCAAAGAGGTAGCAGAATCCGGACTCATCAAAACTAGCCTTAAAAATATTATAAAAAATTTCATTCAGAGTCTAAAAATATAAATATCATCCTTTATATATAGTATGGAACTTTATTCTTTCAGGACATTGGATCATAACCAGGCTAAGAATGTCCACGTATGGAATTTTTATTGTTGGTAACACTAGGGTTGCTGCTACCAATGATGACATATAATCCATTATGTTTAGCCATGTAGATGTTGAAGATGTTTATCAACTTGATATTTTTATTCATGTTAAACAATTCATCAAATAAACCTTTTTCCTACCAACAAAATTGAAAGTTCGTTCAGACCAACCAAATAAATACTTTCAAATAAAATAAAAACTAGTGGGGACTTATAATGTTGTTAAGGAAACCATGACTGTTACTCTTCATACTATTGTTGCCCAAAATTAAAGACCCAAAATCAATCGAAAATGAAGCTCGTCATCAAGCAACAAATAAAGGTAAACAAATTCATCTTTAAACAACTTTGTATATCCCTATCATAAATTATCATTCTCGTATCTATTTCGTTTGATTATATACATTCCTTGATACCAAAGTTGAGTTTGAACAGTATCTCATCTATGGACTATCACATTTAGTGACAGATAATCCATAGACTTTCAAAAGTCTATTGTAGTCCCTGGACTATCTAATCTGGATAAATTTAGTCCCCCGCATACTCTAATTAATTTGAACCTGCCACCTATCACCAAAGTCAACACAAATATGTATCACGCTGGTTCTTCAAATTTAAGTCAAAGCTAAAATGTAGTCAACAACATAAAATGAAGTATATACCCTTATATTATCCTAGTTGGCATATTAGTAACTGGTTATAATTATACACCTATATCATTTTATCCTACATGGATTAAATGTAATTGGTTTATATTTAAGATTTTAAATTAAATACAAACTAGCCCATTTGTTATTTGTTACATCAAATTAAATGTTACACATATCTAAATTAAGTATTTGAAACCAAATCCTTAAATTTTATTTCTCTTTCACAATCTATACCCGATTCGAATTCCAAACCCTAAAGTTTACCCTCTTTACTCTTGCTCCTTGTAAACCAAACCCCTAAATTTTATTTCTTTTTTACAATTTATGCCCGATATGGATTCCAAGCCCTAAATTTTCTTATTTTCAGTATTAACCCGACCCGGATGGCCCATGGATTCAAAAAGAGTATAAATAGTACAACAAGTAACATTAAATAGGTTAGATTTTTTCTCTATATAATAATAACAAGCATCTTTATCCTCTATTTACGTTTTACTAAGAATTTAATACGATTCAAGCCAAATAGCTTCCATAACCACCCTTCGATCATATTTTACCAGCACCAATAGTAGTCACTAATATTGTTGAATAATAGGTTGTTGATACGGCTATAGAATAACATAAAGTTGAAAAATAGGTTGTTGATAGGGCCATCTAAAGAGAATGATAAAGAACAGAAAGTTGAAGAAGAGGTTGTTAATATGGTTGTAAAAAAATGGAAAGAACAAAGAGTTAAATAATAAGTTGTTGATAAGGCTGGAGTAGCGGGTGAAAAAGAAAGAGGGTTGAAGAAGAGGTAATTGATAAGGTTGGGGTAAATAATGAAGAAGAACAGCTAGTTGAAGAAGAGGTTGTTGATATGGTTGGGGTAGATGGTGGCAAAAAACAAACCATTAAAGAAGAGGTTGTTGATAGGGTTGAGGTATAGGGTTTTAAAGAACATGATTTTGAGGAACATGGTTTTGAAAGGGTTAAAGAACAACCTGAACAGATTGATGTTGAAAAACCATCATATTAGAGTTTTTTCGTTGAAGAATTATGGCATGATGTTTGTTAGGGGGTGGTGTTAAGGTTGAATCAACTGCCAGCTCGACCATGTCAACAACAATATCAATTGAACAAACATGTTAAGGATATCGAGACAGATTATGTTGTATCATATGCTCTTAACACACCTACAGACTCAGATATAAAGCTTGATGAGAATATTGAAATGTGGTATAAATTTATTGAATTCAACCCTGATATGTCATTGGCCAACGTTGAATTACAAGTCGGGTATGAATTCATAATTGCAGTTGAGCTAAAATAAACTATTAAAAATCATGGGATCTAACAGTGGAGGTACGTGGTTATGAAAAAAAGTCAATAACATAATAAGTTTTTTTTGTTCATGAGAAGGTTGTTTGTAGAAGGCATAGTGTAGCTCAATTAATGCAATAATAGGTGGGTGTTGAAGACGTTGGTAGACAACCATATACATCCTCCAACAAATAAAAATAAAAATATTATTGATATTTGGATAGCTACGTATTATCTGTCACAATAAAGGGCATATATCAACTGGTTTGCTACCTTATTAATAACCTCACTAAATAGTATGAATCAATCGACAAAAGAGATATAGGGTTAAATCTATATCTCTTTAGACTGCCTTAAGTAATGATAAGCAACAGTTCACATGACTATCAAGTTACAGTGAGGAGATTATAAGATTGAATCCAGGTTCAACTTGCATTAGTAAGCAAGCAAATAATGTGTTTGAAAGATTTTACATGTGTTTAAGACCTGTTCAGATGGGATTCAAAGTAGGGTTTAGGCTGGTTGGTCTTAAATTGGTGATTGTTTAAGAGAGTTTTTGGAAGCCAACGTTTAGTGGTTGTTGGTGTTAATGATCAGATGCACCCGGTATCGTGGGTTGTTGTCGAAAACAAAAAATAGATCAAATTGGAGATAGTTTTTAAACTTGTTACAAGAGGACCTAGATATCCAAAATCAGGGGGCGTGGTTATTTTAAAACGATAAACATAAAAGGCTGGTCCATGTATTCATAGAAGATTTTCCGAGCTTTAAGCATGGGTTTTGTTGTAGGCATTTGTACGGCAACTTTAAAAATACTTACCCTAGTCGACTAGAGAAAAAAATATGTTGGCCAATAGCTAGAGCCACATATTATATGGAGTTTGATGCACACATAACAGAGATAGAAAAAGTAAATGTTAAAGCATTCAAATGGTTGGCTGATAAACCAGTCAACCAATGTTCTAGATCTCACTTCAAAACTTAGAATGTGAAAATAATATCCAAACTTAAAAATAAAAGTATAATCTTGAAAGGTAAAGTCATCTCAAGTATATTAAAGAAGCTGAAGTTGAGTATTGAGGCATCTGTGAGGTGTTGGATTGAAGAATCAGGGGGGCAAGTATGAAATTAAATCAAAGGGATGTCAATTTATTGTAGACATTGCATAAAATATATGTTCTTGCATGAGTTGACAACTTAGTGGTATATATTATGCACATGTTTTTTGCATGTATGTGGGTTGATGGGAAAAAATCAATCAATTTCATTCCATATTGTTACCACATAGCAACTAGCAAAGCCATATATGAGCACAGAGTCAACCCTATTAATAGGCAGTTGTTGGGGGGAAATTTGCATTTTATCTTTGTGAGCCGCCACCTATGAAAGTAAATACGGAGAAAAAGGTAATAAAATGAAGAACGACATAAGTGAGCTTGAGCCACCAACAAGAGAAAGATTGTCAAGAAAGTACACTATATGTAAAAAAAAAGTAGCCACAATAAAATGAGTTGCACAGCTCCTTAAGAGAACTCATAATATAATATTAAGGTTGAGACAAATGAGAGTGTTGTTGCAAACAACTCACAGTTAGCTGCTGGGCATGAGTCAACTGATAGTGGTGTTGCACACAACTCAGAAGGAGTTGTTGGTCCTGAGATAAATGTTGTTGATTGAGTTGTTTTTAACAAAGCACATGAATCTCGTTTTCATGCTCGCGTTAGAAGGGCAACAAAAAAATGGCCAAAATCCTAGTAAGTTTCTTCGTAATCTTCATACTTTTGATTCTTGCTGGTGTTAGGGAAAGTGTTAACTGATTGGGTTTATTTGCCGGTGAAATAGGCTAATAGAAGTGTTGTTAATAACATAATGCCCGATGTAAGCTTTGTTTTTAACATTTTTTCATTTTTTCTTTTTATGATATTAATTTTATCCTTTTGGTGTAGGGAAACTTTGTCTATTGTATTTATCTAAGAGCCGACGGGGGACAATGTGCACCAGTCACTATAATAGGGATATGAAGACATGTAAGATTCTTATCTCTCATATTATAAAGTTGTTTCATGTTGGCTTTTTCTACATGTTTTTTTAATATAATAATTGGTCACATGATATGTTAGGTAGTGGTATGCACTACCAAACAAACAATGTTATTTGTATACATTTAATTAGTATTCAGTTAGTTTTGTATTGGGTACTTGCTTATTTGTATATTAAGTAGATATTATTTATGTGTTAATGGTCTTTTTGTGTTATTACTTGGTTTTACGAGATGGTATTACTAGTTTGTTGTATGATATTAGTGTTTTTATTACTTGTTTGACGTATTGCGGAATGATATTGTTGTTATTATTACTATTTATTGATGGTTTGCATTCAATTTGTAGAGTGTTGTATGCTTGCATGAAACTAGTGAAAACTGGGTGCTAACAAGGGAAATGCCTTAATACAAAGAGGCTACTAGAGTTGCAAATAAAAAATGGAAGAGACCAAAACGATTATGGACTTCAACTGCTGTTGTGACTTTATATGATGTTGCATGGGAGGCTGCACCAGATGAAACTTCAAGAAATGTATAGTGTGTAGACTTTTGATCGATCAATAATCCATTTTTAGTTTTAGAATAGACTATAAAATTTTGTGTCTGAACTATAAGTGTTATATATTATTAAGCTAATAAGAGCTTTTAAGCCTAGAACTCTTGGAATGATATCTTCAATGATACCAATGTGGTTCATAAGCCTAGAACTGGCTCTGATCACATGGCTATTGTTGTCAGTTGTTCTTCTTTGAATTATACTTTTAAGAGGAGTTTTAGATTTCAAAACATGTGGCTACTTGATGATGGTTTTTTGTCTATTGTGTCTGATAGTTGGAGGCAGGATATTGACAGTGATGATCCTTTGAGCAAATTTTGGCTTAAGCTTAAAAGACTTAAAGCTGTTCTGGTTAGTTGGAATAAGAACCATTTTGGGAACATCTTTAGTAAGATTCAGGCTTTAGAGGATGAGGTTCTTAGGGTGGACATATTGCATCAGAATATTAACTCTAATCAATCCAGAGAGGATTTGAACAAGGTTAATGCTCTGCTGATGAATGCTTATAAGATAGAGGAGGAGTATTGGTTGCAGAAGTGTAATGTGGAGTGGATCAAGGATGGTGATAGAAGTACTAAGCTGTTTCACAGCTATGTTTCTAAGAAAAGAAAGAGGAGTGCTATTAATGGCATCAAGGAGAATAATGTGTGGATTACTGATAAGGATTCTATTGGCAATTCAGCTGTTGAATTCTTCACTTCTGCTCTTGCTTGTAGCCCTTACAAGGATGATCAGGAAGAGTTGGACAAGCTCAATAGTTGTCTTTTTGATGTTATTCCTTGTGTTATTACTTC
Source organism: Limnanthes douglasii subsp. nivea (assembly GCA_036936605.1). Lineage (NCBI taxonomy): Eukaryota > Viridiplantae > Streptophyta > Magnoliopsida > Brassicales > Limnanthaceae > Limnanthes > Limnanthes douglasii. Next base: position 53,733,984 of record JAUPFV010000005.1, read on the forward strand.
TGAAGATAATAAGAGCTTGCTCTCTCTGCCTAGTGAGGAGGAGGTTCATAATACAATCAACAATTTAAAGGCCTCCAGCATGGCAGGTATGGATGGGTTTAATTTGGTTTTTTATAAGCAATGTTGGAGTATCATAAAATCTGATCTGTTATCTGCTCTTCAGCATTTCATTAGAGGTTATCATATCCCTAAAGGCATTCTTGCCACTGGCATTTGTCTCATTCCTAAGACTAAGAACCCCTCTAGTTGGAGTGATTATCGGCCTATAAGCCTCTGTACTCTGTTTAACCGTATTATGGCTAAAGTTTTGAATGATAGATTGGTTATGATTCTTCCTAAAATAATCTCTAATTCCCAGGGTGGTTTTGTGCCTGGCCGTTCTATCCATTCTAATATTTTAACTGCTAAAGAAATGTTGTATGACTTGAATAGGAAAGTTAAGCATAAAAACATTGTTATTCAATTGGATATGTGTAAAGCTTTTGATAAGCTCAGTCACTCTTTCCTTTTCAAAGTTTTAGCATGTTTTGGTTTTTCTAAAAGATTTGTGAGGTTAATTAAAAGCATGATAACTAATGTTTTTGTTTCTATATTGGTTAATGGTGCTTCTTATGGTTTTTTTAAGACTGCTAAGGGGCTGAGGCAGGGGGATCCCCTTTCCCCTAGCCTGTTTATTATTGCTGAAGAGGTGTTGTTGAGGGGTGTCTCTCTTCTATTTGAGAATAACAAAAGCTTGAGGTATAAATGTCGTAGCAGGCTTTGTGTTAGTAACCTGGCTTTTGCTGACGATATTTTGTTGTTTACTAACAGCAAGGATGCTTCTTTAGCATCACTTAATGCTTTCTTGCAGGAGTATCAAGAGGTCTCTGGTCAGGTGATTAATAAGTGTAAGACTAAGGTGATAGTAGCTAGTGGTATGAATGATGATTGTATTAGAATTATCTCCAATGTTACTGGTTTTAACAATTCTATTCTTCCTACTGATTATCTTGGTATTACAATTAGTGTTAACAATAAAGCTGTTATTTATACTAGCCTTCTTAACAAGATTAATAGCAGAATTGTGGAGTGGGAGTCTAAGCACCTTTCCTTTTCTGGTAGAATTACTCTTATTAATGTTGTTCTCATGAACATTGTTTTATATTGGATGCATAGCAATGTCATCCCTAGCTTTGTTATTAACAAGATTGAGAAAGCTTTCAATGCTTTTCTTTGGGGTTCTAATGGTGTGGAGCAAAAGATTCATTGGTGTTCTTAGAAGTCTGTTTGTAAAACTTATAAGGAGGGGGGTTTGAATATTAGAGATTTACATGATGTTCAAAAGATCACTTCTTGTAAGCTTTGGTTGCAGTTTAGGGAAAATAAGCTGATCTGGACTAATCTCTTTCACGATATCTATTGTAAGAACATGCACCCTTTGCAGTTGAGCAGTAACATCAAAGGTTCTATGGTTTGGAATAGGCTCAAGAGGATTCAGTCTACTGCTGATCATTTTGTTAGCTGGTCTTTAGGGGAAGGCAATGTGGACTTTTGGCTGGACAGGTGGTCAGGTTCTGATCCTCTTCTTTATCTTGATAATTCAATTGATAACAGTTGGTTTCATCAGGAGAAGGTTAATATGTATTGGTCTAATAATCAGTGGGATTTGGAGGCCATTAATAATCTTATTAGCAATGAAGATAGTATCAGGATTAAGAATTGTATTATTAATCATGGCAACAAAGATAAAATATTGTGGACTTTATCATCCTCTGGTTTGTTTAGTTTCAAGCATACTTGGGATTTTTTAAGGTCTCATTTTACTGAGTCCAGTTTGTTTTACAAAATTTGGAATGATCTCACTCCTAAAAAGCACTCGTTTATTCATTGGAAACTTGTTAAAAATTACATGTCAACTGATTCGATTCTTATGAAAAGACATATGCATATTGCATCTAAGTGTCAGTTCTGTTTTAATTGTGAAACTATTCAGCATGTTTTTATTTTCTGTGATGTTGCCTGGAATGTTTGGCTTCATTTTGCTGAGCTTTTTAGTATCATGATATTCAGATACATGACTCCTGTGCATATGTCTAGAACATGGTTTAACAGTACTAGCAAGAAGAATCATATTAGGAATGTAGTCCCTTCTATTATCTTCAGTTCAATTTGGAAGTTCAGAAATTATAGCAAGTTTAATAATATGTCTGTTTCTTCGAACATTATCATTAATGATGTGCATCGAATTATTTATTATATGTATGCTGCTAATATGTTCAAATCGAAGCATTGGTCTAATGATAGCTTTGTTGCTAAAAGGCTGGGTTTCTTAAACTTGTGCTTTATCTCTCCATCTAGACCTATTGTGCAGCAGTGGATTCCTCCTCCTGTGGGTAGGTTAAAGCTTAACACAGATGCGTCTGTGGCTTTTAATGGTGAGGCTAGTGCTGGTTTTACTATTAGAGATTCTGATGGTAATCTTATTCATGCTGGTGGTAATGTCTTTGGCAAATTGTCTCCTATAATGGCTGAAGCTAGGGCTTTAATGGATGGCTTGGCTACTTGTCACTCTAAGGGTTTATATTCTGTTGATGTTGAGTCTGATTCTTCCTTGCTCGTTAATTTCATTGAAAATGATAATATGGGTGCTCTTCATTGGGCTCTATTCCCTGTCATCAATTGTTGTAGAATTTTGCTGACTCCTAATATGAAAATTAAGCATGTCTTTAGGAGTCAGAATCGTGCAGCAGACTGGCTGGCGCGATGGACTCTTAAATGCAAGTTCAAAGTTGAATATGGTTTTAATAATGCTCCTAGTACCTTAAAATCTATTTTAATACTTGAAAGTCTTGGTGTACCTTATGTTAATACTCCTAACTGAGTTCTTGTTTTTGGTGGACATGATGCTGTTGTGCTCTGGTTTTGAGATGTCGTTCCATCTATTTGGAGTTATGGGGTTTGATGATATCGTTCCATCTGTTTGGATGTTTGAAGCTTTGGTAGACGGTCTTGTTGCTGCTCGAAAGTTTCTGCTGCATGAATTTGCTTGTGAAGCCTTGATGCCTGTTGTTGTTTTCTTGAATTAGAGATGGATTTGCTGTCTGTCAGAGTATTGTTTTGAAGCTCCCGTCGATGGTTTTGCTGATTGACTTGCTTTGATGTTGTTGGTGGTCTAATGATGCTCTGATGATGGTGCTTGATAGATGGATTTGATGTTTGTCTGCTTGATGTTTTGAAGCTTCCGTCGTTGGTTTTGCTGATTGATTTGCATTGCTGATTTGGTTGATGTTCGTTTGTGCTAATGCTCTTTTGATCATTATTGCTTGATGATCTAATGGTGCTGAAGCTGTTGTAGATGAAGCCTTGAAGTTGGATGTGCTGCTTCATTTGTTAGTCAAGAAAATTTGGAGTTATAGCATCACTTGTTTTGATACTTGAATAGAAGTCTGTGTTGCTTCAATTTTAGGGTTTGGTCTTTTCAAGTCTTTAATTAGGCTTTTGTTTTGATTTTGGCGGGCTTTTTCCCACTTTGTAACTCTCAAACTTTCAGTTTATCAAATATAAGTCTTTATTTAAAATATATATATATATATATATATATATTATTAAGTGTTCATAGCCTGATATGATTTTTTGTAGTAGATGTTGACAATGTGATATTTTGGATTGTGTTGTAAGTCTTAGTTAAATTATAAATCAAACTTTATATTTTTGTTTGAATTGTATTTTACAACATTGTTACATATAAAATTTATAGTTCATTTTATGTGTTGTATTTAATACTTCTAATTTTGCAATGTTGTTTGAATGAAATTATATGTATTTACAGGTTATGAATCAATTACAAAATCAATTAAAGAGTCTACATAAATTAATCTTCTATTTGACAGATTTGCAGAATCATAACCTCTAAATTGCACAATCAATAAACAAACCAATTATAAATCGTAGAACCAAAAACAAAAGCTAATACGTAGTCAATATTGTATTTCAAACTACATAATCAGTTACACAATCAAATACAACCACATGTAAGTGTACGACAAACTACATAACCAGTCAATAAACACACAAAATTACATTTATTTTGATATCAAGTTCTTGTTAAAGTAACCAAACAATCAACACAAAATTACATTCCTTTTGAATTACAGTTCTTAACAAGGTTGATAAAAATAAAAAGACAATAAATACAGCTAAACCAAATCAACAAAGTAACTTTAGTTTTCAGACTTCCATTCTCATCTTCCATTTTGTGTAGATTCTTCTTCAACACAATGATTATTTATTTTGAACGGTTAGAAACCGGTGAATTTGAGCACTTAAAAAAACCCACATATTCCTTCAGTACTTTGAAAAAAATAAACTAGGGTTCACGATATAGATTAGGGTTTTAATTGAACAAGATTAAGGTTAGATCAGACTTACCATATAGTTTACACACCTATAAATTCTCGTCCCTAGATTAGAACATGTCTACGAGGTACACATTACTAGAGTTTTTTCACAAAAGCATATCGAATCTGATTTTTTGTTTTTTTAAGAAAAATAGTTGAACTACTCGACATTAACGATAAAAGGGAAGAGAACATGAAAAGTTGGGTTTCGTACAGTTTTTATAGAGACAGAGATGAAATTAAATGTTCATTGAGGAAAAAGAATCACCAAAGGAAAGTAAAGATGATGTAAGAGAAACACGTTTTATGTGTTGTATTTATGAAAGGTCACATATTTTATTTAATTAAGAAATAACTTGAATATCATTTAATTATTGACACATCATAATAAATTTCTACCAAAGTAACCCTCATGCCAACAATGCATTTAGTCAAAAGGTAAAATCGTACCTAAAGTTGAAGGATCGGTGGTGATACAGATTTCTGCTGACTTTGGTGACATGTGGCAAGTTTAGATAAATCAGAGGATGTGATGGACTAAATTTATCCAAACTGGATAGTCTGTGGACTATTGTTAGTCATTTTCTCACGCAAGTATACGCGGTCAAATAGTAGCAATTAATAAGTAAGTGAGATCTTTCCCATGAAGACCAGGTTTATATGACAATATTTCACTTATGCAACAAAGTATTATTATTATACTAATGCTTAAACGAGTAATAAAGTATAGGTGAATAAATATAACTAAGCAAATTAACTAACGAGATTAACTAACGAGTTTACTTATGCGAGAGAAAACATGGAACCCTAACTTCATTGTTTATTTTACTCAGAGTATATGTATGATAACAACGATTTCTAATCAGATAACACGAAATCAGAATACGCTACCTTTCAGTACACGTAAACCAAACCACTTAAAGAACCACAAAAGAGATAGCAGTTAAGCAGACACCGCTTGCATGACAATCCTATATGTCTATATGAATTGAGGTACGATTGGTTTTAAGCGCAAGTTATCTATTTCGATTACATAGGGTAATATGATATTGTTAGTGACATATTACGGATTATGAACAATCACAATACGAATCATTCAAGAACCTATGCTAGCATGACAAGTTCTAAACCTTTAAATCCACTTTTGCATTCATTAACGCTAGGGTTCCATGACAACGATTAGTTCATAATCGAACGAATCATCATCATGGGCTCAAAAGTTAACATAGCTCTAAGACGTATATAAATAGATAAAAAAATGTTTAGAGAATGTCAAACCGAACAAAAACCACCAAGTATCCCCTGATTGAAACAATCAGTAAACTACCGATCGAAAAACAACGAAAAAGAAGTAGCCGTCACCTGTCTCGAGCAATATATAAATTACCGATCGAAAAAACCATAGTCGTTACTTCAACTGCCGGTCGAAAACGGTAGTAGCTGTCACCTGCTGCCTCTCGAAAATACTCGAAGCAACTATCTACCTCTTTGTCGTCTTGTGGTCTGTTGTCGTTCGGAGAACCAAAAGCAGTAAGTCCTTTTCATTTGTTTTTCTTGAATTCTGTAAGTTAAAATGTAGCAAATTCCTGTTTTGTATTCTTTGTTCTATCTTCTGACGGAAGAAAAACCCAAAAGTCACACACTTCTTTCTTCTCTCATTTTCGTCACTTTATAGCTTCTGCGGAAACCTAAAAGAAGCCTGTTTCATTTTCTTCTCTACTGGGCTTTAACCGAAGCCAATTTCCTTTTTATTCCCATATTATCTCGTTTTGTCTCCTCTCTTCATCTGTTAGTATTTCTGGATCTAAATCTTGCTAAGTAGGTGTCCAAGCAGAATTCACTCTGACAGTTTTTCTGTCGATTTTTGTATCTTTATATTTTGAATAAAAAGCTTGCGTTTTTGTGATTTGAGTTCATTCTCTAACTTTTCTTTCTCAGTTTCCACCTTTAATTCACATTCTCTATCTACCTTTCCTATATCGCCAAACTTAGTCTCGATATCTTGAAATTCAGACAAAGTTGCGGTATTGCTGGTCTTTACTGGCTCATTACCCATCTTCAAAGATTCGATCTCTATCTTTCATGCACCTTCTTCACAAAATTGGTATGTTTTTAAGGCACATTCTCTCTCCACTACTAGATTTGCAAATTGACCAAGAAGAAAGTGCTTTCCTTGGAAAATTATTATTTACTTGTTACGCAGTATCAAAACTCCACCTCTAAGGCACTTTAGCTCATTTGCCATTTGCTCGTTGTTGATGTTTGGAACACCCGGTATCCAATATCCATTCTTTTAGCCCTTTGGTTTTTTTTTCCAGTCTCTTATAACCCAAAAGAAATGATTGTTTGATGCTTCTAATCCGAGTCCAAGCTCGATAAGCTGTAGTACTGGTAGATTACATAGGCTGCCTAGGCAAACATAGAGGACAGACTCTGTTTCTTGTGAGTCAAGCCATTACATACATTAAAGTCCATCACTGATGTTTTATTACCTCTTTCTGCTTTGTCTAACTCCTCTGTGTTACAAAGCGAGACCGGCCATACACACCAAACTTTACCCGATCTTTGTTTTTTATACTGATTGACATAAGCCGGCTCTATACCGTGAAATGTGTTTACGACAACTCCATATGAAGCATTATCTGATGCTATAAAGAAAGACATTTTCTTTAAGCTGGCTCTATATCATGAAATGTGTTTACGACAACTCCATATGAAGCATTATCTGATGCTATAAAGAAAGACATTTTCTTTATTTTTTCTTTTGGGTTTTCATCCTCGAACTGATCAGCACCAAAAGTTTCCAGCGAAGGTTTATTGCAATTCCGTGTTGAAACGACCAAGATAAGCATCAGCTAAGAAGCCTCCAAAGAATGGAGTTAGTGTGGTAAAACTCGCCCAATGGTTGACTCTTGTTGCTGCGGTCTTAATATCCATGTGAAGGATCTTGGTCCATGTGAAATGCCATCAACGAGCATCCTACGATAATAAATGAAAAATACGTTGAAACACAACGAATACTTAAGAACCGGCGGCAATTTTAAGAATAATTGAAGCGTAATAAGTGACATGAAATGCACTTATCAAATCCCCAAACTTAAACCGTTGCTTGTCATCAAGCAAAGCAAAACAGGTTTAACAGAATGCAACTGAATTCAAATGAATGCAAGAATGCAATGATCCCGAACGAGTAACCGTAAATAATTTAGCATAAATGCCTCAATGAATGTAATGACCTCGGAATGCGAAATAACTAGGTACTCAACTGCTAGCAATACAAGCGTAGAAGCGTGCGTGTGTGCTCAAACTCAATCGACATGTTTTTAGTACAAATTAATGGACCTTACTTGTTCTTATCATAATAATCACAAGTTTAGAAACGAAATACAACCTAGATTCTTCATAGTCAAGATGCACATCCATATTTCTCTGGGGTTGTCAAAGATTTATTATGCTTTATTCTATATACAGACACACAAAGGCTTATTTAACTGTGCAATGGACGAGGTCCCCGAAAGACTTATACAATGGTGCCCATGTAGCGACCTTTAGTTTAGCGGATCCCAGACCGGATAAGTCTTAGGTTACTAGGCACAAAGTCCCCTAGAACTTAATAACTCGAGCACCAAAGAGCTCATCCTATCAAATTTTTCTTTTTCTTTTTCACTTTTTTCCTGTTCTTTTTCTTTTCTTTTTTATTCTCTTCGTGTTTTTTTTTTGTTTTTTTTTGTTTTTAAGCGATTAGGAATGAGTGCGTTTCGCTCCATTTCATTCCACCCCTAGACTACTCGTAATACGTAGCCCCCAACGAGAGGACGTACGTCAATGAGCGGCTACTAGCCTTTGACGCCTAACTGAATAATACACATATTTATCTTTCAACTCCCCCAAACTTATATTTTTTAAATCCATGATCTAATAAAGGATTAAGGTATGATTCTGAACCTAACCAAGGATTATGTATAACAATACTCAAATGTGTCTGTAACTAGCATAAAAACAATCAATGAGTCTACGTGTATTAATTGTTCTTCAAGCAAGCTAACTTACAAGCAACCTAATTAGATTTTATTCCTACTATCATTCCAAACAAGTTTCATCATTGGATACTTAAGTAGAAACAGCAACTCAAGGGATCAAATATGCAAAATGCATGAATAAAATGCTATGCTAATAGACTAACTCGATCCTAAACACAGTCTATATGATCATGGCATGATTATGCAAATACGCATGACTAACATGAAGATGCTCTGTCTATCATGAATAACTACTATGATGAATGCAACTACAAGAAATTAAAAGATACAAGAAACACTCCCATATTCATCAAGTAGTGTTGATCATTGTTTCCCAGTGGGTTTCCTCCCACGAAGCGCTTGTTTAACGTCGATAGCTCGACGATACCGCTCGGAATCATGTAGTGTCGAGGCTGATGATGAATGCCTCACGGTTCTCCATATCTCTATAGTAATGCTCGAGTCGTTGACCATTGATTTTGAATGATTTATCCGGCGATTTCTCATAGATTTCAGATGCTCCATGTGGATATACTGTCTTGACTTTAAAAAGTCCAGACCATATTGATTTAAGCTTCACAGGCTTCCTATCATGCCATTTTTTGACTTCTTTTCTTATATATTTTCTGATATCTGCTACGGTCCAACCAATGGCTGATTTGAACTTCCTTAGAACTCTCAATAACTTTTCTTCCTCACTACCTGAAAAGTTAGATGTAATAATAACAAGTAATGTAGATGACTCTCCGAAGAAAGCATACCTGAGATGATCTGGTAGTGGTTTGAGTTCAAGTTTAGGAGCTTCTTCTATAGAAGGTTTAAGCCTTTCATAAGAATCCTTAAGATCACCCAATCCGAGCGACTCATGTGGAATATTGAGCCTCTTTGATACGGGGCTGCCTGTAGTAGTTGAACACATTCAGATATTTCTTCGTCTTCGAATTTAGATTCACCATGTTGAACTCTGCATAGAACATGTGAACTCGCAAACTGATCTAACTCATTACTGTGCAGAGAATTGACTATATCTAACCTGAAACATTCCTCATCCTCTGTTGGGGATTGCATAGCCTTGAAAACATTGAAAGTTGGTGAGGATAATAATCGCCTGAAGGTAGGCTGGTAATTTCAGTTGGTGTTTTATGGTGGTATGTGGGTGTTTAAGTGTTTAGAGAGTAGAGAGATAATTAAGCAGCTTGGTAGCAGTTAATTTTCATTACCCATAGTTAATGCAGGTGGTTGGGTATTTATAGTGTGATGTTTGGGCCCTTATGGGCTTTCGGGTCATGTTTAATGGACCCGGGTCATGTTCAAAGACCCATGAGCTCTAAGGAGGAGAGCAAGTAGCTTAGTCAAGAAGTGTTTAGGTTTTTTAGTACTTTTGTCATAGTTCGAACAGTCCTATGGTCATAGTGTTCAAAGTGATCTGTCCGGTCCATGTGATCTGTCCGATCTGTCCGGTCCGGAGGCCTTGGACCGATCTGTCCGTGTCCGGGGAGCATGCTGAATTCAGACTCATCGGGAGCCCATTTTTTAGGTGTTTGAGCAAGTATTCTTGTCAGAGACCTGAAAAACAGTCCGACATTAGAAGTATTTTGTAATCCAGACAGGTCTATGGGTTTACCCGGACAAATAAAGCTTCACGAATTCAAAACGGTTTTTGCCAGGGTTCGTGGGACACGTGTCACACTATGATTGGTTACTCCAGCCGTTTTTTCACCTTGAATTTCGCACCCACCTTCTTCGAAAAGCAACCTCTTTAATTACACATGGTGACATCAGCGCCATCTTTTAATCATTGCCAAACTTTTCGAATTCTCCTAGGAATCAACTGCTTTTTCAGATTTACTATAAATTCAGACTCACTTTCTACTGTTTTACTATCTCTTTCATATTTACTCTGCATATTTACTCAGAGCTTTCTCTCTCTAAAACAAAGATTTTCTTGGTAGTTTATGTTTACAGCAAGGACTGCATTGATCAAAGGCGGGTGGCTCAACCTTTCTGAGTTGGAGAAAACACAAAAAGTTGAGAAGGAAAGACGAATCGCAGCAGGGTTACCTACCTCGCCTGTCGACAGACCAATCTCCTCTGCTACAGAGTCAGATCGAGGCTCGTCCTCTTCTAAAGGTACTAAGCCCAAAAAACTATTTCAATCCACTCTCTCCCCTATAGTCTCTGGTTCCTCAGTTCAGGAGTCAGTGTCTACTGTCGAGCCAGGAGTTACAGTTACAAGTTTTAGGAAACCTTCTCCTTTTCTCGCAATGGGATCAGACACAGAGCACTCTCCGGAGAAACTGGTGGTTAAGAGGACAAGCCGGATGGTTAAGGGGCAAGCCTCCAAGAACACTCCCTCAAAATCGGGGGAAAAAATAGCACTTCTGGGTCTGGAGTGCCTATCAGAGCTCCCCGGGAAAGACTACCCGGTCCGGAGGCCAGCAGTCCAGCACCCCAAAGAGAGACTTCTGCCTCAGAGCCTCAGCCTGAGACTAGAAGTCAAGAAAACATAGAAAACCAGCAGTCCGGAAGCCATGCTGAGCCAAGTTTAAATTCTCCTCGGGCCACTGATATTCCTCCTACGATCATGGAGGAAAGAATGGAGGACTCTGTTGAAGAGGTCCCTTTTGAGTCTGAGCCATCCGGTCAGACTAGTAACACTGCTGCTGCCAAAAAAGATAAGGGCAAAGAAAAACTATGCCTGAGGCATCCGGAGCTGCCGGAGTGTCTCGAAGGGAAGGTAGGGCCTTGTTTTCACAGGGTCGAACTTAAATATCTCTTGGCCTTACAGAAGACCAAGTATGCTTTCATCCACACGGCTGAACTAGGTCGAATGCGCACAAAATGGGGGATCCCATAAAATGTGAAGATAAGGATTCCCATAGATCCTGAAACTCCTATGGACTACAAGCTGAACGAAATAGTCATTTTCACGGAGCTATTTAATTGGGGACTCAGATTCCCATTGAACCCAGAGATTGTAAGATATTTTCATCTGGTCAAACTCTGTCCGATCCAGCTGAGTCCCAACGGCTGGTATACTCTGATGTCATGCATCATGGCATCAAGGCTGTCCGGGATCCCTCTTCCTATGGAAGAATTTGCAGCAGTAGCCAATCTTTGCAAACATCATCAATTCCCCTTCTACCACTTCAATATGAGGAATGATCTCAAGGCTGTTGATGATCTGTTGGAGTCTGAGAGTAAATGGAGGAGCCAGTTTTTGTTTGTCAGTGGCGCTTGGGAAAACGGACAGAAGATCAAGTCCGGAGTGAACCCAAGCCTCCTCAGAAGCAGGTGGAGGAGTGACCGTAAGTTTCCCATTTTAAATCTTTGTCTACTTCTTCCTTCCCATAGTTGATTTAACTTAATTGATCTTTCTTTTGTCTTTAACAGAACTGCCTAAGGAGTTCGGTGATTACTTGAAGGCCGGACAGGTCACTTGTGGCGAAATCAACGCCTGGGCCGCAGAGAACTGGGGGAACCGATTCCACAATGCCTTCACTAGTGAAAATCTGGCAAGGTCTCACCTGTGGAACACCACAGGTCGGAAAGATTTAACTTGGAAGGAGCTCACCACCCAACCTTCTCCGGACACAGTGCTCAAGAGGTCCCATGAAGCAGATGTGACCCTCTTCTTGCCAGGCCGGGCCAAAGCCCCAAGCAAAATGAAGGGCAAGAAGAAAGACAAAAAGGTGGTGAGCAATGCTAATCCTGCTGATGCTGAGAAAGATGTTCCAACTGACCCGGAGGGGCCGGCTCAGAGCCAAATTGATGCTGCTCTTTTGTAGGTAGTGGAGCAATAGACCGAAAGGCAGGAAGCAGAACTCCCAAAATCTCCAAGGGCTTCCAAGAGGAATCGCAAGCAGGGGAGTGAAGGGGCAGACCGGGCAGCCAAGAAGAAAAAGACTGCTAAGGGAGATGAGCTTGCTCTCCGGGATCCGGAGCCTTCTGTTCAGGTTGACCCTTCTGACCCAACACATGCTGAAGAGATCCCAAGGGACTTTCATACTGATGAAGTTGAGGGAGGAGAGCTTAACATGGATGAAGTAGACATCACCGGTCTTGGTGAACTTGGCAAATACTTCCTCAACCTCCCCAGAGACGACTTCGCAGGGCCTTACATTCCTCCGAGCAGCTCTAACACTGTCAACTTCAATGGTAAGACTTTCATCGTCTCTAGTGAAAAGGACACCATAGCCCACTCCTTGCTAAGCAATGTGCAGCCGGTACTTACACTGGAGAGACAAGTTCAGAGTCAAGCAGACACCATCAAAGACCTTAAGTCTGAGAAGGAAAAGCTGTCCGAAGACCTTTGCACTGCTACTGCCAATGCTGACATGCTAAAGGAAGCAAATGAGGAGTTGAAGAAAAATCGGGAGGAAAGCGACACAAAAGTTGCTACTCTACCATCAGAGACCTCCGGGAAAAGCTGTCCGGAGTGGAGAAAGACCTTACTGCCTCAAAAGAAGAGACCAAGGCAAAGGAAAAAGTCATCACCAACTTAACCTACTGATAAGATTACCCTTGAGAATGCAGTGTCCAAGGCTGCCGAGGAGAAAAATACTTTGTTACAGGAGCAGGAGGCCAAGATCCAAGCCAGGATCAATGCTTATGCCAACCAGATGATCAAGAGCGAAGAGCTACTGCTTGAGAAGGTGAGGTCTGACATGGTTCTACTCTTCCATGAAAAGTTTCCACAGAGGAACCTAGGGGAGTTGTGGCTTTTTGTTGAGCCCGAAAACCTCCCATACCACACGATGGCCGAAGGTGACAGGTATGGCTACTCTAGTGGCTCCTCGGATGATGAAGAACATACTGGGGAGAGCCCAGATGATAAGAAAGACGATCCCAAAGGCAAGAAGGTAGATGAAGGGAAAGATGACCCTAAGGGTAAGAAGGTAGTCGAAGGTGAGCCATCCTCAAAGGCTCAACCTTAACTTATGATCCACTTAGTTTATTTTTAATTCAGACTAAAGTCCTTGGAAGGCCAAGGCCCTTTTGTTGTAATGGTGTCTGGAATTTGACCGGACAGGTTTTTTGTGTTCTACTTTGACTGTTTAAAAGTCCTTGGAAGGCCAAGGCAAGTTTAAGTTATTTCATTCAATGAATATCTATGTTTTGTGCAACCATCATCTTCTTTCATGGTTCCTTTTAATTTTGATAGCCAGAGTTTAAGTAGCCTTTAGTTGTTGCATTGTGAGAGTGTTTAAATTCTCCGGCTAGAGTTTAAATAGCCCTTAGATATTTCAGTCCGGATAGTATGACAAGGGACAAAACTTTAAAAAACACTTAGAAAACTTTTAAGAAGGCATTAAATTTTATTTAACAACCCGGACACCTCATTAAAACCTCTCCGTGCCACCGGGGAGGAAAGAGTATGCCCCAAATATTTACATGGATGTTTAAACAAGTAAATATTTACATAAGTGCTATTCCAAGTACATCCGGAGATGCTCAATATTCCAAAGATGAGTTAGAACTTTGTCATCTTTGTCTTCCAACCAATAAGTTCCAGGCTTAATTCTTTCAACAACGATATACGGACCCTCCCAAGTTGGGGCCAGCTTCCCGAAGAGCTTTTCTTTAGTGTATAAGAAGACATTCCTTAATACTTTGTCCCCTGGTTGGAAATCTCTTCTTTTGACTTTGGAAGCAAACCCGCTCCTCATCAAGCCTTGATAGTGTGCAACTCTAAGGTGAGCTTTAACTCGTCTTTCTTCTATCAAATCAAGTTGACCTCTGATTGCCACCTCGTTAGCGTGTTTGGAGAAGTTGTGAACACGAAAAGAGGGGAGAGTTACCTCTATGAGAGCTACTGCATCCATCCCATAAACCAAGGCAAAGGGTGATTCTTGTGTTACAGCCCAAAGTGTTGTCCGATAGGCCCACAAGGCCTCTTGTAAATAACTAGGCCACTTTCCAGCAGCCCCTTTCAAATTCTTCTTTAAACCGGACAGTATAGTTCTATTGGCCACTTCAACTTGCCCATTTGCTTGTGGGTGGAAAGGTGAAGAAAAACAATGCTGTATACCCCTTGAGGTACAGAAGCTTTCCATTTCTCTATTGTCGAACTGTGGCCCATTGTCTGTTGTTATTTTCTGTGGGACACCAAATCTGCAACATATGTTGGATAGAATGAATTTTATAACAACTTTCGATGTTGTCCCTGCTAGAGGAGCTGCTTCTATCCACTTTGAGAAGTAGTCAATAGCCACAATTATAGTTTTGCGCCCTCCGGACGCCACAAGGAGAGGCCCCACTAAGTCCAATCCCCATCGAGCAAAAGGAATAGGCTCAGAAATTGATTCTAAAGGAATTGCTGGTACATGAATTTCATTGCTGTACCTCTAGCATGGGTCGCACCTTTTTACTAACTCCTTAGCATCTTTCATGATTGATGGCCAATAATAACCGGAGAGTAAAACTCTTCTTGTCAAAGCTCTAAATCCACAATGGGCTGACCCCTCACCATCGTGTAATTCAGAGATGACCATTTGTGATTCTTCATCCCCCAAACAGCGCAGGAGAGGTTTACTGTAAGACTTCTTGTATAACACTTCTCTCAATATGATAAAACCTCGTGCCTTGTGTTTCAATGTTCTGGCTTGTGACTTATCCGGAGGCACAACACCATCGGAGAGATACTGTATGAGAGGAAATCTCCAGTCTTGTGGTTGTTTTGCTTGTATTTCAAAAATCTCCTCTTCTTTACCCTTACAAAGTTGAATGGAGTGGCTTTCAAGCACATGGATCCATGGATATGACTCTGTATATGCTATGGTTGCCAGTGAGTCTGCTAGTTCATTTTCTGCCCGGGGAATGTGTTCATAGACCACACTTTTAAACTTAAGCGCTTCATTTTTTAGAAGGAGTAAATATTTCACAAGTTGCTCCTTCTTAGCCTCAGACTGGCCTTGGGCATGGTGGATAATCAACTAGGAGTCACTTAGCAGCTTGACCCTCTTAGCCCCACAAATGTGGGCCAATTTTAACCCAGCTATTGCTGCTTCATATTCGGACTCGTTATTAGATGCCCTGAAAGCAAAACAAATAGCCTGGTACATTTTGTCTCCATATGAGGAAGTTAAGCATACCCCTGCACCACACCCCATAGTGCTAGATCCACCATCTGTTCGGACGACCCATACTTTTTTATCTTTTATATCAATAGTTTGCTCCGAATCCCTGTCAGAGTGGAATTCGACCAGAAAATCAGCCACAGCTTGGGCTTTGACTGCTGTTCGGGGAGCAAGTTCTATGTCGAAGTCCCCCAACTCTAATGACCACTTAGTCATTCTGCTCGAAATGTCTGCTTTTTGAAGGACATTCTTCAAGGGATAAGAAGTCCGGACGATGATGGGATGAGCCTGGAAATAAGGCCTCATCTTCCTGGCTGCTATCACCAAGGCCAATGCTAACTTTTCAAGTTTTAAGTAACGCTTCTCTGCATCTATCAAGCTTTTGCTGATGTAGTACACTGGATGGGGATGACTATCGACCTCTCTTACCAGCACAGTACTGATGGCACAACTTGAAACTGCCAAGTATACAAAGAGAGTCTCCCCATCGACTGGCTTGAACAAAGTTTTGGGGGAGGACAGGTGTTTCTTGATCTCATTGAAAGCCTCATCGCACTGCGGGGTCCAATCAAAGTCCTTCGCACCCTTCAAAGTTTGAAAGAAAGGAGCACACCGGTCTGAAGACCTTGAGATAAATCTGTTTAAGGCAGCTAATCTCCCCGTTAACCGCTGTACTTCTTTGATGTTTCGAGGAGGTTCCATTTGGAAAAGAGCATTCAACTGGTCCGGATCGGGCTGTATTCCATGCTCACTTATGATATAGCCTAGAAACTTCCCGGACTGCACTCCGAACACACACTTTTCAGGGTTTAATTTCAAATTTACCTTCACCAAGTTGGCAAAGGTTTCTCGAAGATCGGACAAGTGCAACTGCTCATCCACACTCTCCACCATCATATCGTCAATGTATACTTTCATATTTCTTCCAATTTGATCAGCAAACGCCTTGTTGAGTAACCTCTGATAAGTAGCCCCAGCATTTTTCAAACAAAATGGCATAACTTTGTAGCAATGAAGACCTCTGTATGTGACAAATGTGGTATGCTCCTGATCTTTTGGATCTACTTGAATCTGATTGTATCCGGAGAAAGCATCCATAAAGGAAAGCAGCTTGTTCCCAGAGGTAGAGTCTACGAACTGATCAATCCGGGGAACCGGATACAGGTCTTTTGGGCAAGCTCTATTGAGGTCTGTGAAGTCAATGCACATGCGCCACTTGCCATTCTTTTTTTTACCAAGACAGGATTGGCAGTCCACAAAGGGTATTGAGACTCTTTGATGTGCCCCATCTTTGTGAGCCTGTCAACCTCTTGCACAATGACATCAGCCTTTTCTTTGGAAAAAGCTCTTCTTTTTTGGACTACTGGAGCTACATCTCTCTGGACGGATAGGTGGTGCGAAATCACATCCGATGGGACTCCAGTAACATCAGCATTGCACCAAGCAAAAACGTGCTGATGGTTCTTTAAAAACTTCAACATTTCATTCTTCAACATAGGTGGCATTTTAGACCCTATCTTGACACTTTTTCCATCTTCCAAACAGTGTGTCTCCACCTATTCAACCGGTAACAACACTTCGGGGGTCTCTATGGGGTCATCAATTTCACCCTCACCCCCAGAAAGGCCCTCAAACTGCTATTGTTCATCGATGCGGACTGCCCCCAATGTTCGAGGAGCCAAGACAGTGGCATAACATTCTCTTGCAATCTTTTGGCTGCTCCGGACAACTCCAACCTGCCCCTGAACAGCATACTTCAAGCATTGGTGGACTGTTGAAGCCACTGCATGCATCCTAGAGAGCCAAGACCTCCCTAGAATAGCATTATAGCAAGTGGGACAGTCCACCACAATAAAGAGTATTCTGACCATTTTCTTGAAAGGGCCCTTGCCCAATAACACCTCCTCTTCGAACTCCCCGATCACATCTGCTGAGCTGCCTGTGAAGCCCACGATTGACCTGTCCGAATTCTGAATTACAGCTGGATTTTTCATTTTCTTGTAAGTGGTTAGGAAAAGGATATTGGCTGAGCTTCCAGTATCCACCAAGATTCGTCTTATGTCATTGCCCCCTATAGATGCTCCTATGACAACAGCATCCTCATGAGGGCCAGCAATGTTTCTTAAATCATCTTCATCAAACACAATGAAGGGAAATGAGTTTGGTAACTGATAAGATGTCATGCCTCCTTCTAGCTGGGAGGCCAAAGTATGAACATGCCTCTTCCTCGAAGAAGCAGTAGGAGCTGTCATAGTGTCCCCTCCGAAAATTGTAAGCGACTCGAAAAACTTAATAAGCCTGAAGACCGACCTAGAACATTCCTCTATAGTACCCACTCTGTTCCGAGTTGGATCGGGATCCAAGTACTCAGATTCCACGTCAAACCTTTCAACTATAACCATGGCTCCCTCCGGAGCAGCATTACTTAGACCAACCCAGTGAGTGTTATCAGGCCTGTTACCCCCTCTTCTTTTCACATAGGCCCCCAGCTTTCCCCTTTTAATCAAGTTATGCACCTCTTGTTTCAATGCTATGCAGTCATCAGTGGTATGACCAATATCATTGTGATATTGGCAAAAAGAGTTGTTGCGATGCTCTCTGGGAGACTGCAGCGTTGCCGGCCTCCGGTAGTGCACCTCATCCTTTGTTTTGTCAAAGATAGTGGCCACGCTTTCTTTTAACTCCGCGAACCACTCCGGTTGGACCCATGGCCCTCTCTTGTTTCTGGATTGTTGACTTTGAGCAGCAGCAGCTGGCTGAGACTGAGCTTTTGCCCTACCATGCCCCTGTCCGGTTTCTCTTGCTTTGTTCCCGGACTGATTCTGATTAGGATTTGGTGTCACAGGGGTAGACCTCACCTGCCTGTGCACCCTGGTTTTCTTTGTTTCATCGACGTTTATCTGTTTGCTAACCTGATTCAGCAACCCTCCCCAGGTCATGGCCTTCTTTCTGGTCACTGAATCAGCTAGATTGCATGGGTTCAAACCTTGCCTTAGGGATGCTATTGCCACCTGTTCGAAGTAATCAGCCAACCCATTCTTTTTGTTCAAAAAACGGCTTATGTATTCTTTCAAGGACTCATTTGGCTCCTGGGCACAATGGATTATTGTGTCTCCATTGCCCTTCAGCTCTTTACTCCATACGAACTGTCTTCGAAAGGCCACCCAAAACGTATCAAAATCTTTAATACAACCCTGAGGCAGGCTGTTGTACCATTTCAGAGCACTCCCCGTAAAGGATTAGGAGAATGCCCTACAAAGTAGTTTATCATCATCGTCAAAGTTCATCATGAAGTTTTTAAATTGCTCCAGATGGTTATCCGGATCAGTACTGCCATTGTACTTCTCTATTTTGGTGCTGTCAAACCTCTTGGGGAGGTTTACGGACAGAATTTTAGAAGACAATGGAGATTGCCTCCAATTCCTTCCACGACTGAACACAGTATCCTCATTGGGAGTTGTAAAGATACCTGGTTCATCGTGGAAGGCAAAGGGATCCATCAACATCTTGTCCACATGCCTCCGGTTATGAGATGACCCATTGCCAATATGCTTCTTCATTCTTCCATGTCTATCTCTTTTTCTTGAATATTTTTTAATTTGCTTTTGCTTTTTCCTGGTTCGACCCTCATCGCTGCTAGAGGACAAGGATTTTTCAACCCCATCACTATATGAAGAGCTATTAGAAGATTCTGAGCTTGAGTCAGAACTCTCCACAGGCTTGGACCGGTGAGACTTTTTAGAACTGGCATGAGTCTATTTGGTGCTCACATGAGTCTTCGAAGACTCATGCTCTCTGGGGTTATAGGTGTGATGAGCAACCGATGCTTTGGATTTTTCTTTCACGCCCATCTTGGCCTTCTCAGCCCTCAGAGCTTCTATTTCACACTTTAACCTGTCACGCTCTTTGACAGTGTATTCATCGTTCTCTTCCACCACTTCGAGCAAAGCCGGTGGAAGCTCTGGATTGTCCGGATTCATACGGACAGAGTTTCTTGGTAGGTTTTGAATGCTTGATTCAGGCACCTTTCTGCTCCCATTGTGGTCGCCAATTTGGTGAGGATAATAATCGCCTGAGGGTAGGCTGGTAATTTCAGTTGGTGTTTTATGGTGGTATGTGGGTGTTTAAGTGTTTAGAGAGTCGATAGATAATTAAGCAGCTTGGTAGCAGTTAATTTTCATTACCCATAGTTAATGTAGGTGGTTGGGTATTTATAGTGTGATGTTTGGGCCCTTATGGGCTTTCGGGTCATGTTTAATGGACCCGGGTCACGTTCAAAGACCCATGAGCTCTAAGCAGGAGAACAAGTAGCTTAGTCAAGAAGTGTTTAGGTTTTTTAGTACTTTTGTCATAGTTCGAACAGTCCTATGGTCATAGTGTTCAAAGTGATCTGTCCGGTCCATGTGATCTGTCCGATCTGTTCGGTCCGGAGGCCTTGGACCGATCTGTCCGTGTCCGGAGAGCATGCTGAATTCGGACTCATCAAAAGTGACAGTCTGATCTTGCACTCTCATAGTGAGCTCCCCTTTCTGGACACTCATCAAAGTTTTTCCCGTAGCCAAGAATGGCCTTCCCATGATTATGGGGATGTTTTCGAAAGAATTCCCTTCATGGACTTGGCATAACTAGGAATTTTCTCTAATGCTTCAACAAAGGGTATGTTGATGTGTAGCTTCTTGAATACCTCCAAAAAATTCCCAAACTGAGTATTTAGCTTCCGTTTCTGCAACCTTTGCGGAAAAGGTGGAGGAGGGTAGATCGTAGGCTCAACATCTTCCTGAGATGGCTTTTTAGGTGGCCGATCTTTATCAGAATTAACCTTAGATGAGGGCTGATTTTGAGCAGAATTTTTCAGAATAGGCTGATTTTGTGAAGAATTACCCTCTTGTTCAATTGTGGGGTTCTCGTCAA
This sequence comes from Limnanthes douglasii subsp. nivea, assembly GCA_036936605.1. Taxonomy (NCBI): domain Eukaryota; kingdom Viridiplantae; phylum Streptophyta; class Magnoliopsida; order Brassicales; family Limnanthaceae; genus Limnanthes; species Limnanthes douglasii. Next base: position 53,754,369 of record JAUPFV010000005.1, read on the forward strand.
CCTTTCCTGATCTCAAGGTGATCGTTTGCATGACAATCCTATATGTCTATACGAATTGAGGTACACATTTTTTTAAACGCAAGTTATCAATTTCGATTACATGGGGTAATATGATATGGTTAGTGACATATTACGAATCATGAACAATCACAATAAGAATCATTCAAGAACCTATGCTAACATGCCAAGTTCTAAACCCTTAAATCTAGGTTTGCATTCATTAAAGATTAACAAACTAGATGTCCGCGATGCATCTAACGATAAGCACAACCATACTAGGTAACCGATAAACGTATCTCACAAATCAATCAAGCAATCAAACCATAAGTATTATTCAAACAAATTCGCTAGGGTTCCATGACAACGATTAGTTCATAATCGAACGAATCATCATCATGGGCTCAAAAGTTAACATAGCTCTAAGACGTATATAAATAGATAAAAAAAACATTTAGAGAATGTCAAACCAAACAATAACCACCAAGTATCGCCTGACCAAAACAATCAGTAAACTACCGATCGAAAAACAACAAAAAAAAGTAGCCGTCACCTGTCTCGAGCAATATATAAAATACCGATCGAAAAAACCATAGTCGTTACCTCAACTGCCGGTCGAAAACGACAGTAGCTGTGACCTGCTGCCTCTCGAAAACACCCAAAGCAACTACATATCTCTTTGTTGTCTTGTGGTATGTTGTCGTTCGGAGAACCAAAAGCAGTAAGTCCTTTTCATTTGTTTATTCTTGAATTCTGTAAGTTAAAAGGTAGGCAATTTCGTTTTGTATTCTTTGTTCTATCTTTTGACGGAAGAAAAACCCAAAAGTCGCACACTTCTTTCTACTCTCATTTTCGTCACTTTATAGCTTCTGCGGAAACCTAAAAGAAGTCTGTTTCCTTTTCTTTTCTACTGGGCTTTAACCGAAGCCAATTTCCTTTTTTATTCCCCTATTATCTCGTTTTGTCTCCTCTCTTCATCTGTCAGTATTTCCGGATCTAAATCCTACTCAGTAGGTGTCCAAGCAGAATTCGATATAACAGTTTTTCTGTCGATTTTTGTATCTTCATATTCTGAATAAAAAGCTTGTGTTCTTTGTGATTTGAGTTCATTCTCTAACTTTTATTTCTCAGTTTCCACCTTTAATTCACATTCTCTATCTACCTTTCCTATATCGCCAAACTTAGCCTCGATCTCTTGAAATTCAGACAAAGTTGCGGTATTGATGGTCTTTACTGGCTCATTACACATCTTCAAAGATTCGATCTCTATCTTTCGTGAACCTTCTTCACAAAATTGGTATGTTTTTAGAGCACATTCTCTCTCCATTACTAGATTTGCAACTTGACCAGGAAGAAAGTTCTTTCCTTGGAAAAGTATTATTAAGTACTTGTTACGCAGTATCAAAACTCCACCTGTAAGGCACTTTAGCTCATTTTCCATTTGCTCGTTGTTAATGTTTGGAACACCCAGTATCCAATATCCATTCTTTTAGCCCTTTGTTTTTTTTTCCAGTCTCTTATAACCCAAAAGAAAGGCTTGTTTGATGCTTCTAATCTGAGTCCAAGCTCGATAAGCTGTGGCACTGGTAGATTACATAGGCTGCCTAGGCAAACATAGAGGACAGACTCTGTTTCTTGCGAGTCAAGCCATTGCATACATTGGAGTCCATCTACTGATGTTTTATTACCTCTTTCTGCTTTGTCTAACTCCTCTGTATTACAAAGCGAGACCGGGCCCTACACACCAAACTTTATCCGATCTTTGTTTTTTATATTGATTGACATAAGCGGGCTTTATACCGTGAAATGTGTTTACGGCAACTCCATATGAAGCATTATCTGCTGCTATAAAGAAATAAATTTTCTTTATTCTTTCTTTTGGGTTTTCATCCTCGAACTGATCAACACCAAAAGTTTCCAGCAAAGGTTTATTGCAATTCCGTGTTGAAACGACCAAGATAAGCATCAGCTAAGAAGCCTCCAAAGAGTGGAATTAGTGTGGTAAAACTCACCCAATGGTTGACTCTTGTTGCTGCGGTCTTAATATCCATGTAAAGGATCTTGGTCCATGTGAAATGCCATCGACGAGCATCCTACGAGAAAAATGAAAAATACGTTGAAACACAACGAATACTTATGAACCGACGACAATTTTAAAAATAATTGAAGCGTAATAAGTGACATGAAATGCACTTATCAAATCCCGAAAAAACCATAGTCGTTACCTCAACTACCGGTCGAAAACAGCAGTAGCTGTCACCTACTGCCTCTCGAAAACACTCGAAGCAACTACCTACCTCTTTGTCGTCTTGTGGTCTGTTGTCGTTCGGATAACCAAAAGCAGTAAGTCCTTTTCATTTGTTTATTCTTGAATTCTGTAAGTTAAAAGGTAGCCAATTCTGTTTTGTATTCTTTGTTCTATCTTTTGACGGAAGAAAAACCCAAAAGTCGCACACTTCTTTCTACTCTCATTTTCTCACTTTATAGCTTCTGCGGAAACCTAAAAGAAGCTTGTTTCCTTTTCTTTTCTACTGGGCTTTAACCGAAGCCAATTTCCTCTTTTATTCCCCTATTATCTCGTTTTGTCTCCTCTCTTCATCTGTCAGTATTTCCGGATCTAAATCCTGCTCAGTAGGTGTCCAAGCAGAATTCACTCTAACAGTTTTTCTGTCGATTTTTATATCTTGATATTTTGAATAAAAAGCTTACGTTCTTGTGATTGGAGTTCATTCTCTAATTTTTCTTTCTCATTTTCTACCTTTAATTCACATTCTCTATCTACCTTTCCTATATCGCCAAACTTAGTCTCGATCTCTTGAAATTCAGACAAAGTTGCGATATTGCTGGTCTTTATTGGCTCATTACCCATCTTCAAAGATTCGATCTCTATCTTTCGTGCACATTCTTCACAAAATTGGTATGTTTTTAGGGCACATTCTCTCTCCACTACTATATTTGCAACTTGACCAGGAAGAAAGTTCTTTCCTTGGAAAAGTATTATTAAGTACCTGTTACGCAGTATCAAACTCCACCTATAAGGCACTTTAGCTCATTTGTCATTTGCTCGTTGTTGATGTTTGGAACACCCGGTATCCAATATCCATTCTTTTAGCCTTTTGGTTTTTTTTCCAGTCTCTTATAACCCAAAAGAAAGGCTTGTTTGATGCTTCTAATCCGAGTCCAAGCTCGATAAGCTGTGGCACTGGTAGATTACATAGGTTGCCTAGGCAAACATAGAGGACAGACTTTGTTTCTTGCGAGTCAAGCCATTGCATACATTGGAGTCAATCTACTGATGTTTTATTACGTTTTTCTTCTTTATCTAACTCCTCTGTGTTACAAAACGAGACCGGCCCTACGCACCAAACTTTATCCGATATTTGTTTTTTATATTGATTGACATAAATGGGCTCTATACCGTGAAATGTGTTTACGACAACTCCATATGAAGCATTATCTGCTGCTATAAAGAAAGACATTTTCTTTATTCTTTCTTTTGGGTTTTCATCCTGGAACTGATCAACACCAAAAGTTTCAAGCGAAGGTTTATTGCAATTCCGTGTTGAAACGACCAAGATAAGCATCAGCTAAGAAGCCTCCAAAGAGTGGAATTAGTGTGGTAAAACTCGCCCAATGGTTGACTCTTGTTGCTGCGGTCTTAATATCCATGTGAAGGATCTTGGTCCATGTGAAATGCCATCGACGAGCATCTTACGAGAAAAATGAAAAATACGTTGAAACACAACGAATACTTAAGAACCGACGACAATTTTAAGAATAATTGAAGCGTAATAAGTGACATGAAATGCACTTATCAAATCCCGAAAAAACCATAGTCGTTACCTCAACTGCCGGTCGAAAACGACAGTAGCTGTCACCTGCTGCCTCTCGAAAATACTCGAAGCAACTACCTACCTCTTTGTCGTCTTGTGGTATGTTGTCGTTCGGATAACCAAAAGCAGTAAGTCCTTTTCATTTGTTTATTCTTGAATTCTGTAAGTTAAAAGGTAGCCAATTCCGTTTTGTATTCTTTGTTCTATCTTTTAACGGAAGAAAAAACCCAAAAGTCGCACACTTCTTTCTTCTCTCTTTTTCGTCACTTTATAGCTTCTGCGGAAACCTAAAAGAAGCTTGTTTCCTTTTCTTTTCTACTGGGCTTTAACCGAAGCCAATCTCCTTAATTATTCCCCTATTATCTAGTTTTGTCTCCTCTCTTCATCTGTCAGTATTTCTGGATCTAAATCCTGCTCAGTAGGTGTCCAAGCAGAATTCACTCTAACAGTTTTTCTGTCGATTCTTGTATCTTTATATTTTGAATAAAAAGCTTACGTTCTTGTGATTGGAGTTCATTCTCTAATTTTTCTTTCTCAGTTTCCACCTTTAATTCACATTCTCTATCTACCTTTCCTATATCGCCAAACTTAGTCTCGATCTCTTGAAATTCATACAAAGTTGCGATATTGCTGGTCTTTACTGGCTCATTACCCATCTTCAAAGATTCGATCTCTATCTTTCGTGCACGTTCTTCACAAAATTTGTATGTTTTTAGGGCACATTCTCTCTCAACTACTAGATTTGCAATTTGACCAGGAAGAAAGTGCTTTCCTTGGAAAAATATTATTAAGTACTTGTTACGCAGTACCAAAACTCCACCTGTAAGGCACTTTAGCTCATTTGCCATTTGCTCGTTGTTGATGTTTGGAACACCCGGTATCCAATATCCATTCTTTTAGCCCTTTGGTTTTTTTTTTCCAGTCTCTTATAACCCAAAAGAAAGGCTTGTTTGATGCTTCTAATCCAAGTCCAAGGTCGATAAGCTGTGGCACTGGTAGATTACATAGGCTGCCTAGGCAAACATAGAGGACGGACTCTGTTTCTTGCGAGTCAAGCCATTGCATACATTAGAGTCAATCTACTCATGTTTTATTACCTCTTTCTGTTTTGTCCAACTCCTTTGTGTTACAAAGCGAGATCGGCCCTACACACCAAACTTTATCCGATCTTTGTTTTTTATATTGATTGACATAAGCGGGCTCTATACCGTGAAATGTGTTTACGGCAACTCTATATGAAGCATTATCTGCTACTATAAAGAAAGACACTTTCTTTATTCTTTCTTTTGGGTTTTTATCCTCGAACTGATTAGCACCAAAAGTTTCCAGCGAATGTTTATTGCAATTCCGTATTGAAATGACCAAGATAAGCATCAGCTAAGAAGCCTCCAAATAGTGGAATTAGTGTGGTAAAACTCGCCCAATGGTTGACCTTCTGTTGTTGCGGTCTTAATATCCATATGAAGGATCTTGGTCCATGTGAAATGCCATTGACGAGCATCCTACGAGAATATATGAAAAATACGTTGAAACACAACGAATACTTAAGAACCGGCGACGATTTTAAGAATAATTGAAGCGTAATAAGTGACATGAAATGCACTTATCAACTACCAGCAGACTTTTGAAAGTCTAAGGGCTATCTGTCACTCAATTTAATAGTCAATGGATGACTTATTGTTTAAAGCCTACCAAAATTATTCTCAACAAGTATATATCTTTATGTCCAAATGGCTCGTATACTTATCCTGAAACCACTGTACAAAGTTTGAAATGTCAAACCGATATCAAATTGAAGTAAGTTTATTTTCTTATCAAACTTTTAATCACATAAATCTGTTTATGAATCTAGTAATCTTTACATACCAATACATCACTTACAAAAATATTAGAAAACGGGCAAATAAAAATTTAAAAACTCTAATTGAACTAGTATTTATAAATTATATGTAGAATTCATTATTTTAAATTATTAAAATATTTAACATATTCATCATTACATTTAAACTTTTTTCCTCGTTCAAAATTTCAAAAAAGGAATGTGATATCACAAGATTTTAAAATAAATCAAGATAATGTTGTTAAATGACATGCTAACTTTTGTACATTTTTATAGATTTGGGTAAGGCCTTATTCAACTCAAGTTTTAGTATTTTAGGATTAGTTTCAATTAATTATAAATCAGATAAATTTCTTAGTTTATACAAAAAATAAATATTTTAAAGGATTTAATTGCAAATTATAGCTTCAAATATTATCAAAGGTTTATAATAATGTTAAAATATGCTCATGTTCTTCATTATTATTTTTATTATCATGTCATCAACATAAGCTTTTATATTTTACTCTAATTGCTTTGCAAAAATATGATTAATGAACCTTTGATATGTCGACCTAACATTTTTCAAACGGGACGACATCACTTGATAAAAATATAAACTTCTTTCAATCATAAATGATGTATACCCTCTATTCTTAGTATGCATGCTTATTTGATTATATCTTGAATATGAATTCATAGATGATAAAAACTCATGATCTGATGTAGCATCCATCAACTGACCAATACGAGGTAAATGAAAATTTTCATTTGAACAATCCTTTTAAAATATGAAAAACCTACATAAATCCTTCATGTTGGATATTTATATTCTCGTATATGGTCTATCTTGAGTTCCCTCTCAACTTCGTTTATTATAACTTCGGATTTCCCATGAGAAAATATCACTTTTCTTTATTACGAATTGGTCGTAATCTTTTATTCACAACTAATTCATGAAAAATAAATGATTTACTTATTGTAATAACATCTTAAGTACTCGAATAAAAACATATAATATTTTCTTCAATTTTTTTATAATTTTTTATTTATATTCAAAGTTAAATAACTTTTAATATTTGTTATTTCCCCTTCACCAATTTCAATATCTATTGTAACATCTATTGACCTTATCAACTGTAAATAATCACGTAAGTTATTAATATATTTCACATGAATTTTCATTAGAGGTTCGTCTTCCTTTAATGGATGTTGATCTTCTAATATTTTCTGTAATTGTTATGTGATGGTGTTATCAGGGTTAAAAGAAACTGAATAACAATCTCTAGCCACCTTATGCCTCCATCTGACAACTCTAACAGGATTCCATATGAAGTACTTATGGAGCTATCACACTCAATTTGTTCATAAATGCTCTAATATAACATATTAGCCAAACTTACCATATCTAGCATGAATCTTCTAGTTATCACCTCAGTAGTTTCCAAAGTAATTAAAAAACCATTCTCACATGGAGTGACTACTCCTCTCAAATTAGTATCAATAAAAATTAATAATGGTTTCGGAACCTTATTCACACATAACGATGATTCATCAACAAAATGAACCTTTATAATTTTATGATAAATTTTAACTAAAGTATCATCTCCAAATATGACTTTATTTTCTTAATTATTTTATCGAATAATTGTTTAGGTCATTTCTTTCTGACTTTTCAAAACCTTTATTTTTTACGAACTCAATCAACTCCCAATATCAATTAACCTATGAATCGTATATCTTTGTATGAACATGATCATTATGATAAACACACACGTATCTTTTGGATCTTTTATTATGTGGAGCAAACACTATTCTACGAGGCTTGTAACTTACTTTATCCTTTATCTTATCATAAGTTGTTGTTATTCCTTATGTGGGAGGTGTAAACCTCATATTATAATTATCATAATATAAAAACCTAGCTTGTTTCTCAAGTCAACAACTTTTTCTTATATAAACCATTCTTATTTTTTGTTTTTAAACTTTATCCGAAATAATTTCACATTTTTTTGCTTCCTCAACTTTAATAAACACATATGACGTTCTTAATAAATCTCGCATGTATCAAATGTAAATATTATTAAATATTCATATATATTACTATCAAAAGTAAAATATCTATTAAAAACACAAAACAACCCATTCTCGACATCATTCCAAACTATTAATTTCCTAAACGATTATTTGAACATAATATTTCTAAGTTTCAACCCTTTTTTGAAACAAAGCCATGTTATAATAACTATCGATTTGATATTTTTATTCTCAAGTAAATGACTTATAAATACACTTAAAAATTCTTCAAAGTTTGGTATTGATCCAATAAGAAAACTGTTACACCATGCCAAAACATTTCCAATGAACGTCATATAAAAGCTCGGCAAAAAAACATCATAAGTGTTAAATCATAACAATGTATTACGAAACTATTCCAAACGATATTATGGATCCTCAGTCTTATCATACTTATCCATTATATATAGGTCAGACTTTATTAGTTTATGACCCATCAAAATCCTATAAAATAATAGTGAATGTACAAAATTAATGAATCTAATGTTGGTATTTTAAATGTCCCTTGGTATATTTCAAATAGTCTTTCTTCATATTTACTAACTTTTTATTTAGACATAATTTTATTACTAGCATGCTCGCTGTTATCATCGAGCACTTTTTACTTCATTTTCTTTATTATGAATTATAGTTTAATTCACACAGAGTCATTTGATCATTATTATCTATAGTAATTAATTTCTCAATAAATGTAACATTTTAGATATTTTCTCTATCATTTATTTTCCCTTCTTCATATATTTGGATTTCTAACAAACTAGACTTAATGTGCTATTATTGTAATTTATTTAGTTGCATTCTTAAATTATATAAATTAATGGACATTTCAGGAATACATTACCATGTGCTGGAGATGCAGTAACTGGATGACCTATTAATGTCATTATAGAACTACCTCGTATCTCATTGTTCCCACAAGTTGGTGAAATAATATTAACATTTTTTTCCGTATTAACAACTAAAGATCCATGTTTACCTCGTAATTAATTGTTTCAAAAAGTTAGAGAAAAAAACACAAAAGTTCACTAGAATCAAAGATGAAGATCCATGAATCGACTATCCACGAGACGTATCTCTATCTATCCCTGAATGAGTCAAAAGTGTTGGTTCAGTTTGACATTTTGCAAAGGTTTTCTCACAGATGGCGCCAAAAATATGATAAGGTAAAGTCCCATTAAAGTAAATATCAATAAATATAAGAACTATAAAACTCGAGAACTTTAAAGAAACAATTAATAAATTTTATTACATATAAATAAATCACCTTTAAATGAATGTTTACAACCATATATAACTAAAATTCCCTCTAACTACTTATGGTTTTCAAGTAATAATGATAGATTAAACTATATGCTTCTAGAATTGTAAGGTGTCTTCGAATTTTTTTCGTAATCTTCACTATGATTTTACTTGATATTTTACCTTGTATGTGTTCTTTTTAACTTGTCTTTAATTTAGGTCGTAATCGATTTTATATATCTTTAACTTTTCCTTTAATGTATTTATACTTTATCTTGTTATTCGTGATTACTTGATATTTTACCTTGTATGTGTTCTTTTTTAACTTGTCTTTAATTTAGGTCGTAATCGATTTTATATATCTTTAACTTTTCCTTTAATATATTTATACTTTATCTTGTTATTCGTGATAATATAACTCGTCATACGTGTCGTTATGTTATAAGTAAAAAATAGATTTCCCATATTCTTCTTCCTTTATTCAGTATAACTCGTCATACTTGGTATTACGTTATTAAAAGCGTTAACTTCCCCTTATTATTCACTTTATCTCGTCGTATTTATTATTACATTATAACAATCATTAGTTTTCCATTTTTCATAAAAAAATTATTCCTTCACTATTATAAAAAATTCATAACAAAACTTGTCACAATTATCATTATGATATATATTCTTAACATTAATTTTAATTTATTATTTATATATGATAATTGTTAGCCTAACATTGTTTAAAGAACGAAGTTAACAAGAAAGAACATAAAATAAACAATTGCACAACAAAAGATTTAATGTGGTTCAGATTGTGAAGAAATCCGATATCCACGGGCAATCGACGCTTCTTTTAAGAATAAGTAAGTTACATAAAGACTCGCAAACACAAAATACTCAATCACTAGTTGTAATAAAAGATCACGTTATTCATAGAACCATATATTCAGTGTTTATCTCTCGTTTTACTTATCTCTCAAAAGACTTAGAGCTAGTTTCTTTCTCTTAAGAAATATGCAGCTCGTTATACCATGGATCATATGCACGTCATATTCTCAATGATGCATATATATATATATATATTTGGTATATAGTCAATGACAGGGTTGGTGTGATTATGACCAACTAAATAATGGCAAAAAGTGTTATTTCACATCAATGACATTAAAAACAACAATTATTAGGTTCCATGGTCATCATTTATGATATGAATGATCTCATAGAGACCTATTAGCTATTTAAGACAGGAGGAAAGGTAAAGTCCATCAAATTAGAAGAAAATAAAGTCATCCATCCCAGTCAAGACATATCAACCACTTCATAATTGGTTTAATATTTTGTTATCAAATAAATTAGATACAATTGCCTGCCTTGTTCAAAATATAATGTGAGTATCTATCATAATAATTTATCACGTGTTATATATATAGCAGGTCTTGGTCCATCAAGTATAAGAATACACCCGTATCCCATACTGAAATGGTAGTAGCCGAGGTAGACAACCTTAGCAAAGTAAGACATATATGAGAAATATTTTATTTGATATGGAGAACCAACCCAACACTAGTCAAGAAGAAGAATTACAAGTTAATGGTGTATGATTATTTCACCGGTTTGATACAGTTATGTCTAAATGAACTATTCCCCTTACAAAAAATTGATCAGATAATGTATTTTAACCTTATGAAACATGATGTCATCCTTCATGGATGCATAATTGGTTTATAATCAAATCTTTGCGCATAAAATAGTTCATGAATATACTACTTTAATCACATAACAAGTGTTACATTGCTACAAGGTTATTCCATTCGAAATCAATAATATTTGGGCACATATTATAGTTTGGTAAACAAGACTTTCTAAAATCATATTGGCTACAATTTATATCTTACATTAATTACATGATGGTTACAAGTAATTAAGATGAAGATCACACGACATGCATTTATGAGATCTTTGCATTGCTTAATTTTTTTTAACTTAATGCTAAATATAAGGAAATGTAAATTTGGCATGAGATCAATAGATTTCATATGGTTCTTGGTTAGTAAAAAATATAGATAAGTAAATATTGCACAATTGTAAAACTTGGCTACAATAGATCCACCACGCAATATCGATGAAGTACATATTATGGCATAAAGGTTAGCTAATATACACGTATTTCTCTATTTTTATTTGGACAAGTTTCAGATTTTCTTTCAGATATCAAAGGAGTTATCATATTCAATTATGTTTCTCTTTGTGATGAGGTTTTCAACAGAATCAATGATTTATTTCCCTTCATAAAAATACTAATAAAGTTGAAATTGTATGAGTTTTATTTATGGATTTAGGTTGATAGGAATAAATTTCCTAACAAATTACCTAATCCATTTTGAGAGAAAGAAAAGAAAATAGAGAGAAAATGCAGCAAATAGTATCATCGTATTGCTACATTGAAAATCCCCCCCTTTACATCTGATACTCGCCTCCTATTTATAGGATTTATGCGAGACTTTTGGTCCACTACTTGCAAGCGGTTACAAATTAATCTATTTCTCTAACTACACTCATCACTTACTTTACATCATGGTTCCATAATTCTAACTAATATTACTAGTGGCTTGACCAGTTACACCGTATAAATAATAAATATGCAATAATAAGTGTCTAATTAAATTATAAATACATTATATTCTTATTCGGATATGCAATAAATATTCTATATTGATTAGGTTTTCAACAGAATCAATGATTTATCTCTCTTCCTGAAAATACTAATAAATTTGAAATTGTACGAGTTTTGTTTATGGATTTAGGTGTATCAAATAATGCTATTATTTATGTTATAATTAAAGAATAATGATAACCTCTTGAGGTGTATATTATGTAATTAATTACATGTTAAACGTTGAGACACATTATTTACTAGATAAACTATTCATAGCTTTAATATTAGCTGATAAACAGATGATAAATTACTTTCGTGCACATACTGTAATAATATAAACATTTTTTTCTATCTTAAAAAAAATGATGTAGCAGCCCGACATATCTGGAAAACTGACCATATGGTCAGTGAAGTTATGATATTTTGATATAATATTCAAGCCATGTACAAGAATCAAGGCCCATGCCATGACATATTTCCTAACTGAGTTTCACTTTAAAAGATCTTTACCTTATATATACCACTCATAACCAACATGGCATGTTCAAATATATTGACAAAACAACAACAAATATCCAGGCGCAATGATGCAACTAACATCCGAGTCATGAGAAATAATGACCAAAACCATCAAATTGACTTTTCTGTCTAAAACAACGAGGTAGAGTACAAGGTTGAAATATTTGGATGATATTTATTAATATTTATGAGGTTAGAAGGGTAAAGCTCTTAACATATTCTCATATGATACTCAATCAAGATTTGGGCCAAACATAAGCTAAAAATACAACTTAATTCAATATTTAAAAGAAGTGTGTCATTAAATAACATTATTTGATCAAGTTATTTTTTAACAAGTACTTAGCGCATACAATGTAATAACGAATGCCCTTGACTCTTCAACATGTACATATTCAACACCAAGGGTAATACTTAAAGAAAATATTTATATTACCATGGAAAATAGGCTCTTACCAAATACTTTGGGACCATAAGACGAGGACTGAAGATCATTCATCAACGTATATCACGCATAAGGAACAAATTAAGAAGATAAGGGATTATATAGACGAATCACAACTATGTTAGTAATATATGCATGAACGGTTGATAATTTATACATACATGGTCTTACCAAACCCGTGATTTGATATCTCAGACTCGAAGAAGCAATATTTTTCATGGAAGAACTCTATGTAAATATAAAATTGTCCAACCATCACTGCACATGTAAAAACCTTTATCAAACACTGTAACACTTGTCAACGCTTTGCTAACTCAATCCAAATTCTAGTTATTTTTCTTAAAAATCAAAACAGAAAAAATCGCATTCAACATATGAGATCTTTAACTACTAGGATTATTGCCAAAACCCTTATGAGGTAGTCAATAATGATAATGGTATAAATTGTCCGATCTATACTGGGTCAGCATAATACGTTGGTGTTATAATATTATAACAATAGTTTGTAAATAGAATGATAGGTTGATAAATAATAAGGATTTACTTTGTAAATAATAAAGAAATATGTAAATAACGAATAAAAAAGTGTTAGAGTAAAACAAAGTGGGTCACCCATGTGGGATAAAGCCCACTACTGCCACTATATAAGGGAAGATTCCCTTTATGGAGGTTGGTGAACATTTATTATTATAATATACTTTTCCCACGCTCTTTCTCTCTACGATCCCGTGTTTCTCTTTTTAACGCGTAGCTACGATTTTATCTAGTAGCTGAATCAGGATTCAGATATTTCTAGAACTATCATTGGTGTCGTCTGTGGGAAACACTGGAGTGATACCCGGTGACAGTTTCTCCCAAATCACAATTTAAAGAGAGGTGGCCACAGACTCTGTAGAGGGTAGAACGGTGGGTTTAGACGCCGGTGGAATTATCTTTTATTCTAAGGATCAACGTTATGAAGAGCAAGAACACGGTCTCGACCATTATGAGCAAAGGAAAAGTAAGAGGTCGACCCTTATCAATGACTAGACAACAATTGTTGGAAAATATAACTAAGCTCAACACTGAGAGAAATACGGTTTTAGCTAAAAAAAGAGGTAGAGAGGTCACATAGAATGATTACCTGATGATGACATAAAAGAAAACCACAGTCAGGGTCAAGAAGAAGAGGATTAGGTCGAGGTCCTTCCCGAATGCGGGGACAAAATAACATATTGGAGAGGAAACTGGAATGTCGACATGTGCGAGAGCATGTATTTTCATCTCAATATGATTCAGATGAGTCTTTATCACCACTTGAGAAATACCGACGCATGAAGAAAGAAAACAAGATGTTACAAGGGCAAGAAATCTGATGTCGCGTGTCTCGTCGGTCAATGCAAACAACATAAACAAGAGAACCCTAGTATCCTTAGATAAAGATAGGGCAATTATGGTCAATGGAAGAGAACAAGTTACAACACCTCATGTCTAGTTCCCATCAGGTAGCCAGACCTATGGATATAGGATCGTCAGTCAATTTTCCCACACACATGATGAAGAACTGTACACGACTCTTGTTGAGGGTCTTGAAAGTGGAGCTATTGGGGTCATACATAATTAAAGGTCATCTCCGTAATCTGATGAAATTCTTTCAAGGGTACTTACCAAAGCAATTCAATATTTCCCGCATGGATAAATACGATGGGAAGAATTACCCGTACAATCATTTGGATTTGTTCAAAAATTTAATGATAAATTTTGATAACGATGACCGATTGTTTTGTCGTGCGTTTTCGCAAACTTCCAAAGACCATCATTCAAAGTGGTATAATCGTTTACCTTAAGGATATATACATTTTTAATATGTTTTGGGTGGTGTTTAAATATCCATTTGTGGGGATCAATATTTCTAGGATAACAAGGATACAATTATCAACTGTAGGCAGAAGGTCAGAGAGAGTTTGAAGAATTACACCCGACGCTATGTATATGCCAAAAACTATCCGGACTACTATGAGAAAAATGTTACTTTGACAGGTTTTAGATTAGGACTCTTGCACGGTCCTGTGAAGAAGGTTGTGACCAATAAACAAGCTTTTATTTTTGCAGCTTTGTTAGCTCAAATCGAGAAGCAAATTATGATTGAGAAAACCGAAACGTCTTAGTTGGCGGCTCAGCTACAACAAAGCACTCAGGCAACAATCATCTTGTATCAGCAAAAATCGAGCCCACAAAATAATATCCATATCCCACAACCTTAGCCAATTACTACTTACCCAGCGTCTGGTCGCTTATAGTATAAAACATTGGGTTCACACCTCCCTCGTGCAAGAGTTAACAATCAGACAGTAAGCACCACAGTCGCAGCGAGATCCATTTTGAATAAGTGGGTTCGACCTGCTCATTTCACTGAGTTAACAGAGTACGTGTCAACTATCTTCAAAATATCCAAAAAGATTGTTCATTTTCGAAATCCTTTCCATATTCAAATCTCTCGCGAGAATTGGAATTTCTGGTACTACAAATATCATGAGGGTATGGGGCACGATACAAAGCACTGTATCACGTTAAAAAAAGAGATTCAGATGGAGATTGAGAATGGGAAATTGACAAGATTTGTGAAGATGCAAGACTAGCAGAATGCGAGGTTAAAGAGGTTGTGACGATGCAAAAGCATGGAATTGCGCTGGTTATTTATGAGATAACTGGCATGTTCGATGTGTTCACCGAGTATTTAGACCTTTATGAGGATCAAGATATATAATTAATTTTGTGAAATAAGCAATTCCTGAAAGAAAAGGAAAGGTTAGTGGATTGTGTATATGTTTTGAATCGTTAACTATATTTGGGGGCGACTCAATGGTGGGAATGTCAAGTTTCTCCCTAAAGAGGTACGTTGTGAGCTTCGCTACACAGTTCGAAGCAGGAACGCCAACTCGTTTGTATAGAAATCCATCACATATGCTATATTTTGATGACGATGACATGTGAGACGTCGTTGGACCTCACGAAGACGAAATGGTGATTGTGGCCGTCATTGCTGGTGACAAGGTCGAAGAATTATGATTGATACGAGGAACTGAACAAACATTATTTTCGAGGTTAGAGCGGACAATCGTAGGGTTTACAAGGGCGAAGTGGTTGTAGAGTTTGAAGGAGTAGTACAATTTGATCGAGGGTTGTTTAAGAAATAAGTAATAGTATTGTTTGTGGTTATTGATGCACCGACCTAATACAATGCCATTTTGGAAGATCATGGTTGTCAAGAATGCATGCGGTGACGTCAACTATTCACCAGTGTTTATATATGTGGTCGGTAATTACGTTGGTACGGTCCAAAGCAACCATAAAACGGATAGGGAATATTATCAGGCGACTCTAACTTTGAAAGGTGACAGGGAAATAGAGTTGGTAAAAGATTACCAATTAGCAGGGTCGACTTCAGGGTCAAATCATAAGGACCCCCCGGGTTATTGCTTACTGATGAGAGTTGCGAGAATTATGAGTTCCCTTAAGCGAAGATTTTGAAAATTGGAACAAATTTATCAGTCATGGTTCGACACATGCTAATTTATTTTATTGGGAAAAAGTTTTATTCATTCGTATGGTGCTCGAAAGATGTAACCAGAGTCCCTAAAAGTTTAATTTGTCTTAGTTTGGCCACACAGCGAAACGTCCGACTCATAATTCAAAAGCGACGAGCATTTTTCCAGAAAAAAAAAAACAGAGGCTATAATTACTGAGGTAGATAGACTGACAAGAGTTGCTCATATCCGAGAATCTCAGTACCCGCTCTGGACAGCCAACCCGGTCTTGGTTAAAAAGAAACATGGAAAATGGAAAATGTGCACGAATTTTACCAACTTTAATAGAGCTTGTCCTAAAGACATTTTCTCGATAGCACAAATCGACCAACTAGTAAACTCAACATTCGGGAACATATTATTGTATTTTATGGACACCTACACATGGTACAACCAGTTTGAAGGATTAGTACAATTGGGTTGAAGATCGTTTAAGAAAGAGGTAACAATACTGTTTGTGGTTGTGGATGCATCGACCTAATACAATACCATTTTCAGAAGATCATGGTTGTCCAGAATGCATACGGTGGCGTCGATTATCCACCAATTTTTAAAATACATGGTCGGTAATAATGTTTGTGTGGTCCAAAGTAGCCAGCAAACGACTAAGAAATGTTATCGGGCGATTCTAGTTTCCAAAGGTGACAGGGAAATAAAGCCAATAAAAGATTAGCAATTAACATGGTAGCCTTCAGGGTCGAATCCTGTAGAAGATCATAGGGAGGGCCCCTAGGTTATTTCTTACTGATGAGAGTTGCGAGAACTATGAGTTCCCTGGAGGGAAGGTTTTGAAAATTTATTCAAATTTATTAGTTGCGGTTCGACAAAGGCAGATTTCATTTCTTGGGAAATGTTACATTTATTTGTATGGTGCTCGGGATATGTAATTAAAATCCATAAAAGATTAATTTATCACAGTTTAGCCATATGATGAAATATCTAACCCATAATTCAAAAGCGACAAGCTCTTTCTCAGGAAAAGATATATGATATAATTATTAAGGTAGATAGACTGACAAAAGTAGGTCATATTCGAGAATCCCAAAACTCGTTGTGTACATCCAACATGCTTGCTTAAAAAGAAGAACAGAAAATGAAGAATGTGCATGGATTTTATCGACTTAAATAGAGCTTGTCTTTAAGGCCCTTTCCTAATACCACAAATCGACCAGCTAGTAGACTCAATATCCGAGAACAGATTGTTGTCTTTTATGTATGCCTACACGGGGTACAACTAGATAAGGTTGGATCCAATGGATCAGGATAACACGTCATTTGTAACTATGAGAGGTCTTCATAGGTATGAAGTTATACTGTTCGGTCTAAATAACGTGGGAGCTACCTATCAAAGGTTGGTAAATAAGATATTTGAGGGTCAGATCGTAAGAATCATTGAATTTTACATAGACGATATGTTGGTTAAGAGTATGACTGACGATGACCATCTTATCGACCTTAAGAAAACATTTAGATATTTGAAAAGAATAAATCTCAAATTGAACCCTGAAAAATGTATTGAGGTATAATTAGGGAAATTCTTGGGATACATGACCAGCGAGAAAAGGATAAAGGAAGATCTGAGACAGTTGAATGTTATGAGCCTCACGACACCACCAAAAAATGTCAAAGAGGTCCGGATTTTGACGAGGCGTTTGGCGGCTCTAAACAGGTTTATCTCTCGATCTTCAAACAAATATACATCATTTTTCAGGTCTTAAGACAAGCTAAAACATTCGGTTGGACCCCCGCTTGTATCGAGGCCTTCCTTGGTTTAAAAGAGTATCTATTTAATCCTACTTTGTTAACAAAGCCCTTGCCTGTGGAGGTTTTGTTTTTGTATATTACGATATCAGATTATGTAGTTAGCGCAATGTTGGTTCACGAGGCCTATCAAACTCCCAAGTCGGTCTACCATATGAGCAAAAATTTGTTGGATGTCGAGAAAATATATTTGAAACTCGAGAAGTTAGCCTTAGAATTAGTGACCACGGTAAAAAAGATGTGACTTAATTTTCATGGTCATTCCATTATAGTCTGATCATCATTTCTATTAAAAAATGTTATACAACACCCAGATATTTCGGGATGGATGTCCAATTGATTCGTTGATCTATGAGATTTTGATATCGAAATTGAACTTAAAACTGCAATTAGAGGCCAGAGCTTGGCAAATGTTGTGGTAGAATTTTACTTTAACCGACCAAAAGAGAAGGAAGCCGACATAAAGAAAGAGCCTATCGAGTGGATTTTCCGGACCGATGGTGGGTAACGTAACAATGGGTGTGAGATGAGTGTCTAGATAACCACACTCTTATGAATAACTATGCACCAAATAATACGGTTCGGTTTTGCAACTTTGAATAATGAAGCTGAATACGAGGCAACATTAACAAGATTGAGACTCGCGCAGATTTGCGGAACTTAGCACGTTTGGTTAAATATAGATTATGAGTTATTGGTTAACCATGCTACCGGGGAATATGAGGCAGGAAAATAGCATATGGTCTAGTCTTTGACTGCATTGAGGATTTTGGCTGCAACTTCTGAAATGATCACGTATGAAAATGTCTATAAAGCAAAAAAAGTAATTGCAGATTCATTAGCTACCATGGCATACGTCACGGATTATCCATGGATCCTAATGCAAGAATACCATTTGATAATTAGAATGATCGAGCTAGAGAGCTGACTAGAGATCACCTACCAAATTTTGACAATTACTAACACAAACTAGAAGATATAACGTTCAAAATTTCTTAACAAATAATGTACTTCCCGATGATAAACCATTATAAAAAAAATCTACGCTTTGAGGCTCACAGTTTTTTGGCCTCGTGGGGCGTACTTTATAAAAGATCTTTGATTAGACCTCTGCTAAGATGTTTGGGACACATTGAGTCTCATATGGTCTTATCTGAGCTCCATGACGAAGAAGTATCTACTCACTATGGTTCCAAGGCTTTGATTAGAAGAGTTTTGCTCTTAGGATTTTATTGGCCTATGATAGCGGTAAAAACGAGAGAACTGGTCAAGAGGTGTGATACCTGTCAGAGGTTTGCAAACTCAATTAATACCCTAACTATTTCACTTGAATCTGTCTCTGAAGGGTTACCATTTGATAGATGGGGATCAACTTAGTAGGTCCGATTCTGATGACAACAAGGGGAAGGAATACGATAGTCGTCGTCGTTGACTACTTCTCAAAATGGATTGAGACCGAGCCTTTTTCCGAGACAAGGGATAAAGATGTGATCAAATTTGTATGGTCGAACATCTGTTTTCGTTTCGGGCTCCCGCAAAAATTAACCATGGACAACGGTCCGCAGTTCGACAATAGCAAAATGAGAAATGGTTTTTCATCTCACATAATACAATAATGTTTTTCAACGCCTTTTCACCCACAAGCAAACAACCAAGTCAAAGTCACGAACAAAATAATTATCGACAACTTCAACAAGAATTTAGAAGGTAAAGTTGGGAAATGGCTCAATTACTAACAAGAGATATTACGGGCGTATCGAACTACACCTCGAACCGTTACCTAAAAATCGTCTTATGCCTTAGTGTCCGGTATGAACGCAATGATCCTTGCAGAAAAAATGTTCATATCTTTCAGGGTCGAGCGTTATTTAGAGAACATTAATGATAAGGGTCGACGTCTTGCTCCCGATTTGATTGATGAAAAATGAGGTTTAACCCTTTTAGACTCATTAAATTATCAGACCTTGATGCGAAGTAGGTGTGCCTCGAAAGTTCGGAGAAGAGAGTTCAAGGTCAGAGACAAGGTCCTGCTGAAAATATTTATACACACTAAAGATAATAGCCTCAGATAGTTGGCTCTGAATTGGGAAGGCCACTACCTGGTGATGGAAAATATAAATTTGAGCACCTATCAGCTAAAACACAAGTACGACCGACCCTTATGGCTTCATTGGAATATCAAACATCTAAAATTGTACTTAGAATAATTCCAAATGGTCACTTATTTATCTATTTTCAGGTAAACAGTTTTGATCGGGGACACACTTTTTCCTACCCTCGTGGCGCGAGAAGGTTTTAACGAGGTGTCTACGAAAACTGATCTATTAATTTAAAATGAAGCATTTATTAAAATGCTTGCAGAATTATTCAAACCTTAAAGAGTTTTTCAACTTTAGTTAATGTACATTATTTTGTGCGACTGAACCTTAAAGGGTTTTTTCAACTTTAGTTGCTCTATATTATTTTGTGCGACCGAACCTTAAAATTGCTCTATATTATTTTGTGCGAACGAACCTTAAAGGGTTTTTTAAAAATTTAGTTGATTTATATTATTTTTTTTGAGTTCGAACCTTATAGAGGTTTTCAACGTTAGTTGATATACAATATTTTATGACGTTCGAACCTTAAGGGGTTTTCAATGTTAGTTGATCTACGATTATTTTATTGTGCGGATTCATAATACTGTTTAACAATCTTCTTCTTGGCGTCAGAAATTGATCACTTGCGACTTAAAAGGAGAGAATTTAAAACAAAAACCAGGTATATTCATCAAGAGGTCGGAGTTTCATGTTACAAGATTTGAAGTAAAAAAAAACCAACAATAACATAAAAAATTACAGCTCAACAGTGAGATGGTTCTTCTGATGAATCCCCTTCATCTTCCTTCTCATCGCTATCGTCCTCAAAACCAACCTCGTCGGGATGATTAGGAACATCCAACCACATCGACTCAAGCGACAAATGGGGATATCATTGATGAAAGGTCAGTACATAGGCCATTTCAGCACCGACAACTTCATTTTCCATAGTTTTCATCCATTTGGCAGCGAACTCGTTGTTTTCTTCCCTACTCATTTTTGCCGTATCAAGAAAGATTTCGCAAAGATGTTTAATCGTCTCAGCTATTTGAAATCGGCAGAAACGAGTTTGTATCCTTTGAGCTGCCAAAGCTCGAACCACCAAATCCCGATCTTTATCAGCCTTTGATAGGGTAAAGCGTAGAGAATCATTGACTCAGATTTGTTTGGATTACGACTTATACCACTCTAACTCTTTTTTTAGATTTTTCAAAGATCGTCATCCGTTGACTTAGTTAGGGAAGTGGCAATCGACTTCATCCGGGCATTCAATTCCAACGCTTTATAACAAATAATTTGTTATTTAAACTGTGCCTCTAGTTCAGATATACAATTTTTAGCCACCATCACCTCATCACAAAGATACTCAACTTTTATTTCCTTTAATGCAAATGTAACCGATATATGATACAATGTAGTGGTCATTATTTCCGACCGTTGGAGTGGAAAATTCCCTGAACCTTGTGGAAGGGCAATTACGGGTAATCAGTTATCAAATGTTATATCCTCAACAACAAGATTTATATCACCTAATGCGCGGGGATAAATCTTTTCTAGGTCGATTCTATAATAGAGGGTCCCCACCCAACCAAGGCAGGGGCATCATCATCGTCTTTTTTATCCGCTGGATTTCATAGGCTTGCCATAATAAGTTCGCTCTCTTGCTGCTCAATCTCTGCGACGTTTACCGCAAAACCGTTTTTCCCCACCTTTTTTTATTTTTTGGATCCTTCATCCAGCGCGTTCACTTTGGCAACCCTCTCATATTGCTCAAACATCGTAGGTATCATGGTCTGGTTGACCATGGTTAAACTGATTTTTTCTTCCAATACAGCTCATAATTTCTTCTTCTTGGCAGCTCAAGGTTTTTTGTTTCCATCTTTAACAACTGCGGGTTTCTTTATTTTCTCTCCCTGATTTTTGTCTTGTTTTTCCCCATCACTCAGAGGCATTCCTTTATTTATAACATAGTCATTAAGGACGATAGTGTGCTCAAGCTCTACATCACCCATCAGCCGAGGCGCAACACTAGTCGCCACCTTTACTATTTCATTTTTTGGTGTTGACTGTTTGAGGCCATGCCTAGTTTTGTCCGTCTCTTGATCAAATAATTTCTCTAATTTAGCACGTTTATTGAGAGCCCATTCCATTTAGGAATTAAGACGTTGGTCTTGGGTGCCATCTTTAATTGATCAACGCTAAAATGATCGTTCGAGCAACGCCATAACTTACTGTTGATTAAGTTCATAGGTTTGAAGCAACAATGGAAATCCCGACCCCAATTCTTTTTGGCCTAGTATTTTAGCTTTACGATTTTTTTTGCGGTCGTCTCAAAATTATCCTTTTTAGAGCATGCACTTTGGCATTCAGAGTTAAAGAAGAAACAATAGTTTTAAAATGTATATATAATAATATGAACCTTCTTCGACCCACTTAAATGTTAGTCGCCTCAGATTTTCTTTCGAGTGAGATCGACCATTCTTGCAAGCCCCATTGATGAATAAGAATTGATGCTTCCATGACTTGTCGACTTCCAGAAGATAATTTATTATTTCATATTACTGGCTAAGGACAAATAAAAGAAAAACAGTTTTGGTGACTTTGAAAATACCAAATTTTCACCACGTACTCTTATATGGGCATCAACACGCCAGATATATGTGAGGCCATTATACATGAAATTAGCATAAACCAGGTGTTAGGTGTGAGCTGGGTCAAATAGAGTTTAAGAATCGCAAAATATCTTACCACATCGAGATCGAGTGGAAACTTGATACCCCAAAATCCCAAGTAGTTTCCAGCTCCGATATCTCCTTGGGGCTATGGTACAAGTATTTTCTACTGAAGAGGGTGATGATGTACGTCTTAGGAAAACTATCGTGATAACTAGTCAATACTTTGAGAATTTCAAAGGGCAAGGGTCTCTTGTCTCCGACAATAGTTATGACACCACCTTTTCCGCGACAACTTGTTTCCCATTTTTTTGCACCACCACAACTAGTTCGGTACTAGTTTGGCCCGCAAAATTAGTATAAGGAGCTTAGTCGACTTTTTGAGCACAATCTTTATTACCATCGTTTTGATCGACCTTTTGTTGCGGTTTGACTGTTTCGTTATTATCCGGTATAGTTAACCCATCAGTAATGGCAGTTGATTTTTTAAGGACGCGACTGTTAGTGGTATCGTCGATCTCCGTTCGACTGCCTGTGAGAGGTACATTTTTCTTCGCGCTCATATTTTTCTTGGGAACGACATTCCCTATTGAGGGATTTTGTATAAAGACAGTGTGGGTCGGCTCTTCTGTTTTTCTTCTTGCCAATAACCCATTTTTAGGAACAACCAATTCCTCAGGGGCGGGAGTTGTTTGGACACAACTAATACGACTTCTGGCATGAACACTGCCGAGAATTGATTCACATTGGTTTGTAGTTGCGACATCCTTAAGTTTTTATTGTTGTGTTATATCCGAATCACACTGTATCAT
Organism: Limnanthes douglasii subsp. nivea; assembly: GCA_036936605.1. Lineage (NCBI taxonomy): Eukaryota > Viridiplantae > Streptophyta > Magnoliopsida > Brassicales > Limnanthaceae > Limnanthes > Limnanthes douglasii. The sequence continues at coordinate 53,777,833 of JAUPFV010000005.1, forward strand.
ACATCTGAAAATGGCACGAGTGTAATGGCTGGTTCGAACTCCAACGATCGTTGAAGTCAGTTGAAACTTATCGAGGAAGATGACGAGACACTTCTATCTCCCATGACTATAAATTGAGAGTTGGAACGTTTGATGAGAGAAGTTCTTGGAGTCATACAGATAGACTGGTCGCACGAGAAGGACGACCTTGATTAAAGGGTGAGGTCGGGCCTAGTAGACAAATGGAAGCAACAGCAATAGGAGTGGTTTGCTTAGAAGGTCGGTTTTGGATAGAAGCATGAATAGTGAGAACGGCTTGCATAAAAGGTCGGGGTTGGTCGAGGTTGAAAGAACCAAATAAAATAGTGTGAGATAAGACCTTTGGGGAATTATGGATCAAACCCGCACCTTGTATTCGGTAGCCTTTTTAAAGATACTTAAGTAGTCGATTAGTCCAAAGATAGGTTTTTTGGTTGGGTCGAGTTTTATACTCGAGGCATGCTTTCTCATAAATGAGGACGACGCTGCACTTTATATCTCTAGAAAACTAAGAGCATGCTTGTTTTCTTTTTTTAGAATTGCTCTAGTGATGAATAATGAAGTAGTGAGGGGTATTTATAGAGGAGCCCTCTCTTCAACGAGTCTCTTCATAGAGAAGTGCAATCGAAATGAGCCTCGGGAAGTTCAAGAGTCATTTTTCGAAAGTACGAGTTGACACATTTCAAATGGTTGAAAGAGACATATCAAATTCTGACACACTTGTAAGGCTAGGAAGCTAGCGTCATCATTATGGCCTCGGTCAGTTCCAGAGGCGGTATTTTGAGAGCTAAAAGCGATGCGTATCGAGTAATAATGGAACACGTGGAATATCATGACATGACCAATTTATTCCAGCTTAACCAGTTGGCACGGTATAACAGACAAACAAGATAACAAGGCTCATCAGGCATAGGCCCAAAATAAAAGCTCCTCTACGACAAAAAAGATAGATTTTTCAAAGAAGTCGATTGATCGAACATCATTCTTGTAAATAATAAAGAAATATGTAAATAAAGAATAAAAATGCTTATAATTAAATAAAGTAGGTCACCCAAGTAGGATAGGACCCACTACCGCCACTATATAAAAGGAATATTCCCCTTTATGGGGGTTGGTGGATATTTATTATTATAATATACTTTTTCCCAATCTTTACAATCCTGTGTTTCTCTCTCTAACACATAATTACGAATTTATGTGGTAGTTGAATCAGGATCCGAATATTTCTAGAACTACCAAATACCTCATCCTGAATATGGATTATTTTTTAAAATGAGTTGAACCATAAACTCTAATAAAGATTACGGTGAAATAAGTTATCAAAATTTTAAAGATTAACACCTTATACAAATACGGGATATCAAGAGTCATTACAACAAACAACATTCTGCAGTTCTAGAACAATCATTTTTCTCTATTTAAACAAACAAGATGTATAACATAAAACTTCTTGTATATCCCTATCACGTGAAAATGCACAAGTATAAATTGTAAAAGACTATCATGGATGATATCAAAATAATATTGGAAGGTACAAGCGTGAAGTGACATGAATTTCAACATGAAATCCTATGGTCATACGTGATTACTCTACGAACAACAACAACTATGACTCACTTTGCCCTAGTATATGGAATTAAAATAATATTACCAACATAAACATACATGCTTTAATTTAGAATAACAAATGCCAAAGACATAATACTTAAATTGTGTGAAATTAAAGAGAAGATGATGAAGCCTCATTTAAGACTATACTACTATAAAACCCTAATGATGAACACATATAACTTTAAAACTTGTTTCTAAAGCTTTGAAGTTGAGGAAAATGTTCTCATGCGAGTGTTCATCCCGCCAAATATAGGTCTTTCGATAAATTTATTCCAAATTGCAAAGGCTCATATACAATAGAAGCCAAGGTCAAACGTGAAATGTATATGTTAATAGACAAATATAAATTTTTGTTTAGACATCTTTAGAATACGAGGCATAAGAAAATCTACAGTTCATAATCATATAAAGTTTTATATAGTTTTACCATAACTACTGCTACTCTTTCATACCTTGGTGATGTGGGAAGATTTCAATAAGGAACTTGTCATTAATAAAATATGTTTCTATTTTTATCTAAGTTTTTTTATGATTCTACATGTACTTAAATATTTCAAGGAGTTCTGAAATCCCTATAAAAACCAAGTAGTCCTGTTATCACGTCGGGTCGGTCCGGATTTGGACGGGACCAAGACCGACTCGTTAAGCTACCGAGCGGGTCGAGCCGGACCGCTAAGCGTAGGGAGCCAAATATGATGGACCGGGACCGGCTCGTTAAGAGTCGAGTCGGTCCGATCCGACTCTTATCGGACGGGTTTGTTAGTTTATCATATTTTTTCACGGTTTTACTTAAAAATATACATAGATTATGAAAAAAAATTATATATCTCCCTTACCAGGCTGGTTACCGGGCGGACCGGTCCAGACCGGTAAGAGAGTCGGTCCAAAATTTTGGCTCCCAACCCGCTCCCTAAGCTATCCAGGCCAGTCTTGGGCGGGCCTTACCGGGTTGGGAGGCCCCCTAACAGCTCTAAAACCAAGTGTTATATGATTTTGAACGTAGTTTGAACTACTTCATAAGTTTTTTCAAATCTTTAAAAAATTAAATGTTGGATGATTGTAAACATAGTCTTAATTTTTTTTATAGAATTCTCTAACCCATCGAATAACGACACACTAAGTGTATGGTTTATTTTAAACATAGTCTTAAACACTAAGAAGTCCATGTACTCCATTAAACAATGAAAATGTACGAATGATTCCAAAAGTAGTTCTATACACTATGAAACCCATGAGTTCTAACAAATAAAATATATAAATAAATTATTTTGCCTTCAAAATTGATCACTCTACTTGGAATAATAGATTTTTAATTATACATTTCTCTAATCTAAGTTAAGGATTGCACGAGTCCTTAATGCATTAAAATCTTTTGCAACTACATAAAACTCAAATGAAAGTTACCGACAATGCATTACCTTCATCCAAACTGAAGAGTTCCCAAGTATTTAATATACTAAGAACTCTCATACTTAATAAGACTTCAATGGAAGCTACCGAAAATACATTGCCCTCATTCAAACTAAAGATAGATCAAAATCTTAAACCGATTAAAATTGTAATAATCCAACAAGTCTACACCTTTCGTTTGAGACTTTATTTAAGATCCAATCACCAAGACTTAAAGTTCAAAATAATAATAATAAAAGAACATAAGTGTAAGCTAAAACGTACACCTAACCTATTTCTCAACAAAAACATAAAGCATAAAACATGAATTACTTTATAAATACAAGCATAATAATAAAAAAGAAATAAGATTTAACCAAAAGTGTTGCACGAGCAGAGAATGAAACATGAAACAATTGAGCATTTTAACTTAAATCCTATATTTTAGGACACTACCAAACTCTTATGTTTCTCATTAAGATTTTTATTCACATATTCAAGCTTAATATTGAAATGTTTCTTTTTTTTTTTAGTTTGAAAAAACAATTGTGTTCCGGTTGCGGAATTACGTATAATTTGGCTGCTAAAAAACATTATATTTCAGTTACGTAATTAAGTATAATTTGGTTGCAAAAATAAAATAAAAACAAAAATTTTCCAAAAATATTATTCATATTTTGTTGTGTTCGTCTTAAGATTCGAAATATATAAAAGTTAATTTTTTTTAAATAAATAATTGTTGAAAATAATACTTGTTTATGTGTTGAGATAATTAAAAAAATTCATGTTACATTTGATTTTTGATAAATTTTAAAACTCAAATATTGATATGTCAAACTTCTTTAATTAAAATATGAGAATTGGTAAAAAACAGCCAAAATTACTCTTTGAAGTGGTCCTAAAAAAAGTCGAAATTACTCTATCAAGTTACCATTTATGACATTTTTACCATTGATAAAAAAGTCAAGTATAAATATAATTACACCGTGAACTTATTATATTTTTTGGAAATTCTTCTTCTTGCTTCTATCTACTTTCTCTCTTTAAACACAATATTTTTTTCACCTAAAATTAAAAGAATTAAAACTAAAACTAAAGAAGTTAACACTAAAACTATCGATTAATATGTTACTATTTACCTTGAAAACCACTTAATCATATATTGTAACAGTTAATAACTTATTTGCGAAAAAGAGAACAAAAAACATATTTACATATTAGTTATTAGAAAGGTTTCTCAAATCACGATAAATGTTTCGTTTTACTGTAAATGGATATTGTTTTGAGTTAATATTCATCTTTAGTAAGTGACAACGTACTAAATTTTTTACAAAACAAAGATAAATTTAATTTTTTTTTACAAAAAAAAGATAAATTTAAAAAATAAATGTCAAAAGTTAGAAAATAACTTGTACTTGTCTATCCACCAAAACCATATTGGTTTCATGTCTTGGCAGACACGACAAGTTGACAACTTGAGTGCCATGCTATAGGCGCTAATGTCTACTTGTTTGCTATGACATGGCGCCAAAGTCAATTGTGTTAGCTTCAACACAATGACGGCGACGACACCGCATGAGCACCATCGTCATAGCTGAATCAAGCGTTTTTTATTTTTTGTTTTAATTATTAAAAAAAAACAAAAAGATTGAAAATTGTATATTCTATCCATGTTAGTTTGTGGAAAAACAGGATTTCGGCTATTATTTATAAATTTTACAAAATTGATTAAATTTTGGTTAGTTTAAGTTTTGAGTTTTTATGATTTTAATATATTTTTAAAAATAAAATGTTAGATTAGAATAGATTTTATGTTTTACAAATTTATAGAATAAATAATGATATAAAATATAATTATATAAAATTTTTATTTTTTATTTTTTTAAGAGGGACAATTTATAAATATTTAAAAATCAAAACGAGAAAGAAATTTTCGTTTTTTTTTTCAATTCCGTTAGGGAAAATAAGTAATTCGGTTTATCCTTTCCTATATTCTTTAACGCGAAAACAATTTGGAATTTGTTACAAATGCCGTGAGATTATATTCTCATTTCTTTAAAATCTACACATCCCATAGGGACGACACCTATACATTTATAATTTCCCATCCTATTATTTTATTATTTTAAGTCGGCACATATCTTTTCGTTTGTTTTTTCATCGAGAAAACAAAATTGGTACCAGAAACACTCCACACTCTCTCTATCGCCCGGAAAACCCTAACTTCGTCATCGGAAGAGAATCCATGGCAGAATCAGAAAACCAGCTCGAAGAAAAGCTGACGGAAGTTGGAAACAAGCTTATCGATTCTTCTTCGTCTATCGATCAGCTCCTTCCTCTTCTCGATGTAAGCCTTGTTATATTATTTCGAAAAATGGTCATTTTGTTCGTGTTTTGAATTTTGAATTTTTGGTTTTTTTCCCCTTTTAAGTTGAAACAAGTTTATATGGCCGATTTATTTGAGTTTTGAGCTTTACTTCAAGAGATTTTAGGTGTCTAATGAGTCTGTTGATTTGTTCAATTGAATGAGTTGTCTATGCACAGTCGAGGGAGATTGGGTAATGTACCATCACTATTTCCCACAAGTTTGTGCCTAAAATTCTATTTTTTTGTTCATCTTTATTGGTATTAGTGGTATTAGGGTATCTTTATTTTAATAGTGAAACCATTCATAGTGACTTGATGGATTTAGAACTATTATAAGTTGTATCTTGTTTGTAGAAGTTCTGTAGTGCATTTGATATATATGATTTGTGTTTGTTTTTTTAACTAAAAATTAAACCAGACTTCAGCTAAGTTAAGATATACGAAGAACATAAACGATACCATTAATTTTTATAAAATTAAACCAGACTATTTTTTTTTATTACTGAGATACTTGACTTAATAGGAAAGGTGCTAGCTGCCTGGGCGCCTCATAAAATCCCAGGCATGTTGGGTGAGCTCATTAACAGAGGGATGAGGCGTTTGAGGTGGCTGCCTAGGTTAGGGAAGCTCTTTTTTCTCCTCCTGTTTCTGGCAGTCTTAGGGTTACAAATTACAATCAGAGTGAAAGGGCATAAAAGGTAATTGTTATAAGTCAAAAAATCTGACTTTTCATTAATTGTTAAGGATTTTGGTGAGGTTTACAATTAATTGTTTCACTTGTGTGGATTTAAGGATTCTTAATTAGGATCAAGATTATTATTATTTATGAAGGGTTTTGATTTAAGATTTTACCTTATGAGTTTGGAGTATGGTTTTCATGCCTTATTATTAAGGCATACAAGAACACTATGTTTCACAATAAGTATATTCCAGTTATGTTTGTTTTTGTTATTTAACTATAAAAGTACACCCAATATGAGGTTGACTTGAGAATTTTAGTTTTGTAATTGTGAAATTTGGCTTTTAGCATGTGTACTTGATTGAACATTTTTAATTAAATGTGGCTATGCAGCAAGCTGAAATTATTCTATCAAAGGTTGAACAGTCACCTTCAAAGTTGATGCTTAAGGCACTTTCTCCATCACTTGGAGCATTGGTCTCTGAAAAACTTTTCAGGCATCCAAATGTTGATGTAAAAGTTGCAGTTGCCTCTTGCATATGTGAGATTACAAGGATAACTGCGCCAGAGGCTCCCTATGATGATGACCAGATGAAGGTTTGTATGCCGTGATTGTCTTATTAGTTCTACTCAACCAAGCTGTTGTGCTGTACTTTCATTTTCGGTGAGTTGGGCTTTGGTATAAAAATTAAAGAAGGCTGCCAATAATTGGGTTCTTTGATGTGCATGCAGGAGGTTTTTCAATTGATTGTTTCATCGCTCGAAAATCTACATGACAAGTCCAGTAGCTCATACGATAAAAGAATATCTATTCTCGAGACTGTTGCCAAAGTCAGGTCTTGTGTTGTGATGCTTGATCTTGAATGCGAAGGACTTATTGTTGAAATGTTCCAACATTTCCTTAAGGAAATAAGGTATGCACATATGATTGCTTTGCGAATTTAAATCAGCGTTTGCTTACTCTACATCTTCTCTTTGTCTACTATGTATATATTTTCTTAAAAGCGGAAAGTATTTCTTTTGTGATGGCTTCTTAGCTTTTACGAAGTGTTACTTTTATATTATAATGTCTATTTTTGATATGTTTGTTGGATTTCTTCTAAACTTCTTACTTGTTGCAAACTTTGGTTCTATATTATAATGACCAATGAGATTTGATGCATAATCTTTACTCGTGATTTATCTCTGCTATTAGGTCCTATATTTGCTATGTTTGTGTACAGAAATTTGTAGGCACCACTTTAAAGCAATAATAGTATGTATATGAATTAGATGGACATCACGGTCCCATGATTCATGGATGATGGCTATCTTTTTTTTCTTCGGCTCGAACATGGATGATGGCTATCAATTATATGTACATTTATTTCTAGTATTTTATTTTACAGGGATCATCACTCGGAGAATGTATTTTCATCTATGGAGACTATTATGACTCTTGTGTTAGAAGAAAGTGAAGATATTTCGGTGGAGCTGCTTTCACCAATCTTATCTAGTATTAGAACTGATAATGAGGTGGGGTATCTTTGAAGTGGTTTTATTTTCTCTCTTGTTATTATGAATTCAAGTAATAGCTGTGTTGCTTCTCAGGGCGTTCTGCCGATTGCTCGGCAGTTGGTAGAAAGAGTTCTCGAAAACTCTGCTACTAAGGTTAGACCATACGTGATAGAAGCTATGAATACGTTGGGTCGATCTTTACATAACTATAGTAAAGTAGTTGCTTCTATATGCCAAGATACTTCTGGTGTTAAGGAGCTGAACGACACTGCTACTGAAGAACATTTGGTAAACTTCTTATCAGTCTATACTGTATATCTGCCCTTGTTCGTCTAGTTGCTTGCTTCATTACTTATTCTGACAAGTGATGAAGGCATTGCCTGTGTCTGTGTCTTGAACATAATTTTTTCTTCATATGGTGACTAACCAGTTTTGAAAAAACCGGCAATATCACTCCACACTCCAGGTGGATATGGGGTTTTTCGTGCGTTCATTTGTGTGCTGATAGAATCAGTTTTCTCTGTATATTCACTGCAATCTAAAGAACTAGTGGGTTGCCCCATCCTCAGTGCCCCCCCTGGTTGTGGGATGGGTCAATGAAGCCTGCCCGACTGGAGTCCCAAGCACGAAAAGAAACAAGACGAGAAAATCTAAACGTCTACCTCTACCTTAAACTGGTCTCTTTTGTACATCTACTGTTAGATCATAACTAACTCTGTTGTCACATCATTGTAGTTTCTTTTGAATTATTGTTATTGATTTCTCTCAGTACCAGAGTCATTCAGTAAAATTCACAATGAATATGCTTATTGAATTATGTGATACTGGTGATTGTCCGTCCTCTTTAGTTTGGTGAATTGGCCAAGTATGTCATTTGCATGGAAATTGACTGAGACTGTATTAAATGGTCTATGGTACTTATTGACATCATCTCTTTTAAAGATTGTATCTAATCTGTGTTTTATGACTATCCATACACAATACATCAAGATATGGCATTTTGTATTTCTCAAAAGGTGCAATGTGCTTTGGCTTGTTTTTATGGAATCTGTGAATATAATTTTCTGCAGGCTGACAGAAGCAATTCAATTAGTGCACCTGCTGGTGAATTTGTTGAGGCAAGTTATTCATTTTCACAAATAAATGTTCATTTTTCCTTCCATGCTGTCTACCAGTTACTGGAACTGATCAGTTTTCTATTTTTGAGGTTGTAGTCTTGAATCTTGTAATTTAAAAACTTCTCATTGCAATCAGGGCCAGAAAGAGATTGCAATAGAAGCAGCTCATTTTGAACAAGTTAGTGCTCCTAATGATGGATCTCTCAAGTCAGCAGTTGCTAATGGACAGACCAAGGTTGTATCCTTGGCAGATTCAGACACAAAGGAGCATGGGGAACTTGCTGATCAATCAAACAATGTCGATACATCTAGCAATGCAGAGCCTGATGTCTTGGAGGCCGAGAAACTAGTAGTTCACTCCGGACTTGAGGAAGAACAAATTGTCACGGAAAGAGCAAGAAAGTCCAATTCCCAGAAAACTACCGACTCTTCTGACACTTTTCATGTTGATGGTATAATGGTAGACGAAGCAGTTCGAGACGGAAAAGGAGGTGGGAAAGACGTTCCAGGATTCTCTCGGGAAGATAACCATGTTGAAGTAGTCATATCTTCTGAAAACAAACAAGAGACTGACGTCCTTTCAACTTTACCAAAGGCAATGGAAGATGACTCTGGGGATATTGCTTCTACATCTGCTGGTGAAACTGTTATTGCTAATTTAAAACATTCTAAGAACGCTTCAAGAAGAAAAAGAACGGTTAAGAAAGCAAAATTGCTGAAGGAGGTTACACCATCTTATGAGGACATCTCTAAGAAGGCTTTAGAAGGGGACCATGATTCGGAAGCTAAACCGAGTAAAAAGTATGGTAAAAAGGTTGCTTCTAGGGCATCTAATCAAGAGAAGACTCCAACCCCTACAGATGAAACCAAGAAGGTAAACAAAGACACAAGTGAATCGGAGGCAAAAGAAATGGAGCAGTCAAGTGAAAGGCTTGATACAGGTGGTAACATCATGGAAGGATCCTCCAAGCTGACAGAAGATACGAAAAAAAGAAGTCGGGGAAACGCTATCTTTGGGAAGGAGATGTCAAAAGCTTCTATCAGAGATAAAATTTTTGGTAAAAAGGTTGCTTCTAGGGCATCTAATCAAGAGAAGACTCCAACCCCTACAGATGAATCCAAGAAGGTAAACAAAGCCACAAGTGAATCGGAGGCGAATGAAATGGAGCAGTCAAGTGAAAGACTTGATGCAGGTGGTAACATCATGGAAGGATCCTCCAAGCTGACAGAAGATACGAAAAAAAGAAATCGGGGAAACACTATCTTTGGGAAGGAGATGTCAAAAGCTTCTATCAAAGATAATGACAAAGTAAGTTATAAATGCTGTTAAGTTGTGATGCGCATTAGTATTCTTTTGTTACTCAAATGTTTCTATTCCACGATCGCTTGTGTTTTTGTAATTTTGTTAATATGATTGCGATCTCTCTCAGGAAACTATTTCTTCCCGGAAGTCCAGAAAATTGAGGGAAGATAATCACCGCTTAGGAGAGACCCCCAAGACAATGTTAAAGACTAAACAAACTCAAGGAAAGGAGCAGGTATGTTACTGCTATTTCTTTTATGAGGTACATGTTACAAGCTCTTCTATCCCCTTTTGTTAATTAAGAGCTCTTCATTTTGGACAACCGAATCATTTTGAGGTATTTGTAGTTCCATTAGTAATTATCAAGTAGCAAGGTCACGTGTGTAAACATAGGGTACGGGAATTTCAAGTTTGCACTGGGTTCAAACCTACACTATACGAATGAGGATATATAACCATAAATTGCTTAAAAAATTACTCTTTTAGCTAAGAAGTGATCTTTTCGTGCTGTGGCACGTCACATGCAACATCTTGATACTCATTTGTTATGCTCTTTTAGAAATGAAGTGACAAACAATACTAACTGGTATGCAGTATATTTAATTTATCAAAGTTGTCCTTGCCTAGCAGTTAACGCTTCAGAGCAGTAAGATGTTTCCTGCATGAATTTATATTGCATTATGCTCCAAGAAGAGGATATATTGTAAAGAGTTATGTATTTGAATTAAATATATTTTATACATCATATAACATAACAAATGTATTTATTTGAAACAGATACTGGCCTTACTGTATCCTGGATCTGTCGAAATTCTGAATTTCCAGCACCTATTTTCTTTGACCTACCCCATGACCTGGTTCCTTGGTTATGAATGATCAGTTTTTTCTCAGCCTTCTGCAAAATATCAATACTCTGTTCTGTGTTCTTGAACAATTTTATGTGGTTTAGATCTCCTTTAATAGGCTTTAAGGCTTTCATGTATTTTAAAAGCCTGTGCTCATGTTTGTGAATGATTTCTTACGCATAAAATTTGCTTTATCAGGAACCAGAGTTTTATAAAAATATACTTGGCACAAGAATAAGAGTTTGGTGGCCTCACGATAAGAGGTATACATTTTTTATAATCTCTCCATAATTGCTAATATCGTGCAAGCTTAGGATTTGGTTGTAGATGCTGTGTGCCTTTACAAATATTGGTATTCCATTGTGCAGTTCAGGACTTATGATATAGGGCATCTGATTGCTATTCTTGTTATTTTCTGGTATAGTAATCTATTCTGAGATTCCACGTGGTTTGTAGTTTTTATACAGGTGTTGTTCATTCATATGATTCTGCCAAGAGGAGACATTTGGTAGGATTTTTCTTTTTGTTATTTTTGGTCTTCCTGTTTTTCTCCCTATGTCTGGTCTTCATGGCCCTTGTTTTGTTAAGTTCTGTTTACATTTAAAATTGCAGAGGAGTTTCTGTCATCATTTTACTTGAATGTGTTGTTGTCTTTCTATTCTTTTCTAGGTGTTGTATGACGATGGAGAACAAGAGTTACTAATTCTTAAAAAGGAAAGGTGGGAGTTAGTTGAAGGCGGTGACTCTAAATCTGATGAGGTGAACTTTCTTTACTTGTGCATTGCTTGATTTAACCAATATCCTTAATTACATGGGTATTTTTGGTTAACAGGAAGAAGGAGCTGAGCAGAAGAGGGTTGATGGTTTATCTGAGATGTGAGTGTTGCACGACTCTAATATTGCCTTTTAAGTGTTACTGTCTAAGCAATAATCTGAAATATTATTTGTAATTTGCTTTGGACTAGCTTTAGCAGTTGATTTTCCCAAGTGACTCAACGCGTGAGATAATTATTGTCATATATTACTCCTTTGCCGTGAATATCATGTTGTGGAAAGTGTTATTGATTAGAAGAATTATTGACGTTCGATGCCTGGTTATTTGATTAGATTATGTTCCTGAGCTTTTTTTAGGCTGGATGGTCCCATCACCTTTTCCAGATGCTCTTTAGTGTCATGACTGGTAGTTTTGTGTAATGGTGTTGAGGCCAAGCATGCTACAAATAAATTTCTTTTTAACACTCAAACAAAACACTTCTCAAACGTTTCTTTTATCCCTCAAGTGTTAGGGATTTACATTCATATATAGTTTCCCTGCTGTATATTCCTTTCTAGTAATTCTCTTATGTAGAGGAAAACATTAAGCAGGGCCCCGAAGAAGAGTGCAAAAACAAATGTTGACCAGTCTACCAGGAAAGACAAGAGTAATACTTTGCCAAAAGGGTGGGTAAATGTTTTAATCTTCTTCTTGTTCAATATTCTGATCTTTAAAGATCTGGTGATGAATTACATTCAGGGGCATAGGAGCTTCACCCAGCAAATCTAAAGCTGCAGCAACAAAATCTGGTTCGAAATCTAAGGAAGTCGACAAAGTTCAAAGCAAGTCAAAAGATTTTCTGAAATCTGATAGCAAATCAGATAATGAAGGTGTTGGGAAAAGTCAGGAGAAGAAAAGCAGTCGTAAATCTAATACTCCTACCAAATCAGCGAGCCAATCCAAGGTTGATGACACTATTGCACCCGAGTTTGGCAAGTCGAAGCAAGGTCCCGCAAAAGCTATTACCAAATCCAAGCAGGAACCTCTGAAGAGTTGTTCTAGAAGAATGGATAAACGTGCAAGAAGTGATGACCAATCTGGTATTGATAAAGGTGCTAAGAAGGAAAAGTCTGGCTCATCTAAACCAATAGAAGAAAGTGATGATGAAGGATCAAGCAAGTCGGCTGAAGCATCAAAAATCCTAAAAAGGAAAACACCTGTCTCATCGAAGGAACAAGGAAGTAGTGCAAAATCTGAGAAAAAACGAAGGCGATGATCATCTCACATATCATGTTCTTGTACCTGGTTTTTTATTTTTGTTCAATGTCAAGGTGGCCTACACAGTTTAGTTGCGACTCATGATGCACTGTGGAATTTCCCCAAACAGATTTCTTCAAGGCTGCGCTACGTTGGTCGTTGTTATATCCTTAGTTGGGTTAGTATTAGTTGTAGAGCCGGTAAAGTGGTTTTTTGTTGGTGTTTATTGTATTTAGGAAACTTTCTTCTCTACTATGTCTGGCTAGGATGTGGCTGCTGAAGGATGTTTATAAAATTGTATTAGATTTGGTATCTGTTTTCTTGCTGCTTTGTTTTTCTTCTATTTCCGTTCTCGTAGTAGGATTGTGTTAAGTTTCTATTCCAGGTCAGACCTAAAACCATATTAAAAATTGAGTTTGAAAAATGTATTTTGAACATTTGTGAAATGAAGGTTTAGTCTATCTATAAAAACTCGGTAGTGAAAAGTTGACAATGTGAAACTTTTTGGTCGTCACTTTGAATTCGATATTTTGGTTCCGGCCTCTTAGGTTTTATTATTATCTAAAATTATTTTGCTTACTAATCTTTTGAGTTACGCACAATTTTTTTTTTTTTTTTTAATAAAAAAACAAGACTTTATTAACGAACTGAAATGCTTTACAAATAAGAGGACCAATGATAATAGGCCCAAAACAACCAAAATACAAAAATTGGCGCCAAAACTTTCCGCCAAAACAAAGAATCAACATTTGGGTAAGAAAACCCAAGGGTCAGCACCCAAAGGACAGCTCCCAAGTCATAACTCCAAAGAAACAGATATTTTAATGCATACTCCAGCCTTATCACACAGCACCACAGCATCAATGACCCTCCATCTTCCATAATACATCATCGAACACATTGATTTCCAGCCAACCCATCAACACACCATTAAGCTCTCCGCATTGTCAAGCACACAACATCAACACCACGACACCAATCCTGCAAAAACAAGACAAACTACAGCAGCATCCATACTTACTAGACAATATAGCCTAAGTTCAAACTTTCAAGAAAAACAAGAGCAATCAAATCGGAAGGAGCATTATGCTGCTGAAAACTTTGTTTTTGCTTGCATTTCAGGGTCCATTTGGCAAGCCAATCGGCTGCTTGATTCTGGACCCTTGAAATGTGCTGAAAACACATGTTTCTATCCATAAGATTACGACATAAAGAGAGATTAGGGTCCTCAAACACAGAAGTGGCATTACTAGCAAGCTGATTAATAAGAATAAGAGAATCAGACTCTACATCTATGGATAACCAGTTATTCATGTGACAAGCAGAGAGACCTTGAAACATAGCAACAGTTTCAGCTTGAAGAGGAGACATTTTACCTAACAAATTACCAAAAGCTTGCAAAATATCACCATCACTATTCCTGAAAATCAGACCCGATGCACCCTCACCATTGCTAGCACAGGAAGCATCAACATTCAATTTCACACGAGGCTGAATAGGAGGAATCCATCTAAGGTATTGAGGCACACTTCTTTTGACACTAGAACCACAGCCCAAGCTCACACCAGCCTCTCTAACACTAGACCAATGCTTGTAACTAAGATAACCATTAATATCAGCATTTCTAACAATATTTATAGTATAGTCAATGGCCCAAGAAACACTTAATAAGATCCCCTTATGCTTGTAAGCATTTCTAGCCTTCCACACAACCCAGCAAATCACTTGAGGCACAAGATGAGTAACATGAAATTTGGTTCTAGAAAGCCAAAACCAGCACCTAAGAACATGAGACAAGACCATAGACCGACTGATTTTAACTTTGAAAGTAGTTGAAAACCAGTTCCAAATCTGCCAAGCAAACGTGCAATTAACAAAGACATGATCTTTATCCTCACAATTATCACAAAACACACACTTAGAAGCAAGACACACATGCCTTCTCATCATAACACTATCAAGGGGAATAAAATTGTGAAGCAGTTTCCATGTCATAAAAGAAAATTTCCTAGGTATTTTTGAGTTCCAGATAGCCTTAAAAAGAGGAGAAGAGTTATGCTTAGCTCTTAAGCTTTCCCAGGTTTTCTTGAAGTTGAACTCCCCATTATCAGAGAGCCTCCAACTGATAGCATCATCTCTGTCAGTTATATGGAGCATGTTGATCATAGCCAATCTGTCAGGTCCAATGATCTCCTGCACCTCATTCAAACACCAAGAATTGTTTTGCCAAAAAACATTAACATTCACATCAAGATACCAATATATATTAAGATCAGAAGCAAAAGCAGTCAAGTTATGCCAAGACTCCTTCCAAAAATCAACTCTACCTCTACCAAGAACCCAAGTGACATTCCTGTCAGCCGGGTGTCTAATACCACAGAGCCTTCTCCAAACCAATGAACCCTTAATGCAGGCATAAAGAGGGTGAGATCTTTTGCAATAGATGTCATTCATGACATTAGACCACAGACAGCTATTTTGCCTAAACCTGAACCAAAGCTTCTGAGAGAAGGAGTTCTGAATGTCAAGCAAACACCTGACATTTAAACCTCCCTCTCCAAAAGGCTTACAGATGGCAGACCAAGAAGACCAATGAATTCATTGATCCCTGATTAAACTTAGTTCTCCAAAGAAATTACAAATAAATTAAATTAAGTCAAATACGTATTTACAAATAACATTTAAATTAAGTCAAATACGTATTTACAAATAACATTTAAATTAAGTCAAATCCGTATTTATAGATTATTATATGTAGAGACGTGTCAGGTGTATATATATATATATATATATATATTAAGGCTTTACATAGTAGTATACTACTATGATCGCTATCAATTTTATATTATTTTTAAAAATTCTATTATAATAATTTTTTTATTATAGTTACTATTAATTATTATTACCGTTTGATTATAAATGTTATAAGTATTTTTATAATTTGACGATTATTAGTGATAAAATAATTATTATTCTTATAGATTTATAGTTTGATTATACTATAATTTTTGTAGTTTGTTTATTTTTATAGTTATAAATTGTGATACGTTGTTACATTACAAGATTGAAGAAAATAAATTTTATTGATTTAAGTCTTTCACAATTTATACCGACTATGAGTTGTACAAATGTTTACAATTTTAAACTACCCTATTAAAATGTCTATTACAAATGTCATTCATCTAGCCAAATTCCGTTATCCTCGTCAAGATCTCCATCATCACATCCATTTGCAACAATTTCAGCGATAAGATCTCGTTCCAGATCTACTTCAATATCTCTAGGAAATTCATTGAAGATGTTGCTTGGATTCTCTTCCATCTTATACTATTCGTCTTGCATCCTATGATAGGTCGTAGTCCCATTTTTTTTATTGCTACAAGTACTCCAAGTGCCCGCCTGTCAATCTTGTTCGTTTAGTCGTGTATTGCAGTTTGGTCTGACTAAATGCACATTCACTTACTACTGTAAACATAAGTATTGAAAAAGTCTCCCCGACTAACCTGCAAAGAATATGAAACTCGTATTCTTCCGAATTCCACCACCTTAAGATATCAAGTGAGTTGTTCTCGTCATACTAATGTAACTGAAATGGAGTGTTCAAGTATCTAACCACTTCGTTATCAGCTTGATGAGTTTATCTTGTCACCCCACTATTTAACATTACAATTTTAATATAGATAGGGAAACTTCTGCCTCTCCCCTATTAATACTAATACCCACCATATTTGAAAATGTAGCATTTATACTTCTCTCGTATTTGTCAACATATTCATTATACATTATATAAAGATAAGCATCAATTTCTTGAATATATATATCAAGGTCATAGGTTACGTCACGAAGTTGTATGGTTTTATAAAAACAAGTAATTAAAAAGGTAAAAGCCGACTATTTTTTAAAATGATAAAAATGCACCAAATAGTATAAGCGTATATGATGCGATGAAAATACTTGTAAAATTTTATTCCATATGGGGCACCAATTTGCGACATACATTCTTATCCATGTATATATATATATATATATATATATATATATATATATATATATATATATATATATATATATTATTTGCATGGAAATATTAGTAATTGCATAAAAGGGCCAAGTGAATGTGAGGAGTATATTTGTGTAGAATTGTTTTTAGTTGCATCTTTCAACAACCTAAAGAAGTTTGATTTTATAGCCAAACTATTTGAAACCATACACTCAGTAATTAAAGTTTACTTTTTTTAGTATACTAGCCGTTGTGGTTATTGCCCCCATTAATGATGATTTATCTTATTTTCTCAAATCAAACAATTAATCACCTGTAAAAATTACTAGCAAATTTAAATATTAATATGATAAAATATGTGGGAAGATGATAATTTATATTTATATTAAAATTTTAGAACTATATATATTTTTAGCTATGAAAGTAAATATTTGTTTAGTTAGATGTGAAATTACGTTATAATAGGTTATGGAAATACAGAGTTGGTTTGAAAAAAATACTAGTGTAACTAGTTGGGAAATTATGTCATAATAGGTTGCATAATTATGTTTTAATTGGCTATGAACTAACAACTTTCGTTGTGAAAATAGAAATATGTTATGAAATTATAAAATTGCAATAAGAGTGTGAATTTATTATTTAATTGGTTGTAGAATTACGTTATAAATGGTTGGAATAATAAAATAATATATAAATAAATAAACGATAATATAAAATTAATACTCGAAATAAAAGGAAACAATATAGTTTAGAGACATACAACTTTTATAAAAAAAACATAGTTAAAAAATAAACTAAACGTTTTATGCTCGTCCGTTTCATGCAAGATCTTCTTTAGTTTGATGCAAGATGTCATTCTGAATGCATTTTTATAATAGCTAGATTCCCGTTATGAGTTTTCTAACATAAATTTTAAGATTAACATTAATATGTTCGTTAATTTTTGTTTCCAGATTTTCAATTCGTTTAATGATATTTTCGTCTAGATTCATATCTTCTGACTTCAAATTAAAAAGAAATACAGGTTTGTCAAACTGTGGTTGGGTAATTATGTGCAATAATATTATGGAAATTTATTTTTAAATGGATTAACATGGTTGCGTAATTGTAAGTAAGTTGATTGTGTAATTGTGAGAACCTGTATGCGAATTTAGATTTTGGTTGCTAAAAAAGGAATGAAGTTACGCATTGTAATAAATTTTTCAAATTATTTAATTATTTCATGAGCATTTTTTTCTACAATCTGAAATGTATTTTTGATTATTAATGTGGAGAATACTGATTCTTTTCCCATTTACTTTCTACGTTATAAAGTTAATATACATGTAGATTCATATTGAAACTAACTGTTATTTTTGGTTGTGTAAATACGTACAACTCACTTATGAAAAACGAATTTTTACCTAGAATCTTAAAAAGAAGCACAAGTCGTTCATAGGTACTAATTTGTATATTTTATTGTGTGAAAATGTATACTGATCAAAACCAAACATGAATTTGTTTTAGGTCAAACATATAATTACGAACACAATAATTGAAAAATTTAAGACGAAAGAGAGTAATTTCATCATGTAAATATGATTTTGCAGTTGCTCCGTGCTGAATTTTTTTTAGAATTCACTGAATTTGTTGCAGTAGTAAATTGGGATTTTGATTTTTGATTTTTTGATTTTTCGATGAGAGAGAGATATTGATTTATGGGTTTTTGGTATATTTTATGCAGCATGTTATTTTTCGTAAACTTAAAAATTAAGGTTGTTATTGGTAGTTCTAATCTTTTTCGGATTGTTATTGGTAACTTACCTATAGTTTAAAAAAATATCTAAAAATTCCAAGAACTTTATAAATATATTTAAAAAAATCTAATATAGTTGAAAGATCTAACAAAATATATAAAATATATAATAGTTGAAATATCTAAATATTTAATGACTCCAACAACTCTAAAGATATAGTTCATTAATTCAGTAAATTATTAATTGAAAGATCTAATAAACTATTTAAAATATCTAAATATAACAATAACGAAACATCAAATAATTTGTTTATTATATACATAAATATGGTAAATAGTTAGATGCAATGATTCTATAACGACGTGAATCTATAACGACATGAATTTGTAACGTTGTGACTGTTTTAAATGTGACGTGACGTGCCATCACGGTAGATATCACTAACCTTACGATAGTCCGAAATATCATAATAATTCTTTTCTATCCAATTTTTTGTTTTTAGATGTTATATTTTTCAAACCACAGTTCAAAAAATATACGAAAATACCATTGATTTTTTTAAGATCAACAAAACTAGATCCATGGAAATATTTTTTAAAGATTTTTTATTTGCAAAATTATGAACAATTTGCTTGCGAATTTCGCCTTGAAAATAATTCTCCAAACATATCACTCATGGATTTCATTTTGTTCATCTTTAAAAAATAAAAATAAACGTGTTTTAGATTTTTTAGGTTAGGTTTTGAAAGATATAAAATTTTGAAGGTTAAAAATAACCAATTGTTGAAAGGTGTACGTGAATGTGTTTTCAGAAGTATTCTCGGAAGAATTTATTTTGCATGTTAGGTAGTTTTCAGTAATTTGAAAATTATCGAGGTGGTTGTCGTAACTTACGCATTATATTATGCTTCAGGAATTGCGAAACGCCGAATTTTCTTATCATCCAGGTCTATCGAGATAATTCAGTTATCATACGTATTCCATCTTTTGCATCTAATTGAAGTGTATGGCACATACATTTAGTATGACACATTTTAGGAAATACAAGGTTGCTATCATTTTTAAGATACTCAATAGCTCCTCACAGATGCATTATCGAATCAAATAAACACAATTTTATTTTTAGTTTGAAATTTATTCATACATTCTAACATGCTGTCTTTAATGACAGCAACAATGTGCTTGCCAATAAATTAAAAAAACACACTTCTTATATGGAGTATCCATTTAGAATCCATCTAATATAAAGTAATACACATCCTATCAAAATCATTAAATGTCGTTATATCACTAGTCAAAGAAATATTCCATAACAAAGCTAATATAGTATCATGAATGATTTATTTTTAATTTATATAATATTTAAAAATTTATGATCTCATATAGGTACATGGGACACATGTGGCTCTTGGGTCTACCCTATTACACATCCAATTAATATATCTCCAATTATCACCAAAATTGAACGGTTATGAAGTACCAACAACATATATCATGGTTTGTTCCCTATATGTATTTTGATTAAAAACAAAAGCATTATCAATTTGAGGATCTATTAGCCCCACGATCAAGGTTAGTCGGGGTATTTCCTCACTTTCGTTCCTTTTGAAAGATTTTTTAAAGTATGAAATAATTAGTAAAAGGATTGTGTATTTTCATAAAGTATGAAAATACTAGTAATTGAAATAAATATCAAATAATAGCATAAATAAATAAAAGGCAAGAGTATACCAAACACTTAATGTAAAAAATAGAAAAGATTTATTATAACTTAGAATTTCAGTACAAGTTAAAGCCATATATATAGGCTCTGAAAATATCTTATTATTATACTAGTCTACTGTAATAAAATCTAATCTAATAATATTTATAATAGATTACATTTGAATATTGACTATAATAAATTATTTAGTCAATGTCTATTATTATTTCCTTTAACACTCCCCCTCAAGCTTGTGCGAAAGTGCTTGAACTGAAGTACTTGAAGTGCAAGCTTGATCCAATGACTGAAACGAAACCACACTCCCCCTCAACCTGGAGCATATATATTAATCATGCCCAACTTGTTACAAATATAAGTAATCCGTGATCCATTGAGCGCTTTTGTGAATATATCTCCTAGTTGTTCTCCTGTTTTGACATATCTCGTATGAATGAGATTTTGTTGAATCTTTTCGCGGATAAAATGACAATCAATTTCAATATGCTTCGTTCTTGGTGGGATTGACAGTCCCTGAACCTAAAACACGAGATGATGATCCATCTGCCAATGTTACATTAGAATGATGTGTATTTGAAAGAGAAGTAAAAACTTGTTTATTACCTGTCATATGTTCTGTGGCAGTAGAATCAATGACCCAATCAGAGGAAGAAGAAATAAGACATGTAGTTGAGTTACATGACACACAAGCTGCACATGACACACAAGCTGCAGGGTTTTTAAGATCTTGTGACTTTAGAGACTCTTGGTTGAGTTGATCGATTACGTAATTTGATCAAAGATTGTAGAAAATATAGGTTTTAGAGACTATGATAATAACTGGGTTTGAGAGGTTTTGGAAGAATAGTATTGTTTCAAAGATTATTTAGAAGATGATTGAGAATTAAATTATTTTATTCTCTATTTATAGATAAAAACTAAAAAAAATCCGGATTAAATCAAATATCTGACTGGGACAATCAGATGCAATATTGTTGTTTAAAATTACAAATCAAATAAGCATATTTTAATAGAAACTAGCCATTCTAAATCGAATATCTGATTTGCAACGAACAAAAAAATAATCTATAAATACCTTTCTTATTGTTCATTACTCTTAGAACTATATTTATACTTCTCTCACAAATCACTATATTTCAAATATTCTTTTATCAGTCCAAATTTGTAATGACTCCAAAAGTCGTAAAGTGTACAGAAACCTAAAACGATGTCGATGAAATATCCGAGAGTATTGAAGATGAGGTCGAAGGCGAGGTTTATGTTCAAAATGATTTGACGCCAAGAGGAACCACAATTAACTATTATATGTTTTTAAAATATGACGAATATATCAATATGCTGGGTATGATAATGTTTTTGAATACTCTTAGTAAGGAGAGATGAATGAGTTGGTTATTTTTTTTAAAATTTATATACAAATGATATATAGAATTAGTACAACAATTTTATGAAACTAGAAGTCTAATTTTGACTGATAGCCGAGGCTTAAGAATAAGGTAAAAATTAATAATTTCGAATTTTCATTTTTTGAAACTGACTTAGTAGAAAAATTTAATAGCCAATACATACGATGTATTATGGTTCTTTATCCCCCTAACTTATCCTCGTATGAAATATCCTGAATATTAGCCTTTGACGTTGGATGATGCAGCCGACATACTGAGTAGTAGAGAGCAACCGACGGTTAACAACAGAGGTAAACCTAGTAAATCTAATCTGGATGGATATAATAAATTAGCTTTGAAATTAGTTAATCATTGTTTTTGTTCAAAATAATAACAATAATTTACACTTTCTGTTTCTTCAAACATTTAAAACTTTTGCTATAATGTTGGGGCAAATAATAAATTTTCCTACTTTGATAATTGGACATATGAAGTCGAGATTTAATGGTACAAAGTTACCTTATGGGATGATAATAAGTCAAATACTTATTAAAAAAAGGGTAGATGTTACCGGGTGAAATCAGTGTCGTATTCAGAAGATTTCGGATATAGGAAATAATTCTTTAAGAAGCCAAGAGATATATTATTGGGAAGGAGATACCTGGTCTAAATGATAGAACTATGGTTGGTTTCAGTTTGATTTTCTACAAATTTAAAAATTTAATGACGTTACAAACCCACCTGCTCCATCTACTAGTTTTCAAAGGCAAATCATGTACGCTACGATGCAAGAGCCATAGCTGACCACTTCCAATACCGGTAGTTCTTCTCATCAACATCAAGGGATGTTCGATCGATAATATATGAAATAGATGAATTGTAAAAGTGTGATCAATCAGAACCTAAACACGAACCATTGAAATACTGTCAATACTCAGCTTGGTGAAAGGTGAAGCTATTTCCTCCATAAGATCTATTATTTTCTTCGTCTTAATTTTTTTTATAAAAAAATAATACTCAACACTTGTTTTTACCATTTTTCCTTTATTTAGTTTCTAATTTATAATTTGATGCCACTATCCACTATCAAACCCTTATTCCAACCAACATCATTAAGACAAATTACAACCAACATATATGATTTAAATTTTAAATTTAGACCCTAAAAAAAACTCCAATGTATTAAAGATTACACATGGAAGAGGACGACACCCAAACAAAAAATTCAACACCGGAGAACATCACCCAATTAACCAACAAGGTAATTCAATCTTGCATTTTAGTTTTGATCCAACTAACATGAAAATCCATTTAAAAAAACTCATTTCAAAAATCTTGATTTTGCAGGTTGAATTTCGAAACACCTAATTCGAACCAACATCTTGGAATTAGGTGCTTTAAAAAATAACACATCTAATTCCTAGCCAACATCTCAGAATTAGATGTTTTTAAAAAAACACATGTAATTCCGAGCCAACATCTCAGAAATATGTGCTTTAAAAAAATGCATCTAATTCCAAGCCAGAATCTCAGAATTAGATGCATTTCTCTTGTAAATCGATTTTTCTTGCATATCGAGTTCGATTAACTCGACATGCAAGAAAAATCGAGTTACATAAACTAGATATCCAAACCCATAAATTAAAAAAGAAGAAGATTAATTTCAGATTTTTACCTTTGGAATTCGAGAGACTGGATCAAATGGTGGCTAGGGTTTTCTTTTGGGTAAAAACCTTTATGGTTGCATAATTAGGTAGTGCATTTGGTTGTGAAATTACACGTACTTGGGTTGCGTAATAACTATTTATTGTTTTGGGTTTAGGTTGTGGATTTATGTGAAAGTTGAATGTTAATATTGAAACAAAAGATTTTATAGTTGAGACAGAAAAACTAAAAAATAACAACAAAAACGAAAAACTAAAAACAAACTTTGAAGTTTTTTTTTCAAATATCAAAAGGAAAGTCTTCTTCTTTAGACTCTTCTTCCACTTGACTATTTTTATTCACAAGCATGAAAATAATCTTCATTTAGGTCATATTCATCTCCATAATTTTCAAAGCATTATGGAGAAAAGTTTCATTAGCAAAATACAAAATTTCATCATAAAAAAAGGTGAAAAGTATTCTTCTGTGGTTGTCAATTTTTAGTTTTCTTGTCTTTCTGATGAGCTATCAACTGGTGATAAATTATCATAACTGTTGAATTGGAGTCATCATCAGAGTAGACAATAATTATAGGAGCTAATTTGAAATAACAATTATTTTGTATGAAAGCTTAACGAATATAGAAATTGATTTTATAGCCAAACTGTTTGAAACCATACACTCAGTAATTAAAGTTTACTTCTTTTTTTAGTATACTAGCCGTTGTGGTTATTGCCCCCATTAATGATGATTTATCTTATTTTCTCAAATCAAACAATTAATCACCTGTAAAAATTACTAGCAAATTTAAATATTAATATGATAAAATATGTGGGAAGATGATAATTTATATTTATATTAAAATTTTAAAATTAGATATTTTTAGCTATGAAAGTAAATATTTGTTTAGTTAGATGTGAAATTACGTTATAATAGGTTATGGAAGTACAGAGTTGGTTTGAAAAAAATACTAGTGTAACTAGTTGGAAAATTATGTCATAATAGGTTGCATAATTATGTTTTAATTGGCTATGAACTAACAACTTTCGTTGTGAAAATAGAAATATGTTATGAAATTATAAAATTGCAATAAGAGTGTGAAATTATTGTTTAATTGGTTGCGGAATTACGTTATAAATGGTTGAAATAATAATAATAATTGATGAGTCCGGATTTTGTCACCACTCTTTGTGTGAACCGGACAAGGGAAATTCAGACATCATCCACCTAACCGGACAGGAACGATTCGGACAATCTCCACTCACTAAACTGTCCGAACAGAACTAAAGCATTAAAAGCTTAATCACTTCATGACTAAGCTAATTACTTGCTTACTTAAAAGCTAGTGGGTCTTTAAACTCGACCCGAATCCATAAAACACAACCCGAAACCCATATAGCCCAAAAGATAAGGGTATAAATACCCAACCACCAACATTAAATGAAGGTAATGAAAATTAAATACAACCAGACAGCTCAATTCTCCCTCTACGCTCTATCCAAACATTAAATACCTTCAAAATACCACAAAACTCTGGACAAAATTACCCTCAAACGAAAATAAACCTCACCAAATTGGCGACCACAGTGGGAGTTGTTCAGAGCAGCCAAAAGGTAGCCAGAGAGTGTTATACAACAGGACTGCCCCCCCGGACGTTGGGGGCATTTTGGATTAACGAAGAATAGCAGTTTGAGGGGTTTTCTGGGGGAGAGGGTGAGATTGATGACCCTAGAGAGACCCCTAGAGTTTTAATACCGATTGAAGAAGTTGAAACACATTCTTTGGCTGAGGGAAAAAGTGTCAAGATAGGGTCCAAGATGACATAAGAGTTAAATGGTAAGATGTTAAAATTCTTGAAAGACCATCAGCATGTTTTTGCTTGGTGCAATGCTGATGTTACCGGGGTACCAACAAATATTATATCACACCAACTGTCCATCCAAAGGGACATAACACCTGTGATACAAAAAAGAAGAGCTTTTTCTAAGGAAAAGGTTGATGTCATAGTTCAAGAGGTTGACCGACTTACTAAAATGGAGCACATAAAGGAGTCTTAGTTACCTTTATGGACAACCAATCCGGTATTGGTGAAAAAGAAAAATGGCAAGTGGCGTATGTGTATCGATTTCACAGATCTCAACAGGGCTTGCCCGAAGGATTTATACCCTGTTCCCCGGATTGATCAATTGGTGGATTCTACATCTGGGAACAAGCTGCTATATTTTATGGATGCCTTCTCCGGGTATAATCAGATTCAGGTGGATCCGAAGGATCAGGAGCATACTACGTTTGTTACCGATAGGGGCCTTCATTATTACAAGGTGATGCCGTTTGGATTGAAAAATATTGGGGCTACTTATCAGAGGTTGGTAAATAAGGCTTTTGCTGATCAAATTGGAAGAAACATGGAAGTATACATCGACGATATGATGGTGAAAAGTGTGGATGAAGATCTACACTTGACAGATCTCCAAGAAACTTTTGCTAACTTAGTGAAAGTAAATTTGAAATTAAACCCAGAAAAATGTATCTTTGGAGTACAGTCCGGCAAATTCCTGGGGTATGTGATAAGTGAGCAAGGGATACAACCTGATCCGGACCAACTTAATGCTTTGCCAGCAGATGGAGCCTCCTCGAAATATTAAAGAAGTACAACGTTTGACTGGGAGACTGGCTGCACTAAACCGTTTTATTTCAAGGTCTTCGGACAAGTGCACCCCATTTTTTCAAACTTTAAAAGGTGCAAAAGATTTCAATTGGTCCCCACAGTGTGATGAGGCTTTCGATGAGATTAAAAAGCACTTGTCTTCCCCCAAGACTTTGTCTAAACCCATTGATGGAGAAACTCTCTTCGTATATTTGGCCGTTTCAGATTGTGCCATCAGTTCAGTATTGGTAAGAGAAGTAGATAATTGCCATCGTCCGGTGTATTACATCAGCAAGAGCTTGATGGATGCAGAAAAACGCTATCTGAAGCTTGAAAAATTAGCATTAGACTTGGTGATTGCTGCGAGGAAGATGAGGCCTTATTTCCAGGCTCATCCTATTATTGTCCGGACGTCCTTTCCCTTAAAAAACGTTCTTCAAAAGGCAGACATTTCAAGTAGAATGACTAAGTGGTCAGTGGAATTGGGGGACTTCGATATTGATTTTGCCCCTCGGACAACAATCAAAGCCCAAGTTGTGGCTGATTTCTTAGTTGAATTCCATTCATATAAGGATACAAAGCAAACAACTGATATGAAAGACAAAAAAGTCTGGGTCATCCGGACTGATGGTGGATCAAGTATCATGGGATGTGGTACAGGGGTATGCTTGACCTCTCCGTACAGTGACAGAATATATCAAGCTATATGTTTTGCTTTCAGGGATTCTAATAATGAGTCCGAATATGAAGCTGCTATAGCTGGTTTGAAATTGGCTCTTATTTGTGGAGCCAAAAAGGTTAAGTTAATGAGCGACTCTCAGCTGCTTATCCATCATGCACAAGGTCAATCCGAAGCCAAAAAGGAGCAGTTGGTTAAGTACTTACTTCTTCTTAAAGAAGTAGCTCTTAATTTTAAAAGCATCATCTACGAACACATTCCCCGAACAGAAAATATACTGGCAGACTCCTTGGAAACTATAGCCTAGACTGAGTCCTATCCTTGGATTCATGTGCTGGAGTGCCCATCCATTCGAATCAGTCTGGGTAAGGAAGAAGAAAGTTTTGATATACAGATAAAACAGCCTCAAGATTGGATATTTTCTCTCATTCTCTCATTCAATATCTCTCAGATGGCATTTTGCCACCGGATAAGTCAATAGCAAGAAAAGTAAAATACAAAGCTCTTCGTTTTATCATCCTAAGAGATATTCTATATAAAAAATCTTATAGTAGACCCCTCTTACGGTGTTTTGGGGGTCGACAAATCTCAGACAGTGCTCTCAGAATTACATGATGGTGAGGGGTCAGCTCACTGTGGATTCAGGGATCTAACAAGGAGAGTTTTGTTAGCTGGGTATTATTGGCCCTCTATAATGCAAGATGCTAAGGAGTTAGTGAGGAGGTGTGATCCATGCCAGAGATATAGCAATGAAATTCATATCCCAACCATCCCTTTAGAGTCAATTACTGAGCCAATACCTTTTGCTCGATGGGGGTTGGACTTAGTGGGACCTCTACCCGTGGCGTCCGGAGGGTGCCGAACTATAATTGTTGCCATTGATTACTTTTTGAAGTGGATTGAAGCAGCTCCGTTGGCAGGTACAACATCGAAAGCTGTTATAAAATTCGTTTTATCCAATATCTGCTGCAGATTTGGAATTCCACAAAAGATAACAACAGACAATGGACCACAGTTCGACAATAAGGAAATGAAGAGTTTCTGTGCCTCTAGAGGTATACAACATTTCTTCTCTTCCCATTTTCACCCACAAGCAAATGGTCAGGTCGAAGTGGCCAACAAGACAATATTGTCCGGTTTAAAGAAGAATTTAGAAGGGGCTGCTGGGAAATGGCCTACTTATTTGTAAGAAATTCTGTGGGCTTACCGGACCACTCCCGGGGCTGCAACACAAGAGTCTCCCTTTTCCCTAGTGTATGGAATGGATGCCATAGCTCCTATAGAGGCTACTCTCCCTTCATTTCGAGTTCATAATTTTTCCAAACACAATAACGAGGTGGCTATCAGAGGCCAACTTGACTTAGTAGAGGAAAGAAGAGTTAAGGCTCACCTTAGAGCTGTGCACTATCAAGGTTTGATGAGAAGCAGGTTCGCTTCCAAAATTAAGAGAAGGGATTTTCAACCGGGGGATAAGGTGTTGAGAAAATGTTTCCTACACACTAAAGAAAAGCAGTTCGGTAAGTTGGCTCCAACTTGGGAAGAGCCCTATGTGGTCATTGAAAAGCTTAAGCCTCGGACATACCGGCTCCAAGACAAAGATGGAAGGATTTTGAATCACCTTTGGAATATTGAACACCTCCGGTTGTACTTGGAATAGAAACTATATAAATATTTACTTGTTTAAAAGTTCATGTAAATATTTGGGGGCATACTCTTTCCTACCCTGGTGGCGCGGGGAGGTTTTAATGAGGTGTCCGGGCTCTTTTATAAAATTTGATGCCTTCTTAAAAATCCGGAGTGTTTTTCTATTTTCGGTAATGTTTTTATTTGAACAGGTCGGATTAAATTGAAGGAGTGATGACTACTTAATCATTTGTCATCGGAGAATTTAAACACTCTCACGTTAAAACGTTTATGAAATAACCAAGGGATGTTTAAACATCAGCCACCAAAATTGAAAAACTATGCAAGAGTTGTGCAAAATAAAGCTACCCATTCAAACATACGAAGTGCCTTGGCCATCCAAGGACTTTAAATTTTCAAAACAAAAAGATCTATCCGGTCAAGGACCAGACACAGTTACAAAAATGCCTTGGCCATACAAGGACTTTGGTTCAATCAAAACAAAAGTGAAAAGATAATTGATACTCTAAGACTGAGCCTTTGAAGATGGCTCAGCCTCACCCGTCTTCTTCTTCTTGGGGTCATCATTTTCCTCATCTGGACTCTCTACGATGTTCTCTTCCTCATCGGATGAATCGACATTGGAATAATCATGCTTGTCTCCACCAGCCATCGTGTGGAAGGTAAGGTATTCGTACTCTACATAAGTCCATAAATCTCCCAGATTCCTCTTCGGAAATTTCTCGTGAAAGAGCAAGACCATGCCCGACTTCACTTTGGCATACATTTCTTCCTGAGTGTCTATCACTTGGTTGGTATAAGCACCAATCCTAGGTTGGATTTTTTCCTCTTGCTCTCTTAGCAAATCAGTTTTTTCTTGTGCAGCCTTGGACACCGAGTCTTCGAGCGAAATCTTGTCATTGGTCAAAGTATGAATGACCATGTCCTTATCCCTCACCTTCTCTTTCGAAGAAGAGAGATCTTTCTCCAGATCATATTGCTTTGTTCAGAGTTCTTTGATAGTATCTTCTAAGGTAGCTACCTTTGTGGCCCAACCCTCCTGGTTCTTCTTTAACTCCTCATTCTCCCTCTTCAAAACATCAGCATTTTGGTTGGCAATGAGGAGGTCACCGGACAATTTCTTTTTGTCAGAAGTAAGGGCATTAATAATAGCCGACTGACCTTGCACTTGATTCTCCAAACTAAGCACTGGCTGAATATTACTCAATATAGAGTGAGTTATAACATCTCTTTCACTTGAGATAGAGAAAGACTTACCATTGAAGGTAACGATGTTCGAAGTGCTCGGAGTGAGGTAAGGTCCAGCAAAATCATCCTTAGGGAGGTTTTCGAAGTAAAGACCAATTTCTTCAAGACCACTAATATCAACACCATCAATGCTGATATCCCCTCCTACACCCCCTCCGGTTTGGAAGTCACTAGGGATGCCTTCTGCTTGAGTTGGGTCTGTAGGGTCAACATGAGGAAGGGGTTCCGGAGGCCGGAGAGAAATCTCATCACCCTTGGAGGTCTTTTTCTTCTTGGCCTCCCTGTCCTTGCCCTCTGCTCCCCGTTTCATATCTCTCTTAGGAACCCTTGGAGGTTTTGGAGATCCTGCCCCTTCCCTAGTACTTTCAAGCTCCACTACTTCTAGAAGAGCAGCATCAATCTGTCCCGGAACTGGCCCCTCTTGCTTTGTTGGAGCAGTTTCCTCCACTTCGGTGGGATTGGCTTCAACCGCACTCTGCTTGCCTTTACCTTTCTTGCCCTTCATCTTACTTGGGGCTTTGGCTCTACCAGGCAGATACAATGCCCCATCTGTCGCGTGGGTTCTTTTAAGGACTACTTCCAGAGGGGGTGGGGTGGTAAGTTCCTCCCAGGATAAGTTCCTCCGGTCAGTGGTATTCCAGAGGTAAGACCTTGTTAGATTGCCTCCGGTAAAGGCATTGTGGAAGCGATTCCCCCACTTCTCAGTAGTCCAAGCATTTAGCTTGGTGCAAGTGGTCTGCCCAGCCTTCAAGTAGTCATTGAAGTCTTTAGGAAACACTGTCAAGAAACAAAATAGAAAAGACAAGTCAGATAAACAAATTTATGAAAAATAAAGATGGGAATGTGAGATTGGATTCTTATCGTCGCTTCGCCATCTGCTAGTAATGAGGCTCGGGTTGGCTCCGGCTTTAATCTTCCTCCAATTCTCCCAGGCACCACTCACAAACAAGAAATGAGTCTTCCAATTTCTCTCCGACTCGAGCAGATCGTCCACTGCTTTGTAATTATCACCCATGTCGAAGTGATAGAAGGGAATATGGTGGTTTCTGCAGAGGCTGGCCATAGCTGCAAACTGCTCCATTGGGAGAGGAATCCCGGAGAGCCTGGAGGCCATAATACAGGCCATGAGAGTGTACCATGCATTAGGGCTCAGTTGACTTGGGCAAAGTTTGATGAGGTGAAAGTTTCTGACTATCTCCGGGTCTAAGGGAAACCTTAGTCCCCAGTTGAAGAGCTCAGTGAAGAAAATTATTTCACTAAGCTTGCAGTCCATTGGTGTTTCCGGGTCCACTGGAATCCTTATTTTGACATTCTCTGGGATCCCCCATTTTGTTCGCATCCGACCCAGTTCGGCTGTGTGGATGAAAGCATAGTTGAGTTTTTGCAAAGCTATCAAATAATTAACACTTACCTTGTGGAAACAAGGTCCCACTTTTCCCACAAGGACCTCCGGCAAATCTGGATGCCTTAAGAATAGTTTATATTTGCCTTTGTCCTTCTTGGCAGCAATAACCTCACTTGTTTGCCCGGATACTTCAGACTCAAAGGGAGCTTCTTCAATAGAATACTCCATCGCTTCTTCCATTACCAGGGAAGGGTTTTCAGTAGTTTTTGGGTGAGGGGAGCTAGAGGTTGGCTCAGCATGCCCTCCGGACTGTTGGGCTTCACTGGCTTCTTGTACTCTGACCTCCGGCTGGGGCTCAGATGCTGTGGTTTCTTTTCGGAGACTTGAACTAGATGCCTTCGGGCCGGACAGCTTGTCCTTAGGAATCTTGATGGGTGCCTATGACCCCGTATTGCTATCTTTGACCCCTGATTTAGAAGGTGTACCTTTTAGAGCCTGCCCTTTTATCAAGCGACCTCTTCTCCGATCTACTAACTTCTCTAGAGAGGCATCAGCGTCCGATCCCATGGCAATGAATGGGGAAGGTTTCTTAAAACTGGTGACTACTTGCCCTAGTTCAACAGTGGGCTCTGATTCCTGAACCGATGAGCCCGAAATAATTGGTGAAAGGGTGGATTTGAACAACCTCCTAGATTTAACGCTTTTGGTTGAAGAAGAACCATGGTCAGGTTCGGTGCTTGGTGTTTCTGGTTTATCAACAGGGGAAACAGGGAGGTCGGCTGCAATGCGCCTTTCTCGTTCAACCTTTTGAGCTTTTTCTATCTCTGACAAATTGAGCCACCCACCTTTTATTAAAGTGTTTCTTGCTGTGAACATAAACTCACACCGAAAGAAAGTGTTTGTTTTTGAGAGAGAAATCTTTGAAGTTTAGTAGAGTAAGACTGATGAAGATGGTAAAACAGTATAAAATGGAACTAATTTATAGTAAAAATGCAAAAGATGCTTTGATACCTAGGAGAATTCGAAAGGGTTGCAATGATTAAGGATGGTGCTGATGTCATCCTCATTAAATGAAGAGGTTGATTTTTGAAGAAAGTGGGAGCGCCGTTCTAGGGAAAAAAGCGGTTGATGTGGCGAACCAGAGAGAGATACGTGTCCCACGATTTTTGGCAAAAAACCGTTTAGTTTCTTAGAACTTTTTCAGTTCGAATAAAGCTATTACACAGTTCGAGAATCTGTCCGGATATGGCTGTGACCGGCTGCAGGCTATTTTTTAGGTCTTGCCAAAGGCCTTTGAACACTACCTAAAAAAGGGGCTACTGATGAGTCCAGATTTTGTCACCACTCTATGAACCAAACAGGGGAAATTCGGACATCATCCACCTAACCGGACAGGAACGATTCGGACAACCTCCACTCACTAAACTGTCCGAACAGAACTAAAGTATTAAAAGCTTAATCACTTCATGACTAAGCTAATTACTTGCTTACTTAAAAGCTAGTGGGTCTTTAAACTCGACCCGAATCCATAAAACACAACCCGAAATCCCATATGGCCCAAAAGATAAGGGTATAAATACCCAACCACCAACATTAAATGAGGGTAATGAAAATTAGATACAACTAGGCAGCTCAATTCTCCCTCTACGCTCTATCCAAACATTAAATACCTTCAAAATACCACAAAACTCTGGATAAAATTACCCTCAAACGAAAATAAACCTCACTAATAATAATAATATATAAATAAATAAATAAACGATAATATAAAATTAATACTCGAAATAAAAGGAAACAATATAGTTTAGAGACATACAACTTTTATAAAAAAGACATAGTTAAAAAATAAACTAAACGTTTGATGCTCGTCCGTTTGATGCAAGATATTCTTTTGTTTGATGCAAGATGTCATTGTGAATGCATTTTTATAATAGCTAGATTCCCGTTATGAGTTTATAACATAAATTTTAAGATTAACATTAATATGTTCATTAATTTTTGTTTCCAGATTTTCAATTCGTTTAATGATATTTTCGTCTAGATTCATATCTTCTGACTTCAAATGAAAAAGAAATACAGGTTTGTCAAACTGTGGTTGGGTAATTATGTGCAATAATATTATGGAAATTTATTTTTAAATGGATTAACATGGTTGCGTAATTGTAAGTAAGTTGATTGTGTAATTGTGAGAACCTGTATGCGAATTTAGCTTTTGGTTGCTAAAAAAGGAATGAAGTTACGCATTGTAATAAAATTTTCAAATTATTTAATTATTTCATGAGCATTTTTTTCTACAATCTGAAATGTATTTTTGATTATTAATGTGGAGAATACTGATTCTTTTCCCATTTACTTTCTACGTTATAAAGTTAATATACATGTAGATTTATATTGAAACTAACTGTTATTTTTGGTTGTGTAAATACGTACAACTCACTTATGAAAAACGAATTTTTACCTAGAATCTTAAAAAGAAGCACAAGTAGTTCATAGGTACTAATTTGTATATTTTATTGTGTGAAAATGTAAACTGATCAAAACCAAACATGAATTTGTTTTAGGTCAAACATATAATTACGAACACAATAATTGAAAAATTTAAGACGAAAGAGAGTAATTTCATCCTGTAAATATGATTTTGTAGTTGCTCCGTGCTGAATTTTTTTAGAATTCACTGAATTTGTTGCAGTAGTAAATTGGGATTTTGATTTTTGATTTTTTGATTTTTCGATGAGAGAGAGATATTGATTTATGGGTTTTTGGTATATTTTATGTAGCATGTTATTTTTTGTAAACTTGAAAATTAAGGTTGTTATTGGTAGTTCTAATCTTTTTCGGATTGTTATTGGTAACTTACCTATAGTTTAAAAAATATCTAAAAATTCCAACAACTTTATAAATATATGTAAAAAAACTAATATAGTTGAAAGATCTAACAAAATATATAAAATATATAATAGTTGAAATATCTAGATATTTAATGATTCCAACAACTCTAAAGATATAGTTCAAAAATTCAGTAAATTATTAATTGAAAGATCTAATAAACTATTTAAAATATCTAAATAAAACAATAACAAAACATCAAATAATTCGTTTATTATATACATAAATATGGTAAATAGTTAAATGCCATGATTCTATAACGACGTGAATCTATAACGACATGAATTTGTAATGGTGTGACTGTTTTAAATGTGACGTGACGTGACGTGCCATCACAGTAGATATCACTAACCTTACGATAGTCCGAAATATCATAATAATTCTTTTCTATCTAATTTTTTGTTTTTTAGATGTTATATTTTTCAAACCACAGTTCAAAAAATATACGAAAATACCATTGATTTTTTTAAGATCAACAAAACTAGATCCATGGAAATATTTTTTAGAGATTTTTTATTTGAAAAATTATGAGCAATTTGCTTGCGAATTTCGCCTTGAAAAAAATTCTCCAAACATATCACTCATGGATTTCATTTTGTTCGTCTTTAAAAAATAAAAATAAACGTGTTTTAGATTTTTTTAGGTTAGGTTTTGAAAGATATAAAATTTTGAAGGTTAAAAATAACCAATTGTTGAAAGGTGTACGTGAATGTGTTTTCAGAGGTATTGTCGGAAGAATTTATTCTGCATGTTATTTTTGGTAAACTGTAAAATTTAGGTAGTTTTCGGTAATTTGAAAATTATCGAGGTGGTTGTCGTAACTTACGCATAATATTATGCTTCAGGAATTGCGAAACGGCGAATTTTCTTATCATCCAGATCTATCGGGGCTTCTTGATGCAGACAATTAGCGCTGGAATTTATGAAGACTGGCGATCACCCGAAGAATGCGGTGAATCGACAGTTTGGAGCTCCGTTGTCTAATTCTGACCCACAACATCTATCAGCTTATTTCGAGTTTTTAATAATTTAGGATATTTTGTAATTTTCTTATTTTATTTTTAGGGTTTCAATTGAAACCTTATATAAACATATCTTCTTTACATTGTTTGGGGAGAATTCTTGATTAAATAAAATTAGGGTTTATCCCTCTATCTAGCTTCTTTTGCGTTCTACTCTGTATCATATTGGTATCAGACACAGGCAGTCTTGCGAGATGGTGCGAGGAAGACCCAGAGGTCGCGGTGGCGCTGCGGTGGCTAGAGATGCAGGTGATTTCGGAGATCGCAAAGATGCTGACCTGTGCCGTCAGGTGGCTGAACTTACCCGTCAGATGGCTGATCTTAACGCCAGGCAACAAGGTATGGAGGTTGAAAGTATCGATAACCCTTTTGGGGAGGGGTTAGAACAGAATACTTATCACGGCCGCCGCTGGGAGCTTGGATTTAAGGTAGACATTCCCGACTTTGATGGTAGCCTTAAGGCAGAGGCGTTTGTTGATTGGTTATCCCAGGTTGAGGAAGTGCTGGACCTCAAGGACGTTCCTGAGGAGAGAAGGGTCGCTTTGGTCACCATCCACCTGCGCGGCAGGGCACAGGCCTGGGGGCAGCAAGTGAAGAAGACCCGTGAGCGTGAAGGCAAGGAGAAAGTCCGCAGTTGGGAGAGGTTAAGAAAAAAAATCTGCAAGGATTTCCTACCTTACAACTTCGAGCGGGAACTATTCCAGAATCTTCGTCAAGGACCACGATCTGTGGACGAGTATACAGAAGAATTCTATCAGGATGTGAACGAGTCGCCGCATCAACGGGTATCCCGCTATATTGGTGGGTTGCGCCTTCAGCTTCAAGATGTGTTGAACATGTTCGACCCGGTGTCTGTTTCCGAAGCCCATCAGCGTGCCCTCCAGGTAGAAAAACAGTTGGCTCGCGGAACCCAGATTGGCGTACGGACTGGTGCTCCTCCAGGGACTTCGTCGCCCAAACCAACGCCCCGTCCAACCCCTGATTAGGTCCCTCCTGGGCGCGGTGCGACCAACCGCTATTCAGGTAATTTACGTTGTTTTGGTTGTGGTGAGTTAGGACATCGTCAGGTAGAGTGTCTGAATGCTGCGGGTGCTAGGGGTCTTTTCTCTCACGAGACATTTGAACCGAACCCCATTGTTCTTGATGGTCCTCCAAATTTTGATACATATGATGATGATATGCCTGAGGTTGCGGAGGAAGTTGTGACTGGTGATGTTGGTGCAGTTTTGATGCTATGTCACACTTTTCTGTCTCCTCGCGTTCCTGATCAGAGTGACTGGCTGCGGAATAATGTGTTTCAGTCGACTTGTACGATTGGCGGTAAGGTGTGCACCTTCATTATTGATGTTGGTATCTGCGAGAATGTCATCTCCGAGACAACGGTTTCGAAGCTCCGACTGAAATCAGAATCGCACCCCAAGCCATACAAGCTCGCCTGGCTGAGTAAAGATGACTCTTCTGACGAGAAGACTGGTTCTGATTCGAGGGTGAATCTTCTCTACCCCGACGGGAATGATGCAGACAGTTTAGCGCTGGAATTTATGAAGACTGGCGATCACCCGAAGAATGCGGTGAATTGACAGTTTGGAGCTCCGGTGTCTGATTTTGACCCACAACACCTTGTTTCGAAGGAAACGACGCCACGAATGCAAATCACGAGCTTTGCTCGGGACATATGTGTTTTTTTGGAATTTGGGCTCATCTATCATCTTATTTCGAGTTTTTAATAATTTAGGATATTTTAGTAATTTTTTTATTTTAGTTTTAGGGTTTCAATTGAAACCTTATATAAACATATCTTCTTTACATTATTTGGGGAGAATTCTTGATTAAATAAAATTAGGGTTTATCCCTCTATCTAGCTTCTTTTGCGTTCTACTCTGTATCACTTCTTAGAGGTAAAAAATCAAATTACTGATAACCACATGAATTTTGAAGTTTACCAAAAATCACTCGCAGCATAAAAAATCCAGCAATACCCAAAAAACGCCATATATCCGCGACATGTACAACCTTAAACTAGTGACTAAAATTAATTTTTCTATTTTTCTATTTTTACCATTCAAAACTTCATATCTTTCGAGCTCTAACTGAATTTATTTTTTACAAAAACACATATATTTGTATTTTTTAAAGACGAACAAAGTTAAATCCACTAGTGATATGTTTAAAGATTTTTATTTTCTATTTTCGCAACCAATTTATACTTAATTTTACAACAAAAAAATCAAAAAATATATTTAATTGGTCTAGTTTTATTCGTCTTAAAAAACAAAACTCATAATATTTTTAAAATTTTATTTTTTGCTATGGTTTGAAAGATATGACATTTAAAAAAAACACAAAAAGAAGAGAAAATCACACAATCAGACATATTCTACAACCAAAGTCTTATTTCCAAAACTAATTATTCTTATTTTTGCAAATCAGTTGTATGAATTTTGCAACTCCATTTTTTCTAATTTCGCAACAAATTTATACGTAATTTCGCAACTATCTAATTTTTTCGACTAAAAAAACAAAACCAATGGTATTTTTGGATACTTTTTGGAGCTATGGTTTGCGGGATATGACATTGTTTATAAAAAAAATACAAAAAGAGAGAGAAAATCACAGAGTGAGACTTATTCTGCCACTAATGTTCTATTTTTGCAACTAGTTTCTTCATATTTTCGTAACCCATATGCACATATTTTTGCAACTCTAGTTTTTCTATTTTTGCAACCAATTTACACGTCATTTTGCAACTTAAAAAAATTATATTTCATTGATCTAGTTTTTTTCGTCTTAAAGAAAAAAATTCAATGATATTTTCAGATTTTTTTTGAAACTATGATTTGAAAGATACAACAATAAAAAAACACAAAAACAATAAAGATAAAATCACACAATCACACATATTCCGCAACCAAAGTCTTATTTCCGCAATTAGTTTCCACTTGTTTTTGCAATCTATTTGCTTTTATTTTCGCAACTTTATTTTTTCTATATTTACAACCAGTTTACACCTCATTTTGAAACTAAAAAATAAATAATTTTTTCATGGATCTAGTTTTGTTCGTCTTAAAAGAAACAAAACTAATGATACTTTTGAATATCTTTTTGAAGGGTTCGAAAGATATTTTTCTTTTTAAACAAAAAAGGAGATATAAAATCACACGATCAGACTTATATCGCAACCAAAGTCCTGTTTTTGCAACTAGTTTCTTATTATTTGCGCAATACATTTGCACATATATTCGCAACTCTATTATTTTTTAATTTTTGCAACCAATTTACACGTAAATTTGTAACCAAAAAAACTTTTATGGATCTAGTTTTGTTGTCTTAAAAAAATAAAACTACTAATATTTTGAGATATTTTTTAGAGCAATGATTTGAAAGATATATCATTTTCAAAACAAAAAAAAAACAAAAAAAAAATAGGCAATAACATTCAGATTTATTGATATCTAGAAAAATCAAGATAGTTATTATTAATACAACTTTAATATTAGATGGTTATTCGTACTTATATCAAATCTTAAGTTGTTATTGGTAAATAAATATGATGTTTGATAGTTATTAATAAATTATCTTATATTTTCACATTATTGGATCCATATTTCTAACCCATTTTAATTTTTATAGTTTTAATAATTTTAAAACATTTAAATTTTTAATGTGATTTTTTATATAATGTTTGTTTTTGTCAACATATTTATAACACTAGTCGGCCTAACTAAATCTTTCATTATGAAAATGCAACTTAGGTTTTTTTTCTTTAACAAAGACCTATAGGAACTATTAATTATGATGCATGATTCCTTCTAATTATGGAAACCAAAACATTTGTAAATACCCAAGAATTGAGTGTTGTTTTTGTCTAAAAGTTATAATCATATTTTGGCTAAATTTTTTAATTGTAAGAATGTAATGAATTATTATATTATAGTTTATTTCTTAATTTTTATTGATCAAGAAAGCAAAACGTTTGTAAATATCAAAAAAATTGAATATAGCTATCATGATAATAAATAAATATAATTTTTGAGTATAAACAAGTTATATACATGTTAGAGTGTGAGGATTAGAATCAATTAGAATCAATATATATGGGCTGTGTTAAAATGTATATGGACTATTTAATATTAGTCTCTATATGGGCTAGGTTTACTTTCTGCCACAGTGTATATATATACACTGTAATTGTAATTATATGATGAGATTTGTGTTAATGTTTCTAACTCATACAAAGAGTGAAAATATAAGAGACACATTAGCAATTATCTTAACATGGTATCAAATCCAAAGACTACGAAGCCCTAGCCTCTAAATTTACCCCTTGCGCCGACGTGTTTCCGACATAGCCTTCACCAACCGACGTTTATCCAGCTTTTGTTCTCTCAAGACCGACGTATTTTTGGTTTTTTCGCCCTTGCGCCGAAGTGTTTCCGACGCAACCTTCATCAGCCGACGTATTTCTGGTGCAGCCTTCATCAGCCGACGTGATTCCGGCGTAGCCTTCATCAGCCGACATGTTTCTGGTGTAGCCTTCATCAGCCGACGTGTTTCCGGTTTTTGTTATCTCAAGACCGACATATTTTTGGTCTTTTCCCCCTCACACCGACGTGTTTCCGGCCCAGCCTTCATCAAACGACTTGTTTTCAGCCTTTATTCTCTTGAGATAGATGTATTTTTGGTCGTGTTCCTCTTGTGCCGACGTATTACAGGTGTAGTCTTGTTTGTTTTCTCATCACCGACGTTTTTCTTGTAGTTTTTCAAAGGTATCGATGGTATTTACGGCTCAGTCTACTCCTCGAGGTACGTTTTTGTTTACCATACATTATTCTCAACACTTTTGTACTTATTGTCACAAAATTGGTCATGAGCAATCCAAGTATCCTACAAGCTGAGTGAAACGTCCATGCGCTACTTCACCTTATGGACATGCAGACGGAGGTCCGCGCGGACTGCCAGATGACGGCGGCGCTCCAATTATGCGCAACACGACGGTTGGGACAACCACCATGGGTCTATCGGATGCAGCTATTATCGAGTTACATGGTAGCGAGACTTCTCATCGTTTTGGTCAGTTACAGTAGTTGATTTCCTTTCTTTCAGCAGACAAATCTTCCCAAACTGATGAGCTTCTGA
The DNA here is from genome assembly GCA_036936605.1 of Limnanthes douglasii subsp. nivea. Taxonomy (NCBI): domain Eukaryota; kingdom Viridiplantae; phylum Streptophyta; class Magnoliopsida; order Brassicales; family Limnanthaceae; genus Limnanthes; species Limnanthes douglasii. The sequence goes on from JAUPFV010000005.1 coordinate 53,817,763, forward strand.
GGAATGAGTTGTTCAGTAATCTTTGGATTATTGGTACTGGGGCTTCTAATCACATGACATGTGACATTTCTCTATTGCATAATGTTACTGTTATGCCAGCCTGTGTAGTATCTCTGCTAGATGGTTCTCAGGTTACTGCTACATATTGTGGTAGTGCGCTCTTATCTTGTCAGTTGTCATTGCAAAATGTATTTTTGGTTCCCAAGCTTACATGTAATCTGTTTTCAGTATTCCACTTGACTGATGATGTCGACTGTATCGTTTGTTATGTTAAGTTTGGTTGTGTTATTCAGGACCGACGATCAGGGAATGTGATTGGACTGGGTGAGCGGAGAGGTGGACTGTACTACTTCAGCAGTGCTGTGAAGACCAAAGTCTGTAGTGTTGTAGTGGTTAATAATGATGCTGAATTTTGGCACCGTAGGTTGGGACATCCCTCAGCTAAGATAATTCAATATTTACCTTTTGTTTCTAGCAATGGTGATAGAAGTGTAGCTCACCTGCGCAATGTTTGTTTTCGTGCTAAACAGACTCGTGAGTGTTTTTCTGTTAGTGATTCTAAAGCGACTGCTTGCTTTGAATTAATTCATTGTGATTTATGGGTCCATATTATACTTTGTCTTCCTATGGTGTGCGATATTTTCTCACTATTGTTGATGATTACTCCTATGCTGTATGAATTTATTTGTTGACTGAGAAAATAAAAGTAACTTCTATGTTTTTACATTTTATCGCAATGGCTAAGAAATATTTTACTAGGGTTGTTAAGACACTGTGTAGTGACAATGACACTGGATTTTTCCCCGTGCGCAATGTTTTTGATGAGTTGGGTATTATTTTTCAATCCCCATGTGTGGGTACTCCTCAGCAGAATGATAGCAAAAACATAGACATATTTTGAATGTTGCCCGTGCTCTCGGGTTTCAGGGTAACATACTTGTTAAATTTTGGGGGAGTGTATTTTGACTGCCGGGTATTTGATTAACAGAACTCCTCAATTTTTGGGGTTCCAAGACTCCATTTGAGATGCTTTTTGGTGTGCCTCATGTTTTTTCGGAGCTTCGTGTGTTTGGGTATCTGTGTTATGTACATGATCAGAGGTCTAAGGGTGACACGTTTTTGAGTCGTAGTGTCGGTGTGTTTTTGTAGGCTACCCGTATGGCAAGAAATGCTGGAAAGTATATGATTTGGAGAGTCAATATTATTTTATCTCCGGTGATGTGAATTTTTTTGAACATATATTTCCATTTTCATCTATTAATGTGATCTATGAGTTGGCTTATCCTAAGATTGTGGTCACTGCACCTCCTGCTACTGCTTCAGAGTTTTGGGAGAAAGTTGAGAAGTTATCGCCGATTGAAGATAGGGAGTGGCCGAATGGTATCGTTCCTATGGTAGCGCCACTCATGAAGGTTGCCAAGGTTGGTGATTTACAATCTCCACCTCCGGTTGGTGGCAGTGGTGTCTCAGATCTGCCGGTAGTTTCAGATACTCTAGGTATTTCTTCAGATCTTGGACGGGGCAAGCGTAGTAAAATTCCTTCTACTCGTTTGAATAATTTTGTGATGAATACTGTAGTACATTCAGCATCATCTACTCCTATTTCTCCCGGTTCCATTCTATCACCTGATCATGGTATGTCTTATCCTCTCACTCATTATATAGACAATCTCGTTTCTTGTTGGCACACCGCTATTTTCTTGCAGCTATTACCTCTAGGGATGAGCCTAAGTCATTCCGAGAGGCTATGCGGCACCCTAGTTGCAGAAAGCCAATGCAACAAGAGATTCAGGCACTAGAGGATAATCATACCTGGACCTTGGCATATCTACCTCTAGGGAAGAAAGCTTTAGATAGTCAGTGGATTTATAACACTAAATATCATGCTGATGGGGGAGTAGAGCGCCTCAAAGCTTGTTTGGTCGTGTTTGGTAATCACCAAGTAGAAGGGGTTTATTATACAGAGATCTTTGCCCATGTTGCCAAGATGGTTACTGTACATATTTTCTTAGCGGTTGCAACAGCTCAGAATTGGGAGTTACATCAGATGGATGCATACAATGTTTTTTCGCATGGTGATCTGGATGAAGAAGTTTACATGAAAATTCCTCCAGGTTCTGAAAGAGGGCGCGAAGACAGGTCTGTTGCCTTTGCAAATCATTGTATGGCCTAAAGCATGCACCTCGATGTTAGTTTGCCAAGTTAGTGGCTGCACTGAAGAGGTATGGGTCTGTTCAGTCATATTCAGATTATTTTTTATTCTCTTATTCAACGAATGGTTGTCGTATGCATGTTTTGGTGTACGTTGATGATCTTATTCTATCTGGAAATGATCATGGTGCATTGGTGGAGTTTAAGAAATACTTGAGCACTTGCTTTCATATGAAGGACTTAGGCCATCTCAAATATTTTCTTAGAGTTGAAGTAGCACGGAGTCCCGCGAGTATCTTTCTCTGCCAATGTAAATATACTCTGGACATTATTTCTAAGATAAGTTTACTTGGCAGCAAGCCTGCACCATTTCCCATGGAGCAAAACCACCAGCTCGGCAAGAGCGAGTCAGCGCTACTCACTGACGGGTCCGCGTACCGCAAGTTGGTGGGAAGACTGATTTATTTGGCATTTACACGGCCATATATTTGTTTTTAGGTACATATTTTATCTTAATTTATACAGATCCCTCAAGAGAATCACTGAGAAGCTGCATTACGAGTTGTTCGTTATCTGAAATGGAGCTCGTGTCAGGGAATTCTTCTACCAAGTAGTTGTAATCTCACTCTGACAGGCTGGTGCGGTTCTGATTGGGCTGGATGTCATAAGACTCGGCGCAGTGTGAGTGGTTGGATGGTGTTATTGGATGATTCCTCTGTTTCTTGGAAAACTAAGAAACAATGTGTTGTTGCATTGTCTTCCGCTGAAGCAGCGTACCAGTCTATGGCAGGATTGACTTGTGAGTTAAAGTGGTTGCACGGTTTGCTTAAGGATTTCGGGGTCTCACACTCAAGGGCTATGCAAATTTTTTGTAATAGTCAGTCAACTTTATATATTTCCCATAATACTGTGTTTCATGAGCATTCAAAGCATATTGAAGTAGATTGTCATTTTCTACGAGATGTGATACTTGATGGGGTTATTTGCGCATCTCACGTGCCCACTCAGTTTCAGCATGCAGACATCTTTACCAAAGCACTAGGAAAGCTGCAGTTTGAGTTTTTGCTTGGCAAGTTGGGCATTCATAATCTTCATGCTCCAACTTGAGGGGGGGGGGGTGTTAGAGTGTCAGGATTAGATACAATTTGAATCAAATATATATGGGCTGTGTTAAAATGTATACGGGCTATTTAATATTAGTATGTATATGGTATCGGGTTTACTTTCTTCCACAGTATATATATATATATATGTATATATACATTGTAATTGTAATTATAGGATGAGATTTGTGTTAATGTTTCTAACTCATACAAAGAGTAAAAATATAAGAGATACATTCACAATTATCTTAACAAAGCCGTGCGAGCCTTCGGGCTCAAAGCGGATAATATCTTGCTAGTGTGTGAGGCCCGGTTCACACCTACACATCTATTCAAACATGGTATCAAAGCTAAAGTTCGAAGTAATGTGAGATTCTAAGAAAATTTGTTGAATATCCAGCGATGTGTTTCCACTGTGATTAGGCAATGTTATTCCTCCCATCAGCACATCCAATGACGTGTTTCCGCTGTGATTGGGCGATGTTCATTCTGCCCGACGACGTTTATTCCGCCCATCAATGAGATCAAGTTTAAGGGGGGATGTTGGAGAGTAAACTCCATCCCATACTTGGTCCAGAATCCCACATTGCTAAGTAGAAAAAATAATATAGTGTATATAAGTGTGAACCCCCCTCAACTAGTAAGAGGCCTTTTGGAAGTGTACCAAAAGCAAAGATGGAGATCGGGTAGCTTTTGATTTAAAATGAGTGTCACACTTAATTGCGATACCTAATGGAGATTAGGTAGCTCTTTATATCTTCGAAAGTCTACCAAGTCATTACTACACCATGATTGTGGCCTACTTTGACAGTATGTGGCACAAATATGTATGTGATTATCTCACACAAGGTGTCGTAGTTATCTATGAAGTAGGTTTCGAGCTGGTAGAGGACTAGCTGAATTAGCTTTAAGAACTATGATGATTGAAGATAATTCAATCTCTATCATGTTCAAGTAAGTTTTATGTTTTAATATTTGATCATAATGTCAGATTAGGAATCGTATAAGTGATCATAAATTGACTCTATAAGTCAACATTGCTCAAAACTTCAAAGGCGGAAGTAACTGAAAAGTGAAAAAATCCTTTACATAACCGACATTACTTCTAACCCAATTTTTAATCCACTAAGTGTTGGTAAAATATTTTACATGAAGAACGAAGACATTTTATGCATAAACAAACTCCAAAGAAGCCTAAAAAGTACGAGCTACTGCCCTTTTACAATTAGAGAGCTTATGTCTATGAGGATGACAAATAATTGTGGCTTATAAACAACGAGTTGAAAGAAATCTAAGTTATTTATGGTAGGTATACAAATTTTTTATATTATTTTTATATATCATTTTCAACACATAATCAAGCGTATACAACATGTGTCGTTTTCAAAATGTTGTTATCTATTTTTAGAAAAAAATCATCAACAACCGTACCCATCGTTGGGAGAATTATACGGTTAAAGTATCTCAATGGTACACCCAGAAGCATAATCCAAAATGAAGTACGAGTAGGATCGGGCTTTAGATTAAAGCATGAGGACCACCTAAACACTTGATACAAAAGAGAATCCATAAATCTGGATTTTCCCGTGATAAATTTGATACAATCTCCGATATATTTTAAATAAACCGTGACATGTTTTAAATAAATAAACACAGTTTTCAAAGGGGTATAAAGGTTACACTCATAATTAGAAATTTTCTAATTTGCGATAAAATATGTCATCATTTGAGAATTGGGAAAGAAAGTGTTAGCAAGTTTGTTAGACATTTCATGCAACTCACCCTCAATAAACGAAAGAGAAAAAACACCATCTTTAAATAAAACAAGATTCGACAAGGAAGGTAACTATGCCAATAGTTAGACAACCATTTTCACAAATGTACTAAGATCAGAGGTTTAATTTACTTAGGTTAGGTTTGACATGAACATATTTACAATCCGTCAAAGAAATGATCTGAGGTCACTCACTAGTTTGACATAAATATGGAGAAAATATGATATATTTATGGCATGAATCGACAAAAATAGATGAAAAACTCATCAACAAACATCCACACACAAATAAATTTCTAATATTGGATCGAATCATTTGTAAAAACCAATGAATAACCAAGAATAAGAGATTACAGATCTATAACAGAGGACTCCAAAAAATGCGGGGATGTGCTTGGTAATGTCGATTTTGACGGCCAAATAGAAAAACGTTTTATCAGAGTAAGAGCTACCTCAACTGATCTGCTCCGGAGAAAAACAGCCGTCAATACCAACAATAATCTAAAAATACCAAAGACACCTACAGTAAAAGCACAGCTACTGAAGGCATGAAAAAGCCGTAAAAGACGACGATGCTCTAAGATACGTTGGCTAAAGATATATGCGATGCTCTAAAATGTGGCGAATCAAGAAGACAACGACACTATAAGTTGGAGAATAATATGACACACTAGGATGTTATAGTTTTTTTTGTGTTGATGGTTATTTGATTTATATATTTTATTTTAAAGTTAACAAAATTTAAATTTGATTTATAAAGAATTTCAAATAATCTTTTGCTTGTTTTGGTATGCTTCATGTTGTTGGACTATCAATCAATAATTTATTACAAATGCGTATGTTAATTAATGATATTATTTAAGATGTTATATTTATTTACAAATTAATGTTGTTTTTGTACGTGCAAGAGGTGATAAAATATTATTGCATATTTTGATAAAAGTTGATAAAAAAGTAAAATTCATTACTAATTTTCCTTCACAAAAAATGTTGGATAATACATTTTTAATTTTGTGATTGAACTATGTGAGTCCAAATGTACATGACTCATTCATAAAAGTTTTGCAGTAATTTTGAAATTGAACCTAGTTTATAAACCGTAACAACTATTAATTGTACCAAAACTAAAAACTAATATTACATAATATTTGTGGTTTGAAGTCATCTTCTAATATTGTGATATATTTGATTTTTTTTGGTGATATGCTTTTATGATTTTTTCATAAAATCTCTTGATATTATTATATGAAAGAGTCGAAAAAAGAATAGAGTAATGTTGGATTTGAGAATTTAAGTTTTAAAGTGAATATTGAAATTATGATTATAAATAAAAAATTATTTATTTCGCACAAAATATTCTTCTAGTTTACACTAAATAAACTATTAGAATCCAATATAATACTTCAACCTGCGATGTCTAAAATGTATAACCGATCAAACCCAAAAATCTTAATAAATTTAGTAGTTAACCTGTATGAATTTCCTTCACAAAACTTAATAGATGAATATGACATCTACATGATAAAGATAATGAAACCGGTTTATTATTATCCAAAATAGCTTAATCCGATTATATTTATTTCCAGACCATTGATTAATAATAGAAAGAAAATATAAAATTAGTTGTGATACTTTACCGTGAAGGTTTTCTTATAAATAGGAACTACTAATATGAGATCACAAATTTTGTCTTTATTTTTTTTATATAATAGAGATGTAGATAAATAGAATAGCCATATAACTTCTTACAAAAACAAACATGTATATCAGAAAGTTTGAACTTTAGAGAATGATGAATTTTCAAACTAGACCATGAAGTGACGGTGTAATCAATGAAATTCATATTTTTTTTTTTAATTTTATACTTGACTGCGCGTGTCTTTTTGTAAATTGCATGGTTGTTGATCTTCCTCTGATAGAGCTCACCGGAGTACATATTGAGCTCGACATTGATATAATTTTCTCTCTTTCTATTTAATTACTTCCTAATTTTTTATGAACCAACTTTTTTTTATAAATTATGTACGAAAATTTTAACATGTTGCAAAAGGTCATGTCGCATATGCTTCCATCATTCGAGACTTTAGACACTACTACGGATGATGGTCAAACCCCTAAAGGGTAGCCACCATATTAAGAAGAAGGTTTCCAAGATTGATCTTCAAGTGGTTATACATGAGAGGATAAGAAAATATGTTTCAACAAAGGTGGATGCCTTGGAAGAGGCTTACACCTACGTCTTGAAGAACTTTTACCTAACTTAAAAATATACGAAGGGAGCTTAATAATTCCTGCAAATTCTACCTACGTTTAGTTATTCATTTTCAAATTAAAAAGTATGTAATGAAAAATATTTTTAAGCTACTAGTGAAACTATTCAAAAATCCAAGAACCAACGAGATTTCAAACTCCAAATCTATGACACACAACTATTAGAGTTGGAAGAAGTAGGAAAAATAATAGGTTGGGAGGCAGACCGAACTCTGAATGGCAACTTAGTAATCAACTTCCATGAGGAATTATCGAGCCTATAATTAGACAAATTATTATCCTACATACCTCAGGTTTGGTGACCTAAAGGGATTGCTTACAATACTAAAGTTTCTCAAGCTAAATTTTAAGTTGAAGGCTAATATGAAGGAGAAGAATGGAATATCTTTGATCCTCCAATCAATCATTTGGTTCACAATTGGTTATTATTATCTTTGGATATCATAGGACGAGATTCGCACCTTAGGATGCGATTAGTAAGTTTGAATTACAAATTTCTTTGGCTGGAATATTTTTATTTGCAGCTTCAAATTAATGAATATGTTCAGCTCTGACATACTTAATTTTATAAGTTAAGTATTTCTCTGGCTCTTTGGACACATGCGAAATGATTAGTTTCAAAGAAAAAGCTTTTGGATAAGCATGTCTATTTGAACCGAAAAATATAACAAAACAAAATCAAACCAAAATAAAGATTTTTTTGGTTAGTTGTTAATACTTGAAAGACTCCATAGTTAAACACCCACGGTTCTCAATTTGGTTCGATTAAGAACTGAGAACCGATAAGTACCCGTTAGAAATCGAACATATGTTACTAAATATAATACAAAACGTCAAAACTTATCTTAGTATCTTACATGAGTTACATCTCTCTCTCATTTGTTTATCTTTTCTAAAATATGAACAAAAAATCATAGAAACTAGCAAAAATAATTATATTTTTTTCGTTCATTAACCCTAACTCAGCTTCAATTGAGGCTATAGAGGTGTCGAAATTATTTTAGTCATAGGTATAGATTTTTTTCAATGCTAAACTAAAATCAAATTCAAAACTATTCAATTTTAAACTCAATTTCTGTTGTTTATAAACTTTAATTTGATAATGGGGATTGTATGTATTTTGTACAGTTTTAGTGGTTGATTGTCTTAAAATATTTGTGTGTGATGTTCTTCATATAGTAGAATGAATTATTACTCGATGATTCATGTTTTCATTAGACAAAAGTAATTAAAAATTCCGAGTTTTGTTATATTTTATATAATCTGATCTTGTTTTGTTTCATATACTTGCTTTTGTAGATTATAGTTAGTATGGTTTATATTGAAATCATAATATCATCAAAAATATATTTTGTAATTTGATAGTAATGAACGATATTAAAAGTCTAGTCATCCATTATGTTTGTATAAAAATATTTAGCCTTTGGATTTAATTATAAATGATGTTCATGTGACCAATATGCAGTGGCTTACCTTGAAAGGTTTGTCTGAACTCATTAAAGCTAGAGAGGAATTTGGTTGTCGTCTTATAGTTGAACGAGTCTCAGATTTGCTTCTAATAATATGAATATCAGTCTATTTTGTTTTAATTTTGAACCATCTAGATAAATAATTTATTGGTTTATATGATGCCAGTGTTTATCCTTTTTAAGTTTTCCTAGATACGCACCCTTTATTTTAGTGGTATTAATTTTAGACACCTACCATTTCTTTCAAGTCTTCTGGTTATAATATAAGGTCTGAATGATCCTAGATTTTTTCCATTTTTTTTGTTTTTTTATAATTGGCCAGGGTCCAATAAGTAATACAAAAAGAAATCATGTTATTGTTAAACTTGAAGAGTTGTGAAGTATTGTTACTTTATGGATGATTAATGACAATTACAGTATTGTTCCTTTATTTTCTCTTTATCATCGTTGTTATTTTCATTATTATGGAATATATTTTGCTTATGTTGGGTTGGTTTCCATATAAATAAATATCTTATAACTATAGATATTTTTTGGTAAACTTTGTTTCTTTGTCACTAATTTGTTTCCCCATATTCAATTATTATATCATATGCAATCCTGCAGATAACAGTTACATGCCATACAATCCTGCAGATAGCAGTTACATGCCATAATCATATCATATCTAACCAGCCATTGATATCATCTTTCACCAATTTGTTAATTTGACGATACTCCGTTAAAATTTCATAAGTAATGACTAATGAGATATATTGAATAATAAAATCGGAACAAAAGTTTAGATACGTTGTTTGCAAAAAAATTATATCTAAATGGATTTTAATGTTTAGATGCATCCACAATTGTGTTATCAACCTTTAATACTTATTCGTACATGAACTTCTTGAAGAAAGATACACGACGACAAATTTCCCTCAAATATTAAATAATATTTTTATTTTTAGCTTCTACTGTTGATTACAAGTTGTGAATCCTTTTAAAGCTTCACCCATCGGGCTCCACAGATGTGAGTGAGCCAAAAATCTACGAGGAATGCTTTATATCCGGCTTCTTAATTGGAAGTGATGAACCCGAACTTTATGGTATGATTTAAGGTGTCCTCCGAAGAGGAGATCAATTATACTCTCATGACAAAACCAAAATTATTGGACCTTCGTTAAGAAGTCTTCCTAGCGCGTCAGCCTTAATAGCGTTGTGCAATTCAAACTTAATATAAAATTCCCTTAATTATGTTGACCATATAGTCATTGTAATGTATATATATCTTGTGCATGATGTTTCTTAATAGAAAGTTGTTTAGACTATAATTGTATGGGCCTGAAAATGAGAGCCTCTTTATTTTGGTCGTTTCAACTAAATCTAGGACTAACCTTTGTAACTGTAGATATTTCAGCATCTATAAGGGATTTAACAACATAATATATTTCTCTTGGGATATTATGTTCTTTCCTAACTAGCACTATGCTATCAACGTGGCTAAATACAACTAGTTATATATAGTAGATTCCCCGGCTTTGGATTTGACAGGACATTTTAACAAGGGTATGAGCTTCTTGATTTTGATGATTATAGTGTCGCATTCCAAATCATATGGTTTAAATTTTTTTATAGGATTTGACTTGATGAGAATCATGTTAGACTCAATAATTATTTAAATATATATTTATTTTAAAAAAACTATGTCTGTTACCGCATTTCACAATGTGGGTTATAGCACATGATCATGTCAGGTACCACATCTTCGTGTTTAGTCCTCATATGTTATGTATATATAGGATTTTACATTTGATTTAACGATGCTCTAAGGTTTATTGAGTTTGTTTAGTTATCTCATCTGATGTTGTGGCTATCACACTTGATATTGTCAGTTACCGTGTTATTTCAGTTTTTTTTGTGTTATGCGTATATACAAATTTTAATTTTATAAAAACATATTCTATGGTGTATTAATATTGTTTAGTTATCATATTTTATGGAAATTACTATCACACCTAACATCACCACTAACCATATCTTCATGTTTACTTTTGTGTGTTATGTGTATATGTAAATATCTTACATGACCTAAGTTTTGGTATAAAATCCCTTAAAATTAAAAATCGGAAGGAGAGGCGTGGGGGTGGGGATTGGTACATACAAACACATGTCAGTCATGTAAATAACTATACTTTTTTATCAACGAACCATAACACCATGACATGTTCATTTTATGATATCGTGATAAATCTTTTTCCATTTCGGGATAATACTGTATATTTTTAAATATTTTTTATAATATGTATGACTTATATGCGATAAAGTCTAAACTTTATGATGAATGAGATTATTTGCTATATGGTTAAAGACATTTATGCTTGACTTTTATAAAAAAAATTGTAGCCATCTCTCATACGATATCAACGACCTCAATGAGATATGAAGTTCATTGACACGTCGATTACATCAATACTCAGCAGAGCCTTGATTTTATTTATTTATCCAAATGATTTTAGTGTGATGGAATCCAAACGCAATAATTTAATTAAGGAAGATTATGTCTAGATGTCTAGATTTTGGAATGCCTTAACAAACAAGATATATCACCAACGTGATCTTTATTGGTGCATTATTCATAAAACAATTTGAGGCGTTCATATCATGGTTGTTGTTGTTTACATAAAGTGGCCCTAAAACATAGTGTGCTTACTTTATTTAACGGGTAAACAATCATACATGATATAATTGTAGCATTCAAAATAAATATGTTCACTCATAATAAAACTCAATCTTGAATTTCTTTATTCAAAACAAGCAAATCAACCATAATGAAGGTTCTCTTATCTTTTTATATGTGAGAAGAACTAACATGGTTTCTTTTTGAAAATCAGTTACATATATAGGTAATGTATAGAGCATTGGTTCATATTTATTCTATATGGATTAGAGTGAGTTTATATGATCATCATAACAATTTTAAAACTTAAAATTAAGTTTTTATGTAAATTTTTACGATGATTTTATTAAGTTTTGTTTGTTTACTCATTTATTATGTCTTTTTATTTTTTAGATTTAAGTTGGAGTTATATATTCTTAGGAAAAAAATCACACATCCTAATAAAAATACTTAAGTATAATGAATATATAGTACTTTTGTTCATTAGAAAGTCATGATATATATCAAAATATAATAGTTTACAAACTCATTTCTCATACTCTAAAATTTAAGCAAAATATTAAATAACTATAATAATATTGGAAAGGTCCAACTACATAAGTCTAATGATACTCATATAAGATATCATCGAGCATATGATGATAATTATTTTTAAAAATAGTTAATATATTTATAAATACTCCGTCAAGATTCAAAATTTCAATTTTTAGCTTTTTAAATCATTTTAAGCTTTGTCAAATCTAAACACCGACAAAGGTTAAAATATTATTTCTAAAACTATACTTCATTAATAATGTGGAAGAAATAACTTACAGGATGTAGACATTCCTTGATCTTCAGATTCCGAACTTGAAACAGATGATCCGCGATCCTTTGCTAGGTTATGAATCTTCTAAGAGATGGCAACCAAAACACAATTTTGTAATTGATTCGAAGGAAGAATTAATTCGTTTTTCTTAAAAAAAAAATTCTATCTGTATTTGATCTCGTGTCTTTTAAGAATGAGAAAATCATTCTTATATACAACTGAAATGAGAAAAACAGTTCTTCTCTTTTAACCGTCTGTAACTTCCAGACAATTACTTAATGAAGACCAGTCCTTATTAAATTGCCACCCTTAGGGACCATAACCCGGTATTATTTTGTTTTACAAAATAACCCCAAAACTTTACGTTTTGCTTAAGTTGTTTAGTTCCGAATCCAATCCTTCACAGTATTCGGAATTAAACCTGGTATCTATACAATTACCTCCATGATACATATTTTTTATCTACCAGTCCATTCTGAAAATTTGTTTGTTTAATACAAACATGAGATAAATAATTGTTCATAAAACTACCCATAATTTGATATTAAGTGTAAATGCTTAGTTTGCAACTTACGGGTTACTGACTTCAGCACAATTATAGACTTAGTTTATTGTCGTTTCAAATTGCAGTATTATATAAAGACCAAGCAAAAGTTAATGTTTTGGTTTCTGTAATATATTATTATTATTATTATTATTAAAGTTATAATATATATATATATATATATATATATATATATATATATATATATATATATTAGTGATGGGTCCACTACTTACGTAAAATATAAAGAAGTGGTGGGTTGATTTTAGTATATATAAATTTATTTTATTGAAGACGTGCAGGCAGTTATTAGATTTAATGAATAACTGTGTAAAAAGCCGTGGAATTGAAGAAATAAAATAAAATAAAAATACAATCCACTAACTCAGCATGTAGTTAAACATATAACCTTTGCATGAAAAATGGAACTGATTTTCTGTTACATGAGAAGTGGAACTGATTTTCACAATTTGTCGTTCTTTACTTGTTATACAATTGAAAAGTCCACGTTTGTCCGTTAATTGTGGGAGAGCGTACCTTAATTGTGGTTACTCTTTTATTAAGAGTAGCGGGTTACGTGATAGACTTATTATATATATATATATATATAAAAAGTATTATATTATAGTATAATAATTTAAGATATAAATTTAATTTTAATAGAAATAGTGAAATCTTGAGGAGAATCATATAAAAGTCTACTAGATGATTAGGTTTCAAAGTATTTTTTAGATTGATCTGTTTATGATGTCGTCATTAACTTTTTACTTAATCTAATTTCATCTCAGTTCAGTCGAGAGTTATTATTTATTTATAACATTAATTTCATGATATGAGGAAAATATTTAGTTTGAAAGTTATGAATAATCTATAGTGAATCTGTCCAAAAAAAGATATGACAGTCCAATTACACATGACTTTTAGATTTTAAAAAATTTGAGTAAACCTTAGTATTATATTGAACTATCGTCTCAAAAGATCTAGGACAAATTTTGGAGAATTGTGCGAGATGTAGAAATTAATAAGACTAGAAAAGTTTCTCTCACATTTATGGGTTAGTTCACATATTAATGTAATTCAGCTTTTAAAATATTTGACAGATTGATAAGGTTGCATATGCCATAGTATGCATTTCTTTAGAAAATACACTAAATTATTAGAATTTCAGTGATATATAACTAATGAAGTATTTGACATAACTAAAAATATTTTTTAATTTAATAAACTAACTTATATTAAGTACATGCAATTATATTTCCCATCAATCTGCTTATTAAAATATTAGACGCTAAATAAATTTTAAACTTAGAAAAATTAAATGTACCTATCACATATGTGTTCATTGCATTGCATATCTTTAACAATGTGATTGTCAATCTAATTGCTGAATATGTTTTAGGTCTATTTAATTATTATGATTTTCAGACATGTGTCAGATGTATCAAATAAAAACTTACAAAAAAGGTGTATCTCGAGCAATATAATTTTTTAAAGAGAACTTAGATGGATATACGTAGACCATTGGATGATAAATATAATTCATATTATTCATCAATGAATTTTCATACTATTATACATAAACTTTATTATATATCAGAAGTCATTGAAAAATTTAAAATAGTTTAAGGCTGGAACAAATAACACTTCGATAAAAACAAATTGTGTTATATCTGCTGGTGGTTACCACTGCGGGATGTATGACGATTAAGTGAACACGTATCTATGTTAACTAGTTAAGTGTATATATTTTTCCTTTTTAAAATACTATTTATAGTTGAACATATCTAAATTTTAAAATGTTTTAAGCAAATTTTATATCAAATTCAAAGTTAATGTACCAAATTTATTTATATTTTCGAAAAAAGGTTGAAATACAATACAATTAATAGTTATTTTGTTAAGCATTTCGATCTTCTTCGAAATTTAATTTTTATGATACCACAACCAAATTCCTATTTGAGAAAATATAATCGTTTTAAAAATCTTAAATTTTGAGGGAAGTATACATAGAATCTGTTTGATTTTGAGAGAAAATAAAATAAATGATTTGTTCATATTCAAATGATGTTAATTTAGTTTTTCATTACCGATCATATTTTAATCATTATTATGTGCGGATCCTAAAAGAAATTAATATTCAACTCCTCGTCCAATAAGAAATAGTTCAAGTTGTTCATGAACAAGTTGTTCATGAAGAATAAAATAAACATCTTCAAAAAAATTACAACCTAAATTTGATAACCTTTACATAATTATATGAACAAATAAAATGTATATTCAAGTTATACAAAGTATTTTTATACGATAATTAAGATTCACATGATTAATAAAAGAACTCAGTTTAACGTATGTAACGTTTTATAAATTTCTTGATGAAAATTAAGATTTTTGTGATGAAACAAAATATTTTAGTTTAAGCTAGTGTAATATCACATATATTTCTAATTATTGGACAAGATTTGTATAAGAAGATTAAAAGTTTATTAAGGACAATTCATTTTAAGATCGTATATTTTATCTAAAAACATTTACTACAAATATTTTTTTAAACCAACCATAACTCAAAAAGGTAACATAAAAGGATAAAAAATATTATATCAAATAAACTTCCCATGATATTAAATTTTAATATTTAAGTAAATTTTTCATTTAGTTTAAATGAATGCATATTTTAAGATAATCATAGTACACATTGTATGTTTCAACTTTAATATATTTGAATTAAATATTGAAATCGTATTTTTATAAATTGTAACATTGATAATATATGATATAGGATGTAAACTAAAGATTTTGTGTTTTGTGTAAGATAAATTTCACATATTAGTCACCCAAATGAGCATTAAAAGGTTTGTTACCGTCATCGTATATAAATTTAAGTTGATGTTAATGGTTGTAGATTTAAGATATTATATACATAAGATAAAAATAACATTTCATTAATGATATTTTTATATCTTAAAGTTATCATTTTGTTTAGTTTTTTATAGGATCATATATATTTGGACTTCTATAGTGGTAATTCAGATTTTTGCTTAGAGGTGTAATTCAGACCTGCTGATCAAAAAGTGATGACTAAGCAGTTAACAAAGTGAAACAATGACTCAGTTATCTGCATAGTACCTTGAAGTATGGGCTTGGAGGCTCGTAAAATGGACCCAAATAAAATATCTGACCCGAAAGGCTATGTATATCCAAAGAAAGTATAACTATCTCAAGAAACTTCATTAAGAGGGTTTGAATTTTTCTAAAACATTAAATACAAGCGTACACGTAATTTCTCTCACTACTCTCTACTAAATACTTAATATCAACCACCTGAAACATCATCCGATTTTACCCTTAAATTAAATTTTTCCATCACCAGTTTTGAGATAAACTTAGCATAATTTCATAGAAATTAAGTTCAATATTGTATCTCGGTGACATGTTCATTACCATAAAAAATAGAATTTATTGTATGTTACCAAAATAATGATTAATTATTTTTATATGAAATATTTAGATGAACGGTATTATGTGTTAAAAATTCAAATTTAGTTGGATTGCTTTCTAGGTACTATGAGATTTATCATAAAAAACATATATTAAGATTATGTTCCAACATTATGGTATGGAGAACAACAATCATATAGATTTCGTGATGGCAAAAAGAGATAAATTCGATCTCAGTCAGTAGCCCGAGATGAATTTAGACATTTATAAGATGCATAAAATTTCATATGCTTTGATGATTAGAAAGTCTGATGCATGCTCATATTTTTTCATGATATGGTATGACATTCATAACATGACTTGTAGATGAATACTTAAGTATTCTAAAGAATGACTATCATATAATAGTAAAAAGGGTCATATGGTATTTAGACTAAAAATATCACATGTTAACATAAATAAAGCCAAGTAATTAAGATAATCATTTAATGCATCACAGTTTTGTAATTTCAAGTAGATATTAGAACTATCTGTATGATTTAATTTATGAAAATTGAATATGTAGCACATTTGAATACGTCTAATAGTAATGGCGATATTGTGGCTGGTATGGGTTGTCTCTTTGGTAAAAGTTTGCCTCTGATTGCTGAGTGCAGAGCCTTGTTTGAAGGTCTGAAGGTTTGTAACAGACTTCAGATGAGAAATGTTGACGTTGAAATCGATTCTTCGATCTTGATTAACTTATTGCTGTTTGGTAATTCTCCGTGGTATCTTGAACCGATGTTGAGATGTTGCAGGAAGCTTCTTTGTTCTGAAATGGTGGTGAATCAGATTTTTCGAGAACAGAACTTGGGAGCTGACTGGATTGCTAAGTATGTTCTTGAGAAGAAATTGGGTTTGGAGTTTGGGAGGAACGATGCTCCGTTGAAGTTGAGAGCAATCGTTTTTCTTGAGAGCATCAATCTTGGGTATTTGAGATTACGAAATTAGGGTTGGAATTGGGGATGAGCTTAGTGGCTGAAGGTTGAAGATGGAGTTTGGTTCGCGCGAAATTCTTTAGGTTTAATTTTGTGTAAATTTGCCTTATAAGGCTTGTACTCTTCTTTTATTTCAATAAAAGCCCTCTTGCATTAAAAAAAGAATGCGTCTAATAGTAAAACAACACTGAGTACTTTATTATTAATTAAATAATCATAGTGCACGTCACTAAAAAAATCTATCTGGAGATTCATCTTTATTTTTGAATCATCTATATGTATAGATTCTTCTTCTCCGTATATAAGTAAGAGAACCGATCTCAACACTACTATAATATTGTCTGTTTTGGACTCGAAGATCCGCACGATTTTACTTTTGGTCTACTCCCAAAAAGCCTCCTAGTTGAGATATGTTCTTACTTATATACAATTGATCATTCTCATGTTTAACCGATGTGTGAAATTTGATCGTCACCCTAACAATAAAAAATATGTTCTTAAAATTCGAAGATTCCAAACTCTTAAAGTTAATACCTAAGTTCATTGTGTTGTAAAAAAAATTAGATGGATCCATATATGGCTCGAGCAGCCTCTCACACTCCATATATTTAGTATAACAAAATGTTTCTAATACTAACTAATCATCGATATCGATTCCGATGTGCTACTTAATTTTTCATTATCAAAATTAGAAATCAAAACCACTATAAATGACGACAAAAATGTGCCACCTAAATCCACCTTAAAAAATCTCAGTTTTGTATCATTATAATTCCTTGGACTGCGGATATAAACATACGAGGATTATTATTTTTACAAAATAAACCTTCCTCTTTTCCTGTTCTCCACTTAATCTATGTTCATATAAGTTCACCACACATATAGCATATATTCTTTTTACTTCTTCACCTTTGTTTCCACTTTTCTGCTATGAGTCACTCTATCTGCACTAACTTATCACCAAAGCTTCAATTTTGAACATACCACTTCAAACATCACTAGTTAAAAATAAAAACAAAAAACAACTTTTAAAAAAAAAGTTCTCATTTTTCGATAAATTTGAATTCAAACATGATAAAAACTGTGGTATTCGAACAAATCCGACACAATTATTGACCCAAAAAAAGCAACAATATGGTGTGTAGTTTTGTTTTTACTCTCGGTTCAGACTCAAATTTTATATATTACATCATAGATAGTCGCACCGTCCTAAAAATATGTATAATAATATTTATTAATATAAATTTTATTTTTTTATTTGAATTCTGATTTAATTTTTTTATTATTATTTCAAACTAGACATTTTATTTGATTGCAATAAATGTTAAGGGAGACTTACGTAATGGGTCTAAAATTTGTCTTTATTTACCCAAACATACCCCAACAGATCCATTTTACAAATAGATCCAATCCATTTAAAAAAAACTCAATTATCTATAAAAACAAAACAATTACATCCCCAAATTAAAATATTTAACCCCAATTTCAAAATCAATTCTTTCTCCTCAAACTTTCTTTGTCATATTATCAAATTCATTAGGGGTAAAATTGTATTTAAAATTTAAGTTTGGACTAATAGGTAAATAAAATCAAATTTTGGTAGATATTGATAAAATCTATTTGAGGCTGGACTTATTAGTAAATTGGATACGTTTTTTGTACCCAATTGGTAGAGTTACACACGAATCAACCCTAATCTATTATCATAACTAGGAAATCCTATCTATAACCAGGAAGAGTCTGTAGAAACGATTTGATACCACCAAACAAACTTCAAGGATTCAAAGTCCCAAATCGATTGAAAAAATTTCAGCTCTCCAATACATTGAAGATATAAATAATTGCAACAGTCGTTGGGTCTCCAGAAGGAAGTAGCATGATAATCGAAGCTCTTAATTGAATACTAGTTTCCTTGAAATATATCGATTATTTGTTGAATTAAGCTAATACTCAAATGGATTATTGCAGAATGAGTGTCCAGAATCAAAGGATAACGGAGATGCAATCCCCAGTGAACCTTATCTTGAGCTTCCATCATTTCTACCGATTAAGCCGAATGTAGAGATGGGGGAGGAACTAGGATGGATTCCTCCCGTATTCAACTGGGCATTCAGCATGTTACTTCTGAGAAAATTTGTTGGCATTATATAGAACATCATTTCGGTTATCTAGAAATCAGGAGCTAACTAGAGCAGCTCAAGATATGACAATCTTCAATTGAGCAAAACATGAGGCTAACTTCAAAAGAAATCCAGTTCAGGTAGACCAGAAATCCCAAATTGAAACCCCAAAGATAATCCGGTTGGGATCCAATCAAAAGATTATTTACATCATCTGTGTAGTTCTCTGAGCAACTTTAAGTGTGGAGTGTAAATTGATACCAATCTGCAAAGAAGGCTCTCCGATTTGTATTCTGCAAAATTATTAGAGAGAAAGAAAGATGGATTAATGGGGATTGCTTGTCAGGAAATTTGTCGCTACCCATAGATCGAGATTGCACGTAAAAATCAAATTAAAACAGAGTTAATTATTATTACATATGTTGCCAACTTCAGCCTTTTCTAAGGGAAATTATGGCTTTTAAGTATTAAGGGATCTGCAAAGGAGTGATTTGTGTCTTCATTTTGCATGTAGAGGGCCATTTGGCTAGCCAATCGGTAGCCTTATTTTAGACTCTACTAATGTGGCAAATTTCTATGGAGGAGTATATGAGTTTTCTGTAGTTAGTTAGAGTGTGATATATGTGTGATGGATATTCACCTTTTGACATAAGATTTACTATAATTTGTGAGTCACACTCAATGTCAACATTGATAAATCTTTTGTTTCTGCTGGATATAAGGCCATCAAACAGGCAATAAGCTTCAGCTAAAATCGTTGATAACTTACCATATGTGTTACTGAGGCCATGTATCAGATTACCATATGAGTGTCTTATGATGATTCCACCAGTTGAGGCCATGTATCTGATTACCATATGAGTGTCTTATGATGATTCCACCAGTTGCTTCACCATTTTCACGTGATGATCCGTCTGTATTCAACTTTATTCTGTGCTTGAGAGGAGCTTTTCATGTGAGATATTAGGTTTCTTCGTGTTTTGTGTGTGGTAGATGCATCCCAATTTTTTTTGCAGCGTTATGAGTGTTTTTCAGTGCTTGTTTTTTAGTAAATATGCATTGTCTAGTCCCTGCAAGATGTGTATAATGTAGTTTATAGTAGAAATAGGGTATACAAAAATACCTTCAATTATTCGTTTCTTCCTTTCTTGCCATATATCCCAGCAGACAATCAGAGGTATGATAGACTACAAATGAACATCTGTACTTAATTTTCAGAACCAAATTCTTAGCATATGAACTAGTTTCATGTGTCTACTAATAGAGATCTTGAATATATAGGAAAAATGGGACCAAATTATCTATGAGAATGTACATTTCACAAAGAGATGGTTAGTAGATTCATTGTTTGAGCAGAAAATACACTTTGATGCCAATGGAATGTGTCTTATCTGTAGGTTAGTGTCAGTAGGAAGGTAATTTTTTATTGCTCTCCATATGTGAAAAGAGCATTTTCTAGGAGTAATATTGTTCCATAGCTTTCTATAAAGTTTGGATGAGTTGTGATGTTGTCTAAGCATATTCCATGTGTCTAGAGAATTGTATTTACCATCTCTTGATAATGTCCATTTGATGGAGTCAAGTATGTGAGCATCTATTTGAATATTTCCAATAACTTGTAGGTCAGTAGGTGAAAGGATGTTAGAAATTTTATCTTGATTCCATGTGTTTACTGATCTCTGCCATACAGACTGTGTTCCACTGAGTTGTTTGAGAAGCTAAGAGGAGTCTTTCCAAACCAAGTGTCTAGCCGAAAATCAACTTTGTCACAACCAACCTCCCATTTTATGAAAGTTTCAGCGGTGTTTTTGATAGCTAAAAGTCTTCTCCATGTGTGTGACCCTGTTTTAGTAGAGAAGTTAGCTTGTAAATTGTGAATATTATGGCAATATATACTTTGGGTAAATTTTTCCCACAGAGATTCATTCTTCCAAAAATTGATCCAAAGCTTGCAGGAAAATGTGTGAGGAGGACTGATCAGTTTTTCATGGTTCACATGTGCGAGGAGGACTGATCAAGCAAATTTCTGAAACATGGAGGATAGGTGGGAAATAAAAGTGAAAGTGAGGGTGCTTAAATACACGAGATCAATTATGAGCCGTTAAAAAACTATTTACCGTTTAAGTTTTATTATAATTTTGAAATTGAAATTTATTAAAAAAGAAAAAACTGCTATGTTACTCTAAATTTCAAAAAAAAATTGAATTCTTTTTATACTTTAATATTTAAATATTTTTCCAGATTACAACTTAATAACTATATCAAATAAAAACTATTTTTAATTAAAAATGTAAAATTGGGATATCAATTATTTAGAATAAGATTATTTTTTATAAAATTTTATTATTAAAAAACTTTAAATCTATTAAAAAAATCACTCACTTTTCAAAGAAGTAAACAACATTACTATTTAAGTGGTTTTCAAAATTAAAACTTGCATAACTATATCAATTATAAACTCTTTTTCAACAACACTATATTTGAATTAAAAATTAAAATAAAACGATTTTTTACCATTTCATACTTTTATAATATATCAATATCTAAACAAATCTTAACCAAATCCTAAATTATGAATTCTCCTACGAAAAAAATTCAATAAAAGCACCATTGACTTTTCAAAAGTTAAAGAACTTCACTATTTATCTTTTATCCAAATTTTTGATGTTTTTATAAGATAATAAGCAAGATTTAGAAAATTGGAAGAGTTATGCTGATATATCTAACTAAATTTTCGAACCACTTTTGGTATCTAAATAAAACCTTTTTCAATGAAGTGGAAAACCAAAAATTATATTTTTATAACTTTTTAAACCATATTTTATGTTTATTATTTTTTATTATTATAATTTTTTTAAAAAATTATCATTCAAGTTGTAATTTGAGAAAAAATTTAAAAATATCATCGAATTTTTTCTATTAAGACGAAAAAAGCTAGATCCATGGATGATATTTTTTAAATATTTCTTTCGCCAGATCAGACTAGATTGGTTTCGCATCTCGTATCATTAAGTAGTACGTGTCTCGTATCTCTCTATTTCATCATGCATTTTCACGCATCTATACATTTCTGCATGTCGGGTCTTTTCACTTCATCATGTCTGGTTTCTCCATTTCATCATGTCTTGTCTCGCATCTCTCCATTTCTGGTATCCCAATTTGATCATGCATGGTCTATCCACTTTTATGTCTAGTCTCTCCACTGTATTATGTATGATCTCTCCACTTCATCATGTCTGATATCACATTACTCCATTTTTTCATGCATGATATCATATCTCTCAATTATATCATGCCTTGTCCTGCATCTCTCTATTACATCATACAAGACCAAGTCAAAACAAAATGCGAGATGCGAGACCAAACAAACATAATGCAAGACATTGGTTATTGGTCTAACAAAAGAGAAATATAAAAAATTGCTCATGAATCTAATTTTGTTCGTCTTAAAAAAAACAGAAACCGATGATACTTTCACAATTTTTTTCTCAAACTATAGCTTAAAAAACATAACATTTAAAAAAAAAAGAAAAGAAAAAAACGTGTCGGTAATAATGATACATGCGTATTTGTGATATTAGGAAAAAAAAGTAAAAAACTAAATGGGAGTCAAAATACTATATTTGGATTCTAAATACTAAATTTTTATAATTAGAACATCGAATGATAATAAGGTTTGGATTTGAATGTTTTTTTTGTATATAATACCGTTAAAAGTTTCAACAAAAAAGATTAAATAATAAATAACCAATAATCTTTGACATATATGTTGAGTGGTTGGCATGTTTGTAGATACAGATCGGATAGCCAAAAAGAATAGCCAGGTCCTAAAATTAATTTGAACACTTAGACAACATGACCTGCATATAAAATTTACACTACTCTCGTGTATTATGTATTCCAAAATTCGATAAACAAATACTATAAAAATAAGATTTTTAAAAAGATTTCTAAATTAAAATAAATCATTACAGTCCGATTTTTAAAAAGAAAAACAGCAAATTACAACTATTTTCTACATTTCCAACACCGGAATCCTATTAGGCGGCTGAGGGATTGGGGGTCTTTGAGAGCGCTCCAGCAGCAAACAGTAGATTTCTTCTTGAAAACTGTTTCAATCATTTAGTAAACATTACATTAACAAACAACATCTCCCGCTTTTTCTCAATTCTACCTATCTAATTTGGACCAGGTTTCTTGAGAACAAACTACTGATCGAAGCAGTATTATTGTTGTTCTTAAGGTTCTTATCCTTTAGCCTTTATCTTCGACGTATCAGCACCAGGGTGCTTGAAATAATTTTCGTCTCTCCCGAAACACACATCAATAGTTTATTTTCTTCTAATACAATTCTACGCAATAATTATAATTCCCTTACCTTTCCAACTAACTTTTCTTGGGAATTTCTCATAAATCGAAACATGGCATAGGTTGATAATAAAAAATACAAACATATTGATAAGCTCACCTGTAGCGTGTGCACTGGGGAAGACTTAGTAGGCAAAGTTTTTAATGTCCGGAGTCTATTCAGATTTCCATTTCTGTATAATAAAGCCATAGGAAAGAAGAAATTGCTCCACATTGTTAACCATTTCGATCCAAGGAAAAGATACACACATTGCAAAGGAAAAAAAATCAAACCAAGAAAAAGATAAGACACTCACTTCTCATCCGTCCTCGTTGGCTTTGCACTTGTAGTCACATCCCATAATTTAACAGTGCAATCAGCAGACCCTGAAGCCAGAACTGAGCCTTCACAGCTACAATATCAAAGAAAGACAAATATGTTAAAAAAGAACAACGCACAAGTATGTTGATTAACATTTTCTTTTAAGAATACTACCGAACAGTTGGATCCCAAAAACTTTGACGGACAGACAAACAAAAGAAAAAGTGAATCCATAACTTGTTTGATTAACAAGTTGGGTTTAAATATATAAATGCCTTCCTTTGAATTTCCAATTAAGGACCAAACTAAAAAAAACAAAAAGAAATCGTCGAAGGTGGTAGTGGAAAAACCATTCTAGATTGAAACAAAGATCTAAGATAATGATTTTATTCTACAATAACCGGCAGACGGTTTGATACCTGAAAGCAAGTGACCATACACATGAGTTGTGACCCATTAACGGTGTGACACAACGACCACTAGAAAGATCCCACATCAGTATTGCCCCGTCTTCGTCGCCTGAAGCCATATAGCGGCCATCTGGTGACATGGCCAGCGACAAAACCATACTCCTATGACCAATGAAAACGCGAACACATTCCCCGCTCTGTACATCCCACAATCTAACTGTCTTGTCATTGGACCCAGTTGCAATGTAGTTGCAGTTGACATGCCATTGCACGCACTGAAAGAAAAGCACTCAACTATGAGTCAGTCATATTTTGTAGAAAAAGTTATGTGCAAGTGGTTTAGAGTACAATAATACTCTATTATGAAAAGACTGCATGCACTAAGAAATGAATCACATCTAAAAGTTCTTATTTAAAGAGAATTGATCTAAATTTTTTTATGATGTTATAGAGGAATTAGAAAGTTGCTGATAAAGGATACAGTATTCCTAGACACTAGTTAAAGCACTAGTATGCATGCAGGCAACTGATCTACATTGGTAATTATATTAGCAACAAGTAATAGAATCAAGATATCTATATTTGAGATTGATATGGATACGTTAGATTGATGGAATAACCAAAGCAATTCGTTCACAAGCACCAATTTGATCTAAGTTACTGATACAATTTCAAGAGGCGCTTAGGTTATCATGATTTTTAAGCAAAAGTAGCAAACAACACAACATGGCTGCATGCAACCTGTAAATTTAAAGAGAGAGAGAGAGAGAGAGAGAGAGAGAGAGAGAGAGAGAGAGAGAGAGAGAGAGAGAGAGAGAGAGAGAGAGAGAGAGAATTACATCAACATCAGACAAGTGGCCTGCCATTACCCTCAAAGGTTGTATTCTGTCCATTGACCAAATTCTTGCTGTTCGATCATGTGAACAGCTGGCAAAGTAATGCCCAACAGGACTAAACTGCGACATAAAATACAATGAATAAACAACTAAACATACAAAATAAGGGAATAATAATCACCAAAAGCAGAAAAAAGGAAAACAAACTTATACCTTGACATCCCATACAGGATAGTTATGCCCCTTGTAGCAAACAAGATTTGCATTTAATTTTGTGCTCCAAAGTCGAACTGCACATCGTAAGAATGTAGAATATAAACAAAATATACATGGGAAGGTTACTATAGTAGTTGACAGGTCTAATGGAGATACTTGTCGTGTCCGCGGAAGAGGACAGAATAAAATCTCCGGTGGGACAAAAGGTGG
The DNA here is from genome assembly GCA_036936605.1 of Limnanthes douglasii subsp. nivea. NCBI lineage: Eukaryota > Viridiplantae > Streptophyta > Magnoliopsida > Brassicales > Limnanthaceae > Limnanthes > Limnanthes douglasii. Next base: position 53,843,412 of record JAUPFV010000005.1, read on the forward strand.
TAGAATATACTGGTCCGGAGTGACCCTGAAATAATGAATACGATCTTTTGGCACCAACTGGGCGTACACTATGTTCACTGGTATTAGTGTCGTTGTCATCCTGCAAAAGACCTGGCGCTTGCAAATATTAAATGAAGTCTAATTTTTAAGAAAGAAACGGAGAATGAAGTGAATAATCAATGACCACATTCCGAGCAATTACATCTGAGCAATAAGTCACCAAGCATATATTTCATAAGCAGCCAAAGAAATCCGCAAACCGTTGCGTGACATGACAAATATAAACTATGAGGTGATAACTAGATTACATGGAAAATGTAGCATCCCACATAATAAGTCAAATGTTGCCATTAAAATTATTATATTTGATTTGGGAAATTTGCCATTAAAATTGTTTTCGTTTCTCATATATACTGTGTAGGATCCATAAAAATATAGTAAATTGGTTTTGATGAAGGAGCTTGATGTAGGTCAAATTCGACATGCCACAAGCTAACCTCCAATCTACACAAGATTTCAAGTATTGATTGGGATGCTAAATCTCGATCTGTCAATATATGTCAACCTAAACTTTGCACCCGGATTCGTATACCGGTTGGGAATGCTTTAAACTTGCTCTTATCTATGGCAAATAAAACATTACTACGTTTACTTTCTTCTTAATCATAAAAGGTCGGAGAGTATGCATCTTTAAAATATTGACAAAGCAAATCAAATAAACTATATAAACTTTTCCAAGCCAAAATATGCTAAAAATAATTAGAACTTACAACTGCCAAGCTTTGCCATGTCCCAAATCTGTAGGCAAAAAATCCTAATTAGCAACATCGTTTATAAGAATGCGTTAATTAAAGAAATCGGCACAAGATACCTTTATTGAAGAGTCTGAGAAGCCACCAGCAACCAAAGATCCATCATGAGATATTGATGAGCAGTTCAAACTGGGACAGAGTTAAGAAAAACATCAAATTAATTAGTCATAGTTTGACCCATCTTCTCCGTTTTCAATTGTTTCAAAAATTAAGAAAGGCTTTCAGTTAAAAGCATTACCCGTTATGAGCATTGAGAAATGTATAAAAGCTCACAGAAGGTAGAACAGTGCTGCTCAACTGCACACGATTTTTTATGTCTTCGAGAATGGAGAGCTCCACATCTGTGGTCCTGAAATGATCACGTAAAAATTAATCACAATAGCATGCTACAACTGGCATTACGGGAATAGGGGAATTCAATTTTCCAGATCATGACTCTTGATTTGAGAGATTGCTTTAGTGACTAATGAACTATATAATCAGCAGCTTGTATATACTACAAAGAATAATTATGTCAAATTACAGTGTTTCAAGTAATTAAACTGGTTTAATGACATTTCAAGTATGTAACTTTAATAAGTTACTCCTTGATGCTAAAAGGGAGGATTAATGAGTATATCAATTGTACACTATAAAACACATTTGATAACTTCTTCAACCGTGCAAATTCTTGATGAGTTCAAATAAACTTTGTAAATTGATAGACCAGTAGGCAAGGTATTGTTAAAAACTTACATTACAGGTAAAGCGAGATCTGCTTTGACTCGTGGAGCTGAAGATATGGGGTTTGCTTCCTGGCGAACAGCTTTTGCTGTTGCATTGGCAGCTTTGTCCTTCTTCTGCCTTTTGATTGAAACACCTTGCTTCCCGCCTTCTGCAGATCTTTTCTGAACATGACATGTGTAGCAGAAAGCTTACAATCAAATAAGTAACTATAAATTGACAGAAACCCCTCTGAAACCGAAACAGTCACATAAATTCATGAACTGTGATGCAAAACAGGTATTACCTTACTCTCATCCACATCTCCCTCTTTGTTTTCTCCTTCTGCCTTCTCTGAATCTGAAAGTAAACCTCCGGCCTTCTCAAGGCGATCTTCTAACGAATTATCGAGCAACTGTAAGATGACACTTTAATAAAGATCCAAACCAGAAAACACAACTTCCTGAACCACGCGAACAGCAAAAACAAGTACAGAACTGCAAGCGAGAGAAGTAATTTGATCGCTAGGTAGATTAAATATAATTGCTAAATGTCAGATTAATTCTATTCAATAAGTAAAGTTCAGATGAAGGTGGTATGTCCGTTCCACGTTCACCACATTCTAAATTTGGCAGTCTGAGAGCTGAAGAATATGCTTCACTGAGTGTTTGTATCCTTTTATAGCTCTTTTACGGCTAATTTTGTTTCAATTTTAATTTCAGCGTTCCTTAAATTTGTTCTCCAGTGTTCATTTTATTCTACTTTTAAGGCTTGTGTTCCTTTGGACATTTTTAATTAGGTCCTTCAACTTTTACAATTTCCTCTAATGGCTAACAGACGTAAAACAGAATCTAAAGCAGAAGCATGCCTAAAGTCTAATTGCAACAAAAGTAAATCAGAAGATAGGTTTATTTTAATTTGGGCAAGGCTTGAGTTAGAAAGACACTGATGTATCACGCTATACCCAGAATCACAGTAGAACGAACTAAAGAGCTTATAAACTTACACCCCAGCGTATTTCTTTCTGATTTACATGATCGGCTGCATCTTGGCAGCTACCAATATGAGTTACAGCTTCAGGATCGTCAGAAATCAAGGCTGGCTGTCCAGGAGAAACTGGCAAAGAACGACCAGTGTAAGTTACAAGTAGGACAATCATTTCATACTCAACAATCTGAATATTTTATGCAGTTACCTTCAAAGTCAATGTGTTCATTGATGATTCCAAGCATTTTAGTAGATTTTGTCCTATGCAGATATTGCACCAGAAGCTCATAGGAATACTGATAAGATATATATTGTTTGATAAACATTGTTGGTCAGCCTTTTGTCATTGATAGTCATATTACATTCAGATTAATCAGTTTTGCTTTGACGGTCAGTTTTTACATAAAATTAGAAGTAGAAAGCAGTAGGACCAGAATAAAGGATGCAGTAGCAATATATGCAAGAACAATGACTTCAATAATTTAATCTCTTTTTTTTTGCTTCACAGCACACCAGGAATTAATCCCATAGCAATGAAGAAATGATAAATCTTTAAAGACGAGATAAAAAAAAATTGATTCTAAATTTAATGGGGTAAATTTGATTTCAACAATATCGAATAAGGACAATATCATAATAAAAATATTTGCGCTCTAAATAATGAAGCACGAGCAATGTGTCAAATAGATAGCACCGATAGCACTTATTACCGTAAGATGGATTAATGTCTCGAGACTATTACAAGATAAATAGAACTCGGCCGCAAAGCAATATATAATGAAAAAAACAACTAGATAAAGCAAAATACAAATTGAAGTGTCACATTGTTTAAGGAGAATGCAAAAAAATAAAAAAAATAAATGAGTCAATCCATACTGACCTAATTTTTTGTGAAATACACAGCTCATCTTTATAACTAAATTTATTTTAGTTTATAAGTAGCATGTAGCGATAAACGGCCAAACAGAAGGGACACGTATACAAACAGTCAAAATACTAACAAAAAAAAAGGGCAGCCAACAACTTTGGAACTACCAACACTTTATCACTTATAACTTAGACTAGCCTCTTGTGCGTCATGAACAGCAGTATTCACCCATTAGATTGGCTCAGCTGAATTCAAAATAGTTGTAGAAGTCCTATTACTATGATAGAAAAGAACAAGCTATAATAACTACATACAAGCTTCATCAGCGCCCGTGTTAACATGTGCACCAAGCTAGTTTAAGAAGAGCCAAGATATTACCTTACATATTTTAACATTGACTTTGCTCTGCCTCAGAGTACGCGCGAATTCCATTTCCTGATTCAGAGGATAACTGTCTCATGAAACTCTTTGCCACGAGATTCTGAAATATTAATGTACAAAGAAAATTTGAAACATTACTTACTTCCAAATGAGATGGAGTAAGACAACCTTCCAGCCTCTGGAGGTCTCTTAAGTGCATCATTTCATGATCTTCGCGGTATGTATTAAAAAAGGCTCTAGCTGAGAATACAAAGACAAGCCATGCAACACAAAGATACATCAATTTCTGCTTCAGCAGCCAACTTTTGGAAAGTTAGCAGTTGGTAGCTTGCATGAGTATAGTTAATAGATAATAAATTATAAGACGTACCCTCTTGTATATGCCCTTTAGCAACCAGATCCATGTAACAATGAATAAACACCGGATAAAGAACACGAAGCAACTCATGCTGTATTATCATAGCAAAAGTTTGTGACACCACAGCATAAACAAGTATGCTACATTGTTTATAAGAAAAGCATCAAAGAAAAAACTGAACATGATTTGAATTGCCAGTCACCTTGTACAAATCTAATGAGCAATAAGTCCATGACCTTAGCTTGCTATAGCCATCGTGGTATTTTGCAGGGCTATCTTCTGATCTGAAAACCATAAATCAATCATAAATAGATGGTTGATCGAAAACAGCTAAGGGCATTCACATCCATCCGCAAATAGGTTTCGGTTTACTCTTCTCATTTTGTCTTGTAAATTTAAATTTAATTTCTTCTTTGTTCAAAATTTTCAGTTATTGTATATCTTATATAAATTTATTATGGGATCGTCGTGAGGTTTATTTCGCAGCATGCATTGTTATTTATCTTTTGGTAGCTGTAAAGTACCTCATCAGAACACCTTAAAGACACTGCCTCCTTCAAACTATCTTGTCACCATGGGAAGAAAATAACCCATTTGCTAATGAAGTTCGTTCAATGGGCAACACAATCTATTACTCTAGTGGCAGGTGTAAGACCTCAGAATTAGGTATCCAAAAACAAACACTGTAGTCCTTACTTCTCGATACTCCTCTAAGCACTATCTATTGGCTAAAAGCGAAATATCTAAACTTTTATCTACAATCTTAATTCAAAGATACCCCCAAATCTAAAATAGCAGTCACCTTTAAACATTGATCTAGAATTTTCAACGACTTCATAAAAACTTAATTTTTTCTCTCTGATCAAAACTATAAACTCTAGCTACCAGAAAACTCTTCGAAATTGACGGGAATAAAAACAAGAACTTTCGAAGTAACCTTAGTGTATCTAAAGTTCCGGGAAATCGGATAAAACAAGTTCTCAACTTTCCCCAAACCCCCGACTTTTTTTCCGAAATCAGAAAGATAGACATGCATTAATCTCAATCAAATTGCAAATTCTACATAGAGAGAAAGAGAGGGGCAGAGAGGGGAGGGTGTATTACTGGAAAGAGCGGACGAGCTTATTGAAATCAGGATCGTTTTTGAAATCGTCGGAGTTGCTGTTGGTGTTTTGTTGAATATCCTCTTCGAGTCCTTTAACAGCAAGTTTGAAACCCTTCTTCTTCAGGTAATTCAGTACATAGGTATCTACTCGCTCTCCCTCCATATTTTCCATATTCTTTCCTTTTCGCGTTCTCTCTCTCTGCTTCTTTCGTTTTCTCTCTTAAGTTCTTGAATCACTCGTGTTCTTTCTTCTTCAATTTCGCTTTAGGCCCATTTATATTCTTTGGGCTCAGAACTAAACACGGATTCTTTCCCTATATTACTCTTTTTTTTTTTTTTTTTTTTTTTTTTTTTTTAAGCAAAAGAATACCATATATTGAATGAAGAACCAATTCAGCCCAAAAATAAGGCCCAACAAACAAAACAAATACAATCAAAAACGACCCATTTGGTCAAAATCCCTAACCCTAATCGATTAGGAACAAAACACCATCTTCTTCCTCTTTCCAACACCTCCCAACACCAAGCCGACCTCCACATCGAACCCTAAATCAAGCTTCATTTTTTACAACACCATCATTCCCTCACAACATAGCCTAGATCCAAACTTTCCAAAAAAGATATGGCGAGTAAACCAGGAGGAGCAGATTGGTTGTTGAAGACCAATTTCTGTTTACACTTAAGGGTCCACTTCGCGAGCCAATCGGCCGCTTGATTCTGGACCCTTGAGATGTGAGTAACAGTTATACCAGTCTTCAAAGCATCTCTGCAGAATCGCACAATATCATCTTCATATTCTACCTTAGAAGCAAGCTGATTGATAAGAATCAGCGAATCGGACTCAACGTCGACGCTGTTCCAGTTCTCCTTGAAACAGATAGTAAGCCCCAAAAGTAATGCAAGGGTTTCAGCCTGAAGAGGAGACTTCTTGCCCAACAGATAGCCATAGGCAGCCAAGATCACGCCCTCCGTGTCTCTGAACACAATTCCAGCAGCTGACTCTCCATTGCTGATACAAGACGCATCAACATTTAGCTTTATGCGACCAGGCATCGGACGAGACCACTTCAGGTACGAAGGCAACACTTTCTTTCTTATTGAACTATTGCATCCAAAAATCGAGCCTGCATTATTAACACCCGACCAGTGCTTTAGATTAAAAGAACCATTAGATTCAAGACCTTTAATGACAGAGATAACTTTATCAATGGCCTTAGGAACACTTAAACATATACCATCATGCTTAAACATGTTTCTGGCCTTCCAAATAACCCAAAATATGATTTGAGGAATTAAACGAGTAATATGAAATTTTGCTTTTGAAAAGCTGAACCAGCACTTTAAAGCATGAGTAACAACCATATTTCTTTTCATGTTAATCTTAAATGAAACTGAAAACCAGTTCCATATCTGCCAGGCAAAAGAGCAACTAATGAATAAATGATTTGTGTCTTCACAATGCTCACAGAAAGCACATTTTGAAACCAAAACAAAGTGTCTTTTAATCAAAATAGAATCAACAGATAAAAAGTTCTGCAAAATCTTCCAAGTCATAAAAGAAAATTTCCTAGGGATTTTAGCATTCCACAACTTTTTATATATAGTTGAGACAGTGAACTTATCTCTTATTTGCTCCCATGTAGACTTCAGGTGAAAATTACCATTGTCAGAAGCAGTCCAGCGAATGGCATCCTCATTGTCAACAATGTAAGTTTTCATAATTTTACTAATTCTATCAGAACCAATAAGACTTTGAACATCATTTAAATACCATCCATTATTATGCCAATAAGAGTTAACCTTTACATTTATGAACCAGGACATCCCAAGCTCAGTTGCAATAGCAGGCATATCATGCCAAGAATCCTTCCAGAAGTCGATATTCCCATTACCCAAAGACCAGGTAACGTTCTTGTCAGCCTGCTCTCTTATGTTGCATAATCTCTTCCAAACATTAGAGCCCTTAATATTAACATAAAGAGGATGATTGAACTTACAATATATATTATTCATTGCATTAGCCCACAGACTGTCATTCTTTCTGAATAAGAACCACAGCTTCTGAGAAAAGCAATTTTGCATATCCATAATAGACCTAACATTGAGACCACCCTCTTGAAAAGGCTTGCAAATGTAGCCCCAAGTAGACCAATGAATAGACTTCTGGCTATGCTTAGACCTCCATAGGAATTTGTTGCATATCAGATCAATCTTGTAGATGATAGACTTAGGAAGATCACAACATTGCAGCCAATAGTATACAATAGGAAGCAAGACATTAGTGATAAGAGAAAGCCTGCCACCATAGGACAGAACTTTGCTCTCCCAAATAGCAATTCTATCATTAATCTTATTAAGTAAAGGAAGAAATACATTAGCTTTATTATTATTAGCAATAACAATTCCAAGATGAGATAGAGGAAGAAAATCAACCTCAAATCCAGTCTGAATTTTAAGGTCTTGCCTCCTAGAACAGTGCATCTTTCTAGAAACAATTAACTTAGTCTTAGACTTATTTATGGCTTGACCAGATGCTGCCTGGTACAAATCTAAAAAATTGCTAAGTAAAGATATAGAAGAAGCCTTGCTATTAGAAAAAATTAGGATGTCATCAGCAAACATCAAACTAGGAATGGTTAAAGAGCATCTAGAACTATAACTAATAGAAGGATTAGAAATGAATAAAGCATGAAGACCTCTACTAAGAAATTCCTCACTAAGAATAAACAGGCTAGGAGAAATAGGATCTCCCTGCCTGATACCCCTAATCATTTTGAAATAATCATAAGAACCACCATTAATGAGCATTGAAATATGAACCTCAGATATTAAGCCTTTAATAAGATCAACAAATCTATTACTAAAACCAAAGGATTTTAAGACTTTTAAGATAAAGGAGTGAGACAGCCTGTCAAAGGCTTTAGACATATCCAACTGAACAACCATATTACCCCTTTTAGGTCTTTTATTAATATCAAAAAGCAATTCCTTAGCCAATAGGATATTATCATGTATCAACCTTCCCTTAACAAATGCAGACTGACTCTTAGAAACAATTTTAGATAGAATTGCAGCCAATCTAGAATTCACAAGAGCAGAAAAGATTCTGTTTACCATAGTGCATAGACCAATCGGTCTATAACTATCCCACCAAACAGGATTAGACTTTTTAGGAATTAAACAAATTCCAGTAGCAAATATACCAGAAGGAATAGGACAACCATTAATATAGGTATTGAAAGCCAAGCAGAGATCAAGTTTAATAATCTGCCAACAGGATTTGAAAAACATAAGATTAAAACCATCAATCCCAGGGGCACTGTCCCCCTTCATATTACAAATAACCTTCCAAATTTCCTCCACAGTTATTTCACAGAGCAACAAATTATTGTCAACAGATGAAACCAAAGAAGGAATACATTCAAAATGTAAATCATTTAAAAGCCTGACCTCATCATCTTTATCAATGTAGGGATCAGCAGTAAGGATGCTTTTGAAGTAGCTAGCAGCAGAGTTACCAATCCCCTGTTTATCCAGGATCCAGGTATCTCTATCTCTAACACTTCTTATCTCATTCATTCTTTTTTTCTTAGCAATATAGTTGTAAAAGATTTTAGAATTAGAGTCACCTTCATGAAGCCAGTTGTTAAAGCATTTCTGCCTTAGGAAAGACTCTTCATTCCTTAGAGCTTTAAGATATAAAGCATTAGCCATAGCTAAGTTAGAAGCTGACTGCACATCATTGTTAGAATAGTGAAGAATTTCCATAGCTTTGACTTTACTATCAGCCTCCTTTACACTATCAAAAATATTACCAAACCTATCTTTGCTCCAAACTTTAAGACACCTTTTCAATCTTCTGAGCTTAAACCAGAAAGCTTTACTAGGATGACAGACCATAGGAAGATTCCAATCCTGCATCACAATACTTAGAAAAGATTCATCATTACACCAAAAGTTTAGAAAACGAAAATTCTTTTTCCTATTAGCATTATTAATATCATTGTTAGTATGAACCATTATTAAAAGAGGCGCATGGTCAGAACAAGTTCTGGCCATGTGCAACACCTGAGTATCAGAAAACACCTCCACCCATTTATCATTAATGAGAGCCCTATCCAGCCTTCTCCACTTGTTTCCTCTAGCCCAAGTGAATTTAGAACCACAAAAACCAGCATCATGAAGATCACAGTTTCTAATCATCTCATTAAAGTCATCCATGCTAGACTGACTAGAAGTAACACACCCCAACTGCTCATCATGCATAGAAATAGTGTTAAAATCCCCTACACACAACCAAGGCTTGTCATAAACACAGAAAGCTTTAATACAGTCCCAAAGCTCAACCCTTTGCTGCCTATTACATTTAGCATAGATAGCACTAACATAGAATACATCATTTATACTAGGATACTTCCACTCCATGTGAATACACTGCTCCCCATTAAGAATGACCTTAATGTTAACCTCAGAAACCCAAAAGATCCACAATTTGTCAGATGTGTTAGCAACACAGTTATCAAAACCCAGAATCTCAGCAACAGCATTAATTCTTTCTCCTTTAGACATAGGCTCCTGAATCATCATGACCTTAATATTCTCAGAAATTTTAATCGACTTTAGCCTTCTCAAAGTGGGTCTGTTAGACACACCACGAGCATTCCAGTTAATCACTCTGATCATTATCAGAGAGTGATTTATAAATTTTGTCTCCTAATCCAAGAGACTTGATTTTTAACTTTTCCTTTGATCTAATTTTCCTTGCAGATTTCAGCCTAGAAGAAAGAATATCACTGAAGCTATTCTGAGGAGAACAGCTACCCCTATTAGGATCTGGAGAAACACAATCTTCCAAATTATTAGGAGTCATAATATTTGTATCAAGAGAATCTACATCAACATATGTAGTTTCTTCAATTTTCTTTAATGCTTCAATTACACCATTACTAGTATTACAGCTTGTAATACCAATGTCATAATTTTGTTGAACATTTTCAACATTGTCAATCAAATGAGATTTCTCCTTAATGCTATCTTTTATTTCATTATCCAAATCATTCTGCACCACAACAGATTTCAATTTCCTTTTATAAACTTTAAGAGTTTCTTTTGAAATCTCCTTAGCACCAGAAACCAGATCAACAGATTGGACTAATTCCTCAGAAGTCTTGCTTACCACAACATTATCAACCAAATCACCAAAACTCTTGTCTTTAACCTGACTGTCTACTTGATTCACATTCTTTTCCAAGACACCAGCCCTATCCTTCTTACAATCAGCACACGAATGTCCTATATGATAGCAGTTAGAACAATAAGATGGAACATTCTTATAGCTAATCGATATCCAATGACCATCATTAGCCCCAAAACCAATCCACATTTTCCGTTGAAGATGTTTGGAAACATCGACTTCCAACTGAGCATAGCATACACCAGCATGAGCACGATTCTCATTAGGCACAAAGACCTTGTAAATTGGTCCAATAGCAGAGGCTATTACGTTAACCAGATTAGAGTCAAACAGACATTCCGGTAGATGCTCAAACCTGACCCACAACAATACAGTTGGATCTTCAAACTTTTTGTTGAAATTGTGAGACCATTTCAGAACCCTCATCACCATATCATCAAACCGCCATATACCACGAGCCCAGAGCTTTGACACATCTTCTTTTAAAACGAACTCAAAGAAGATATGGTGAGAATCCCATACTTTGTACCAATATGAACCACGAAATTTCAACTTCTCCAAGAAAGCATCCAACTTCTGCTTCTTAGGAATACCAGCACTGAATTTTCCAATTAACGTTGTTCTTGAGTTTTTTAACAGACTCTGTTTATCATCCTCACTGAATTGAACAGAAACATGATGCTCTGTTTTTTGAATAAATTCCGGCTTATAAGACTTTGTGTTATCCTCATTCTTGAATAATTCGACAAACTTCTTATTCCACTGATTAGTAATACTTGTTACAGGACGAAGAGCCGGAAACTCTTCCTTATCAAGATCCCCCATTTTAAAGACTTATCGTGACATACTCTGTTAACATTCAAAACTCAAAACAGAATAATTTGAAGAAACAAAAGATGAAAGCGCCACCAGACTAAACAAACAAAATCGAAACAAGCTAATTGTTAAACGAAAACAATCTTCAACAGCAAAGCAGAGGAAGCTTTACAGGAAAGAACGAAAAATAAATCAAAAGCAGAGAGACCAGGAAGGCAGGGGAACCAAAACAATCTGAAGAAACAGATCAGAAGCAGAGAACAGGGGAAGAGAAGAAGTCAAAGAAACTCCGGCGAAGATCCGGCGAAGAAAAGAGGAAGAAACTAATTCTTGGAGCCCAAAACTCTTTCCTCATAAAAAATCTGGCTCCAAATGCAGATCAAAATTCTTCCCTATATTACTCTTGTTTTGATCGAAAATATTCATACAAGGTGAGCAAAAACCGAAAAAAACCGAACCCAGCCAAACCAAATTGAAATTTATCGGTTTAGTCGGTCTAAAAATGAATAAAACCCAAACCCATCAAAGTTATATATAGTTTTATACCACTTCTACAACTATTCAATCCTTATGACATGAGGGACATGGGTTCGGACCCCACAAGCGACTGTTGTTTGGACGGCGTCGTGGATTGGCGGAGGAGGTTCTGTTTTCTTCAATTTTTTTTGTTTGTTTTTCATTTGCGCCTACTGTTTAATTTTTTTAATGTATTTCTTTATATCATATATTTTTTTATTTGTTACACTTAAATAGCAATATTATATTAATATTTATTATATTAAAATATAACTATAAATTTATTATTATAAATATAAAAAATTAATAATTAGTTTACATTATAATTTTTTTTTGCAATTTTTTTTTTAAATTCTTCAACTAAATAAATAATTCGAAAAAAACCGCACCGACCGAACCGCACCGAACCGCACCTCTGTTAAAACCGACCGAAACCGACTGAAACCGAAAAAACCGAAATCGAAAAAAATCGATTTTTTTATTACTAAATCGGTTTAATAATATACAAACCGAATTATTTCGGTTCGGTTTAAAAATTTATAAAAAAACCGACCGAACCGACCGAATCTCACCCCTACATACAAGCATTATAGGGATTGTTAAAAAAGAAAACCAAAACTACTTTGTTTTTCAATATTTACAAAATTGTCACTAAACAAAAAATTCCAAAAATCTTTAAAAGTCAAATAAATTACAACTCATGCTATTGAGGACTCCAAACTACTCCATGAAGTTGCAAACACAATCTCAAACACCAACCATTATTCATCTTCTCCAAACTACCAAAAACATAAAACTCAACAACCCATTTATCCACTTCTTCAAAAATTTCAAAACCTTCAAACCATGATCGGAAAAGAGTCAGAACCACTTTTTCTCATGTAGACCAGCATAGACGTCGAGGAGGTACATTGCATTCCCCCCTCTCATTTTTGCGAAATACAGATTTTTCAAAAAAAACTCGTTTTTTGTGTTCTTCGTCATACAATGGCGTTGGTCATGTGGCCTACGCCATTATAGTGGCGAAGAACACCACCTTCACGCCAGACTTTGGCGTATAGAGCCCTTACGACGCCACAAGTGTGACATATAATGGGCTTATTACGCCAATGTGTGGCATGAAGATTGAGTTCGTCGTCATACCTATGGCGAAGTGGCTTAGACTAATTCGAAATGCCGGTTTAAATGACTTTTCTACTTCTTACATATTGCAGGAGGTGACCCAGTACAAAATTTCGCTTGTTTCGTACTACACTCACCATTTCAAGACTCACAAAAAGTATAGTCTATACTCGATGATCGAACGGGTCAATAATAATAATACAATAAATAATATTAGTAGTAATAATAATAATATTAGTAGTAATAATATTGGTATTATTATTATTAATAATAATACTAGTATATTATTAATAGTAATAGTATAAATAAAAAAACTCACAACAATGCAATATTAATAGAAAGTAAACTCCGATTGTCTAGTAATTTTCAAAATGATATGTTTGATACATTATATAAATAAAAAGATCTCACAACAAGGTGAGATTAAAAACACCATTACATAGTGCAATATGATTTCATAGTCGAAATCGTATATTATGTTGTCTTGAATAGGTCCGAAGTTTGCAATGTCACTTTTATCTCAGCAACCCTACTTATGAGATATTGAAACATATCTCCAGTAACGAACTCTGTCATGAACAAGTTCCACTCAACAAGTGCTACTTGTTGAATTTTGTAAGGCAAGTTGGACAAAAGTTGCAGTGGTTCAGATTTCCCATGATTGTACCTGCTTTTGACTTCTTCATGACTGCGCGGAGTTGGATTTGTAAACTCCAATCGGCCATAATCATAAAACATCCTAAAAAGCACTCGGCTGAAAAAAGCATCGGTCGTATCATCGGACATTGTTAACTTAACAAACTTCACGCCATGAAGCAGCCGTAGTCTTCGTTCAAATAAAAGTCCATACCTAACTCCATAACCTGAAAATAGAAACACAAATGTGAAGGCTTACTTAAAAATACTAAAACTCACTTGGAAATCTGTTTTTCTAACAAAAATAGCATAAACACATATAATAGACACCAACAAATAATATTAAACCGGTCCCGATACATTCCGGTGACCGGAATGATCTACGCCATGACAATAGCGTACGACTTGTGTTCTTTGCCCCCGTGTGGCAAAATACACTGTCGTTCTGAAAAACAATTTAGGTCCTAAAAACCCCTGTTTTAAACCATAAAACCTATCCCAACACCCATAAACTACCAACCGAACCCTTTTAAGACTAATCATAAACCTAGCTCGAGTTTGTTTACACTTACCGTCACTAGAAATCACCAGAACTGCTCGCCCCACTCCTTGCTCGAATTACTGCTCATTTTGGTGACTGCTGCTGGTGGAGGGTTTCGTGACCTTCAAACCGTTTAGGTTTTGGGCAGTATCGTGGGTGTTGGCAGTAAACGTTTGAGTTTTGGAAGTATCGTGCTGGGGATTAGTGCTCTCTATCAAGGCAATTCATAAGGTAAGGGAGAGGTAGGTTTTGTTTTTCTGTATTACTTTTATTATATAATTTAATTAGCTTTAGTTTTGTTTAAATTTAGTTTTAATTATTTTTTTAGATTTCTAATTTAGGTTTTTGTTATTTATTTAGTTGAGGTATATTAGTTTTAGTTTAGGTTCTAGAGAGGAGGGAGATAAAATATTAAATTTTTCAAAAATTATGGTAACTTCACGGGGTAATTTAAAAATCCAAAACAAACGAATTCACGGAGTAGTTTTAGTTTTTTTTTTTTTGCAATTCTCAATATTATATTATAAAAGAACTATTTTATTTAGTGATTCTTTTACTATAAATTTAACTCCAGTAACTTTCAATACATAGTTAGGAACGTTGATAAAATCAGCAACTTCAGAACGTGAAGGAAGAGAATGCAGCAGGCTCATTAAGACAGCTAACCAAATGTATATTTAGATTAATGCCGTATGATTTTATCGGGCCGAGAGCCAGATAGGTCATTCAATAATGTAATTGAAATTTTAGGGTAGCTAGAGATGAAGATAGAAAAGACGAGATAAATTAATGGTAATTCTATCAGAATTTTTATTTATAGTTGGATTATGGTTATGCTAATTATATTTATCTGACGTCACGTGTTAACCGATATTGATACGACAAATATGTTAGGGCCATGCTAGAAATAAGACACATTTTGATAGATCTCTCACTCTACCCTTTTTTTTCAAACTCAAAGTTGAAATTCTCAAATTATCCTTTCTCCATCTAGATTACTGCATTCATGCCATTTACTCTCAAAATCAACCCAAACTCTGAAATCTATCCGTTGTTACCCTAAATCCACAAGCTTTCCACCAATTTCTATCAATATTTACTACCCTAAACCCATTAAACCCAAAAAGTTACTTTTTTTTACCCAAACCTATAAAATCCACCACAAACAACCTAAAATCAGAGTATCCACGGACAATGATGAAATGGGCGTCTCTTTGGACGACTTACTAGACGATGAGGAAGCTTACCGTATGGAGGTAAGAAGCTAAAACCCAATTTTTGATTTTGGCCTAGTCGTACGAACATCGTGCGACAAACAGCTTCGTCGTCGTATGAACGTGCGACAAAATTTCCTTAGAAGTCGCACGCAACCATATAGCCTTAGTGGTCACATGCGACCACTATAGAGACATGTCTCGTGCGACAACACTGAAGACATATCTCGTGCGACTGAACTGTTAGACAAACTTATAGTTTCATATTATATATTTTGTATGAGGGACCTGCCTAGCCTCCATTTATGGATGCATACTATAGTAGAATAAGGGTAGGCCAGAGGGAGGCGTTGATAAATCGACTAAACGGAATCCTAGTTCATAGGAATATCTCATTGAACAAACCGCTAGTGCTAGTACTCCGACTAACTCAATATGTAGTACACCCGTTAACACGTTAGGGAGCACAACTGCATCCAACGTGGTTCCCGTCGTAGCACCCAAACATTCATTAGCAAAAAAGAAAGTTTGAAGGCTTAAGAAAATTGTTGAGGATGAGAAGTTAACATTATATCCGGATTGCATCCCGGCATTTCTGCACACTTACATTTTTAAAGTTAGTTGACGTTCTTTCAGACGCACAATGCAGATATCGTTCTGTAACACATTCAATATACAAAAATGAAGATAGATGAAAGGATGTTAGACACAAGTTTTTGTAAGAGTTACGGGACAACCGTGCATCTTGGTTGGATGTATGTGGTTCGCTAAAGGTGTTTGATGATTTGGTACATAGGTTAGATTACTTTAAGTCTAATCCTAGTAGCCACTATTGGGTGGCATTTCCGGACATCGGACTAGTAATTGCGACAAGGTATCAATGCATGGTATACCATGTATTGCAAGCAGCGTCGTTAACGTATCTACCAATCCGTAGAAGGCCACCCGTCAACAATTCAACGATCATAAAAGTTGGGATTGCTTTCGTACATGGATGTCATTTTGTTAATGTAAGTATATGTCGTTTTTAGCCAATTTCTTAGACTACCGTTACAAGATGCATTCATTTCTTCTTTTTTTCTTGCAGATCACTACTCCACCCGATGAACCATTTCCTCTATTATACCCTTGTTGGGGTGTTTACGCAACCGAAGAAAGTGAATCAATAGGCGCATCCTTACTACCGTCGGTTCAACAAATTTACACAAATAATGCCAGCTAGGAAAATCAACTTGAACGAAAAACCACATGTAACGGATTTGACAAGAGACGACGTTTGAGTTGATGTAAATTTGTAATTTGATATAGTTTTGTAACATTTGATGTAGTTTTGAAATATAGTTGGTGTAATTTTTTAACATTTGATGTAGTTTTGTAATATAGTTGATGTAATTTTGTGACATATGATGTAGTTTTGTAATATAGTTGATGAAATTTGTGGGTTTTTTTTCAATTATTAGCCTTTGTGGGCATTTATTTTTTATTTAAAAGTGTGGTCACGATAAAATATTACACACGTCGCACGTCGCACGCGATGCCCAATAGAAACGGTCGCATGCGACGCAAGGCCAATTTATTGGCTCTGGTTTTCAACCAGAAGGCTTGCGTCGCACGACCAAAATGCGACGCCCAATAGCAATGGTCGCATGCGACGCAATGCCAATTTATTGGCTCTGGTTTTCAACCAGAGAGCTTGCGCCGCATGACCAAAATGCGACGCCCAATGGAAATGGTCGCATGCGACCAATACCAATTTATTGGCTCTGATTTTCAACCAGAGGGCTTACATTGCACAGCCATAATGCGACGCATTGTGTTGATGGTCGCATGCTATGCTAGCCTGACCCTTGTTGGAGCAATTTGAGGTCATTAAAAAGGGGAAATTTTAATTTTAGAGTTCAATTTCAACAGTACACCAAAGCGTACACTTGAAGGAAATACATAAAGACGAAAACAACAACTTAACACCTTAACTTAAACAAACATAAGAAAATAATTAAACTACAACATGCAAACAACAGAAATGCTCAATCGTCAAAGTCGTATCCCAAGTTTTCGTCCGAATCAATCCCCTCCTCCCTTTCCGTAATCCTATATTGAAGACACGTTACCATATCCCTAGTGATGTAGTCTACCACCGTCATGTTCGAGACGGCGGCCGCTTCTTGCTTAATTTTCTTTGGCAAATGACTCGCTCAAAAAACGCATCGCTAGTATCTTCCCCCAGCTCTCGGTGGGCAGGCTTCACCGCCTCAAGCAAATGTTAGTCTTCATGAGGCGTATACTCAATTTCTTAAACTATTTATATTTGTCCAAATGTTTCAGAATGTTAGATTGTGAGAGATTTGAAGCTGTTTTAGTCCCGTTTTATAAGGGTTTTTAGAGCGGAAGTTTTTAATAAAGTGGTGTCAAGTTTGGAGGGAGTTAAGGGCGGGAGTTTTAAATTTGAGAATTGGCGGGAGTTTTTAATTTAACGGGAGTTTTAAATTTGGCGTGAGTTTTTCTGTTAATAAGAATTTGGCAGAAGTTTTTTAATAATTGTATGTTCGTATCCATCTACTTCGTTCTATTCACTTTACATGTGTCATGTTTTCATTCGTCTAACTGAATTACGTTATCTGAAAACAAAATTGTCTATAAATAGATGTTGTATCCATATTAAAAGGTAAACTAGTTGATAAACTAAGCAAAAAATGTGTCCATTGACTGAGTTGGAAGATCAATATCTGATGTAAGCATCAATTAAAGTTGGTAACACGAACATGATAGAGGGGCGTAAAACGTACTGGGAGGCATTGCTATGGCAGATGTACTTCCTATACGGACTGGATGGTGTCAAGCCGCCTATAATTTCAAGGCGTGTTGATGAGGTGAGAGCTAGGTGGTCAGTCCTAGTCACATTTCGTCTACATCCAGTTTCTGGCCTCACCGAATTGGAACGTCGTGTTGCGTGTAACCGGTTCAACTGCCAGGTCACAGATTCCATGACAGAGGAGCAGCCGGATCAGGTTATTCTGACATTATTGACATCCGGCTAGAGGAAATGCGTGACCACCAGGATGCGAAAGAAGAAAGATAGTTGATGAAATGGAACTGGCCTGATAGATGAACTATGATTTGAGTATGTGTTTGAGTGTGAGTTTCGGTTGATGTTTGAGTGTGAGTTTCAATTTATGTTTGAGTGTGAGTTCAGTTGTTATTGAGTGTATGTTTCATTTTTAGTTTGAGTGTGAGTTTCAGTTTGTGTTTGAGTGTGTGTTTCAATTTGTGTTTGAGTGTGTGTTCCAGTTTATGCATGAGATTGTGTTTCAGTTTATGTTGACGTTTGTGTTTCATTTAACATCTTATATTTCGAACATTTTATACTATGACATACTTTTATTAGCTAGCTTGTTTAAATAAAATTGGGAATGAGGTGTAAAAAAAATACAATAAATAAAACAGTCATAAAATTTTCCGGTTACAAAATATAATGCTAATGTCGAAAAGTCTGACATATCAGACAACGATATAATAAAAAAAAGTCCGTTGCGAGTAATAATCAATGATGTCTGTACCGCTCAGCAATCCTGCACATGTGAAGGACGGTCTGTACCAGATCTTCGTACTCCAGCGTCGGTATGGATGGAGCATACCGAGCAATATGCTCGTATCCTGCGTAGTCAACAGCACCCTGTGGCTCCAACTGAGGACCTCCAGCTGGACCAGAGCTACTAACAATGTACCATAGCTTCTTCTTCATCCAAATGTAGTACATCGTGTCGGCACTCTCTCCATTACCATGGTACGACAGTCCATCATAAGCGTAACGATGGTACTCCCAATCCCTCCACAAGTGAGCGTCCCAAACGTATCTGCTAGTCGTCTTCTTCTCTGTTTTTTTATGTTAGAGGGCGTATGTCTTTAGGAATTAGTTGCACGAAGCCCATCTGTCGAGTGACACAATTAGGGTAATATGGCACAATCGCGTCGATCGCCTTAAGCATCAACTCAACTCAACCCAAGTAATGCTCTGGAACGGATGATGGTCCTGTAAGTAAGTGAAGGGAAGGAAAATGACTTGTAAATAAATAAATGAATAAGTTAGCCATTTATATTAGTAAAAATACCTAAAAAAATATGACTTACATCTGACTCCGTGCACGTCGAAAGTGCATGTCTCAACTGCCTGCGCACATCGTGCGAAACACCGATCTTCTGCGGCGCATATCGGCACATATGGGGCATAGATAGGTCATAATTGCAAAACAATGGAGCCCGGAGCTGAACGAGGTGGGAAAATATCCACGAATCGAGCATCCATATGAACCCGCAAATGCCTCCCGTACCATGCAGAGATCCCTGACTATTGGAGTGGTACAACTGTGCTAAGACCAACTGACCCGAGTTGAACCTATGCATACCCTGGTATTGGTTTTACGAACTGGAGGTAATCTAAAGAAATGTTGTTGTCGGTTTTGTTGGCACACATGGTGGTACCTAACAAGAACAGTATGTAGGCATGGGTGACATGATCTACCCTCTCATCTGTGATCCTACTATCACTATACCTATCACCCGTAAATGTAGTGCGCAGCCACCCAAGGTTCACACTACTAGCATTCCTAAGATTTTTATTCAAATCTGCTGGTCGTATACCTAGCATGCTAGCATAAGTCCTAATCCGCTCAACCTCAGAGTCAAAAGATAATACATCAAAAGATCTACCTTCGACCGGTAATCCAGTGATGACGAAGACGTCGTCCAAAGTCACTGTCATCTCCCCGAACGAGAATGAAATGAAGAAGTCTCCTCATGCCATCGCTCGAGGAATGCCTCGACCAAATGGAGGTTGGTATGCCAGCGGGAGAGTGCCTCGATGAGAGGGCAAAAAATAGTATCCATCACCCTTGCTCGTATCCTGATCTACTTTTTGAAGTCTTATCTGTAGAGGCTATCGTACATGGCGAAGCATCGCAGGGAGACCATATCATGCAATATGTATCAAACACGTAAGAAAGTGATAAAACAATCAATATAAACATATATTATAGTTAGATAATTAATACTTACATCTCCGTGATAGACACTGAACGCTTCGTGCTGGGTGTAATCGGGATAGAGAGCTGGGACATGGGGCATCATCGACAAGAACTCATGATCCTCAGCCTCGGGTATGTGGGGTGCGGCCTCAGGTGCGTAGGGTGCATCGTCCTCATGCCGTGAATGTGATCCCTCAGGTGCCTCCCGTCACTCCGTCCTCTCCATATCCTCCGGTAACTCTGGTGCATCCGCATCATCCTCAACGTAAGAAAAGTCAGGTGCCTGCGAAGACGAACCTGCCCCTGTGCTACCGGCAACCATAGGAATATCATCGTCACTTGGATGATGACAAAGATGTCATTTCGTTCGCGTACCTGGAGTTTGTCCCTCAGTGGGACCTGCCTCTACATGCTTGGGGGAAACTCTAGCTTCTGCTGCCTCATGCGCCAAATGCGCGTCGCGTGCCCTATGTTGTCCCTTCTTAAACAAATTTTTGACTATGCTCTTGGTCCGCCCTATCCTTTAAAAACAACATAAAGTAATATGTGTTAGTCAAACAGGACAAAAAAGTAGTTTGTAAGTGTAAGTGGTCGCATGAGACAGCTTAAGCTGTTTGTCGTATGCGACAAACATACACACCCCGTGACATGCGACGAAGGGTCTTCTTGGTCGCTCGATCATGCGACCAGATGAAAACTGGTAGCACAATCGTGCGACCAAAAAGACCGAAACCCAAATTTGGAAACCCACCAAAGCAGCCTCATTTGACACAAAATCAAACACATAAACATAGATCCTAGCAAAAGTAACAAGAATACAACACTAATCTAACAAAACAACACCTAAAACCATGCAAAAATCAAACTTTTTAAATCGAAACCTAAAAACCTAATTTTCAACAGTTCATACCCAACGAAATCTAAAAACAATTATAGCAGGTGGTTTGTATTTCTTACCTCTATGTTTTTCTCAGTTTAGATTCTTGAAAAAATCGAGTTTGAGTTTCGGTCTATTCTTGAGTGATTGAGAGGTTTCTAGAGCGAGAGAGAGAAAAAGAGAAGAACAAAATGGTGAGAGATTTATCAAACCCTTTTATACTTAGGGTTTCTGAAAAGGGCAAATTTGTCCAAAAGTAGGTGAGAGATATATCAAACGGGTATAAGATCCAACGGTTTAAGATCTATCAAAATATGACTAATTTCTATCCTGACCTAATATGTTATTTAGATATGTGTCAAGCTTCTTTTATATACATTAAAATTGTGTTGTACGTATTTTTTTAATTTTTATAAATTAAGGTTTGGATAAATTATATTATGAGCACTCTAACGATTTGGATTTAGTTATATTATAATTTTATTATTTATCAATAGTCCTGAATGAATCGGGGGATGAATAGAATAAGTCAAATGTAGGTGAAATTTTGATTGGTTTGATCTCAAATTGTCGAGCTAATAAGGTATTGGTTGAGAGTTCGGCCAAATGTTCAAGCTTTGGATTTTGTAATTGAATGAACTTCTATGATGCGACGAGGGTGAGAAGTTTTTTATTCTTTTGAATTTAAATGTTTTTGAAGGGTAAGTTTAGATAACAACTAGGGTCGTGACATCATAGTCTGAGAGACGGTGGAGAGGGAGTGATTCCCAAAATCCCGAGGCGATGTCGGTAGAGGCACGCGCAATTGTTGTCCCTAGGGACACAACATCTTCGAGGAAGAAAATCCAAATGAATATGGATAAGTTCTTGTTGGTGATAGTGGTTCACGAGCCTTATCATGTTACCGATTAGTGGTTTCTTGAATTTTTCTGATCGGAAGATAATATTCTACAAATCTATGGATCAAATTCCCCATCAAGGGAGAGATTCTTGAGAGGTGTTATAGTGATGACGGATTTTTTTATTTTGTGAATGTGCTTGATGCATGAGTATATCCTCACTTACGTCCAATGATATGCGATTTCTTCTGAATAACTATACTGTGTCATAAACAACTAATGCCTAATTGATGGAGACTCTTTATGCCTAAATAATAGTTGCAAATTATACAAAATTTTCATTTTATATAGGAAAATTGTTAGTCCTAACCAATATTTATTCGTAAATAGTAGCATGTATTACCTATTTGTCAATTCTTGGTATGTATAAAAAATTATGGATCTTTAATATTACAATTTGTCTTTAACTGAGGCTTAGGAAGCCAGATGTCGAGCAATGAGTTAATCATTTCCAATAATTGGACGTGAATTATTAAGTGGTCATTATTTACTTTGCTTAACGTATATGTGTTTGTTTATGAATTTACTAAATGTATGTGTTTTTGTAGAATACCTTCGGGTTTTTTTTTTTGCAAAAAGTAGAATGCTGCGAAGAAGAAGTTTGTCCGCCTAAGCCGGGGTGCCTTGATGAACTGGAGAAAGTCAACTACATGTTTCTTACCCCCAGAGAACTTCACCATTCTTTGGTCTTAACCTAAGGAATATGGATCATACCAAGTGCCTATGTCTGGTACAAATGTAATAGCATGCTCGTTCACTGTAGTAGATGCAGTCGCAGACCCTATAAGTGATCATTATCGCAAATAATTTGTGACCCATGAACCTATAAAATGAATTATGTTCTCGGAAAATGGGCAATCCTAAAGTATGATGTAGTGGATGGGAATGGGAGAAAACTATTGTCCTTGGATCCTGATGTTTTGACAAATCCTAAATAAAAAATGGCTGAAAGGTAGATATATCCACAGAGTCGTATTATCAAACGAGGTTGATTGTGTTTGACAGTTGAGGGATGTCGAAGAGTAGCTCCACCAGAGAGTTATTGGAAGTAAGTTGATCGGTAAAAGGTCTAAAATTTCTGAAAGTAGTATTTTGAATGCGACGTATCAGGTTGTTCCATTTGTGTTGATACACTCAAAATCAACAATTATGGTCGCTCACCTCTTCCAACATGTTCGTTGAGGAAACATAATTTCCTTTAGTTGCTTTTACCGTGGTCTACTTGAAGAAATTATTTAAGATGACCTAACATTTTAGCAAGTGTTGGCCATCATAAGAACTGGAGAAATAATTTTTTTGGATGTTGTTGTCAATGCGGTATCATAATATAGCGTTCGAGAGGCTTGTGTTAGACTTTGTAGCTCGACAATTGGAGCGCAGACTAGAGGTAAGTGCATCATTTATCCCCAAAATTTTGTTGTGTAAAAATAACCCCTTTTGATATAACTCGATTTAATGCATGCCATATACAATGTTTTGGACATTACGGAAAGGCTGCAAAAAAACAACGCATCACTGATGTTCGATCTTTGACCCCTTTCGTCGAGGCTAGACAATCACATAGAGAATGGTTATTTGTCACACAAAAAACAAATTATACGGTAAAGACGTTAGAAAAAACATAAGCTCATTTACAAAGAGAGTTATTCACGACTATGAGTATTCAGGCATAAACCCAACTAACCGGACGGAAGAGAAAGATTATCTATTTGAATAAGGTCACAGATCTTTAAGATCAATATCAGACTATAGTGGTCGAGATGGATGGGTGGGTGGCCAAGGTTGATAAAATTAAAAAGAGAATCCCATAGCTTGATAAACAGCTTGTATTGGTGGTTCAAGTGGGAAACATAGTAGAAGATACTTCGTAGGACTCGACCAGTAAGTTTACCAAGAATGGAGAGTTGTACGAAGTTGAGTTAGTGGAAGTTTGACACCATTATTTAACACTCTACGTGGACCTGGGTAAAAAAAAAGAGTAACTTATATGGGAAATCTATAAGACATGTATTTGGGTACATTTGGGAGTTAATTCTTTGTGACTAATTGCTAGGTAATGCGTCGAATGGTCCCCGCAAAAAGGTTTGCCTTGGTAGTGCAACATGAAAACAACGCTATAAAATCTGATGAATGCCCTCCATGTTCAACTAATGGAACTATGCATTGGAATTTTAACCAGAACCGAAAGAACAAAACCGAACCAAACCGAAAGAAGCGAACTGAAGTAGATTTGGTTCTTTCATAATACCCGAATGGTTCCAGTTTTAAATTACCCACGGTTCTCGGAACCGAACCGAACCGAAGAACCGTGGGTACCCATTAGGAACCGAACCTATCTATTAACCCTTAATTTTGATTTTTTTTGAAAATACGTTTTATTTTTTAAAGTTAGATTCCCCTAAATCTGTCTTTTATCATTGACCTCTAATTATGTTCTCTTTAATAAATGACAACATAATTAATTTAAAATGGCGACATATTTACAAACTATTATGCGTATAAACAAAATAACAAAATATCAACTTTTACATAATCTAATAAACTTGATATCATCTCTATATTTTCTTTATATTATTAATATTATTGTTTAATATATTAATTTTGAATATTTCTTATATTTAGTATCTTTTTTCTTACAATCTAACATAATTTTATTGTTTTAAAGTGTAAAAAGAATTTTATATATGTTGACATTACAGAGCATTTAAAGTATCCAAAACTACCCGATTGGAAGCGAGTTAAGTACCCATACCGAACCGAACCGAAATTTATTCGATTCCTAAATGGGTACTAGTTTTGAAGAGCCGAAAGAACCAAACTAAACCAAACCGAAGAACCGAATGCCCATGCCTAAATGGAACCATTGATATGCTAGGTATCCTCTCTTGTACGCTTGTTTGAAAGAGTGAAATTCGTCAGTCTATAGAATTGTGCAACACGGTAAGCCAATGAAAGAAATCCTCTTATTTACAGTCATAGCTCAAGGCATACTAGCATGATATACATGATTTCTTGTTTTTATTAAATTATTTTTGTAGAGGCATGTTGCTTTTGGACATATATTTATGAACTGAAGGACCACGTATATGCAACAAATATTAGTTTGGATGAAGTATACAACTTCTTGGGCTCAGATCCTTACCAATGGTTCGAATTCTAACTATTGAAGAATTAGTTTGTTGTTACTATGATAATCGTCGTCCCCACTCGATGCTTTTGGTAAAGGCCCCGCTATGTCTAAAACTTACATGTTAACGAAACAATTTTAGAGATCGACTCTATAAGTACTACTAGAGCGTGAAATAAGTTTACAATTTTTTCATGTATTATAGTAGTTAATAAATTCATTGGCACCAACTTGTATGGTGGAAAAATAATAGTCTGATAGTAAGATTTTCTTGTAGAATAATTTATACCCATAATGGACATCTTATTCTTTTTAGCGGAGTTCATCGAGTATAAGGTTGATTCTTCTGAGCCCAATAGTCAAATATGGGATCTTGATTACCCACGACTATATATAATATTTTCAAGTAGTGTATTATAAGCATATCACGTTTTGAAACCTTAAGCATCAACTTTATCATTTAAGAGTATTATTTATGTGAAGTAAGCTCGGATTAGAGCTTTAAAATTTAATGGATCATTGAGAGCCATAGCCTCGAACGTTGATTCAGATGGTTTGGCTGATATTGGCTGGTATATGATAGATTTTTGTTAAGTGATGGCCCATAGTTCCGATTCAGAGTTTCCTGTATAAACGAGTCCATTAGCTATTTTTTTGTCTTTTTTATGTATTTATAGTGAAATTATTTAAAGTATGAGGCATTGGTTGGTATCTTTACTAGATATAGGATACAAGTATCATTTTTTTTTAACTTGTCCTAAAGCATGACTGACTACCAATTGTGAGTCAATGAGAACCCTTATGGATCGTGCCTTACAGATTTAGGCGAGTCAACGCCCTACAATGACTGCTTCATATTTGGCTTTGTTGTTCATCTAGGGAATCCAAATACGATAGATTGATGGAGAGGTCTCCCGAGGGACATATAAGCTAAATATAATCTTTAAGGACTTGATTATTTGAGCCCACGTTCGTGCGGACTATCCATATTGGTTTAAGACTAGCTCGTGAGGGGATATGCCTTTTTCCGTGAAAATTGGTGAGGAAACATGCTAGAGCCTAAGCTTTAATTGAAGTTTATCATTTGAACTTGATAGACAAATCTCTCAGCTTTACATACCACAATGTTAACCTGTTTGAAATTTCAAGATTTTGAAGGGCGTTTCTCAAAGGAAAATATGTTAAACCATAATTATGTGACCTTACAAGTATGATCTCATTTTTCTAGCAGTCAGTGCCTGAGCCATTTCTAACTTCTTATTTTGTAGATACCGAGTCTTGACAACGAGCATGGATTTTATGATTTAGTAAATAACTCGGTATGTGGCTCATTTATCTCTGACTAGTACTACACTTACAAATTTTCCAGGATCTGTTAAGTACAAGTAAAACATGTCATATGGATTTGACAACGTGAAGACTTTCGATGAAGCTAAGTGCTTTCTGATTTTGTTATATACTTCATCCCATATAAATGTCAAACTGAACTAGCTAACACCTTTAAGTACTTGGAGGAATATAGTGTTTTATTTAGAGGATTGGAAGATAGAACGGTTGGGGGAAACTAGTTTTTTGTTGGTGTATTTATCTTTTTATATATCATGTTGGCTCAACGAACTTTGGATTTTTTAGTTGAGTTGGGTCTGCTTAAGGCCATTTTTTGCTGACCAAGTACCCTTGAAATTTCCTGGAGTGGATCCAAATGTACATTTCTCTGGATTGAGTTTGAAATTAACTTCTTAGAGGTTACTGAAGGTTTGTCAAAGTATTCAAGGTAGTTTTGTTCTTCTCAACTGATGAATAACATATCATCAATGTATGCATGAATGTTCCGCCTAAGTTGGGAGGAGAAGGTTTTGTTCACCAAATGTTCGTACGTGGCACTACATTATTTAAACAAAAAAACATTACATTATAGCAATGTAGACCTTGTTTGGTCATAGAGATTGTATGCTTATCATTTATGTTAGATGGTAATTTGATTGTAGCATAAATATACATCCATGAAATCGAGTAACTTATTTCCCAAAGTGGTATCCACCTGCCGGTCAATTCTTGAAATAAAAAATGGATCTTTGCGGCATGTCTGGTCGAGGTTAGTGAAGTCTAAACACATCATTTATTTATCATTTTTCTTCTCGGCGAAGATAAGAGCTGTGGTCTAAACATGTTATAACTTTTTCCCGATATGGCTAATTTGGCCGAGTCGTTTGACATTGGAAATGATAACTTGGGATTTCTCATAAGGGAATTAATCTAGTCGAGAAGGCCCACCATCCAAATTCTGAATCTTGTGTTTTCAATATTTAAGTTAAATTAGGAAAGTATTTTAAGTAGTAAATCAATTCGGATTGCATCCGGATTTGGTGGGATTGTATTTTAATATATTTATTTTATTTCTATATATTTATTCTGGATTTGGATGCATAAGGCGTCTTATACCTAAGCTTAGGATAGGTTTTTTTCATTAATACACTTTTCTTACTAAAATTTCAGTACTTTATGGTTTTTTCTCGTTGATATTCCGCCGCATCATTTGGTATCATAGCCTGAGTTCCTGATATGTGGAATTCAAGAATCATGCCTCCAAAAAACCAAAGAGGTAAGAGTATTACTTCAATGGCTGAGATTTATGGTCATAAAGATTTGAGCGCAATGTTGGACAATAATGACAAATGCTTTGCTATGATGGAGAGTCGTTTTGACATGTTGGAGAATCATATGTCCTCCATAATTATGAATTTTTTTGTATTGCTCGTTAAAGACAAAGGATCCAACGAATACATCATCCACAAACCCTAGTTTGTGGTTACACATACCCTAAGTGATGCAATCTTTGGTGAATGGATGAGATGGGCCGTAAATCGGATCCCAAATATAGTCATAAATCAAATTAAAGACTGCTGAGTATTCTATTGTATCGATATGTTTGACTCAATTTTTATGCGCTCGAGCCACCGTGAGTGAAAGCATTATGTCTTCGATTTTCTTATACTCAAACAAGTGAAAACCTATCATATTTCTCTAATGTTTGTTCCAATTAACAATATGCCCACATGAAAAAACTCTAGATTTTCCAGTTTCATGTATTTTCTGATATGTTTTAGCCTTAGATTATGAACTACCATGTACGTTAGAACCCTTAAAATCGCTAGATTGAAACGAATCTGAGCTTAAGCTAACCTTGTTTTCACTTTCATTAGCTTTATCATTGACAATGAAATTCAAATTACAACTTAACTTCATTATCTTCAAAATCCTCACTTTGGTAATCATCATCATACTCATCATGAACTGGCTTGTCGAGTACCGGCCTATATGTAGTTTCAAAGATATCCTCATCATAGATTAGCTTGTGAAATATTGGCTCAGATGCAGCTTCAAAAATATCATTAATATGTTCTTCCTGGGGACCCTCTGGCTGATTATTCGGGCTTAGAACTCAGAACCCGTGAAACATATATAGTAATTGTCTTATCTGATTCTTGAACATGTCAAAACACACCTTATCATGCCAAAATGTTTGTCATTATTTTCTAACATCGCACTCAAATCTTCACGACCATATATCTTAACCATTAAAGTAATATTCTTACCTTTGTAATTTTTCAAAGGCATGACTCATGGATTTCACGTATCAAAAACTCATGTTTTGATAACAAATAACGCAACATAATATTAACGAGCAAAAGATAAATGAAATTATCCATATAGAATAACAGAGTACTGGTATTTTAGTAAAAATTGTATTAATAAAAAAATTATCCTAAGCTTAAGGTATAAGACGCCTTATATAGGGAACATTCGAAACCCTAATCAGAAAATGAGGAAATAAAATAAAATATTAAAACACAGTCTCACCAAATCCGGATAAAAACCGAATTGGTTTGTTACTTAAAATAATTTTCTAATCTAATTAAATATTAAAAAATAACACAAAATTAGGAATTTTGGCCATAAACAGTGGATTTTCGATAGTGGGCCTTCTCAACTACATCAAAAATGGTTTATGATTTTTTTATAGGCCCAAAATAGGTGTTGATAGATATTTTATGGAAATTTATTAAGGTTATGACCCCTATGACATCATTCACAGACCAAGCAAATTCATTCAAATTGTTGGATAAAAAAATCAATAATTAAAATCGGAGAACCCCTTGTAGACCTTGCCTGATATAGACCGTGCATCATATTGAGAGTATAACTTCCTCTTATGATTCTACAAACTTGATTATTCGAGGGGCCTCCGTCGAATGGTCTATAATATCAAATACAATAGACCCGTGACTAATTTTATTTTCATGCACAACAAGGGAAGTAACATGTCATTATTTGTTAACACCCTGACTACCGTAATTATGCTGATTGTTTCATTAATAATGTAGTTGATGTATATTAGATATGATACCTAGCATTTCAATGAGCCATGGTCACCCGATGACAACATTATATGATAATGGATCGTCAAATATCATGAAAATTTATTGCATGTTCTTTTTGTATTCCTCTCGTTCAAGAGTGATATAGTGTCGTAATTTACAAAACACTAGATTCTCGACTCCATTAAAGCCCGTGATGACCCTTTCCGAGGATGAAAAAGGTGATATTCTTCATATTTTGATCGTAGATATCTTTTAAGAGTATATCTGCGGATTCTCCAATTTCTGCGGTGATGTTTACAATATCATCATAGGGCCTTACTACCCCCCCCCCCCCCCTCAAGTCATCATATTTGAATATAATCAAACATGAGGGAACCTTATAAAAGTGAACTGAAGTCTTGTTGATTTGTTGGACTTCAAGGCAAGTGATGTGATACTATTAGAAAGACGGCTGTATTGTTGTAAGAATGTCTCTACTAACCATCATTCTTATTATTATACTGCTCAGATCAAGATCTAAAAATTTGTTTCATGCCTCATATAATGCCATAGCTCTGCCTGCCAATGGCACTGTAATTTCGGGTGTGGCCTAAGGGGGTTCATCCCTGGACACTGACAACTAATTAGTTTAATTATATTTAGAAGAATTAAGGGCTCAACGTTTTATAAACTCTTAGAGTTTACCCTCATAGATAATGTTTTTATTTTTATCTTTCAGAGCCGTAGACAATTCATTATGATGGTGACGTAGTTATGATACTTACATGATTTTGTTAGGATTTCTAGACTCTTTAGAGATCCACATCTTATATGGTTTTTGAAACCAGACTAAATATTTAGTTTGTTCATAAATTACAACTATGCTTTTGATGTACTCACTGTATTGCGTATTCGAACCCTTATGTTGTTGAGAGTATGGACCTCTTGCGAGTCTTTGGTTATTATTTTGAGAATTCTTATTATGAATAAAATATCGTCGTTGATATGGCTTAGTAATATGTTTCTAGTTTTTATTTGATCAATATGGATGGGTTTGGGTTATATGTAAGTCGAGTAGTATGAAAGATATGGATTAGGCATCCCAACATATTTGCTCCCACTATCTCCTCTATTTTTACTTGTTGTGATTAAAATAGTCCTAACGAAGAGAGCTTTACATTGCATAATATCTTCCACTAATAAGTCGGAGAGGATACATATACGATATACAACGCAAGCCACAAAACGAGGAAATTGTTTGAGGATATTTTTTAAAAAACTACTTAGTATAGTCACACATGCTTTTGTTTATTTCATGTTTTCAATAAACTATACAATCATCATTTTCACAAATTATATTACTTGCGATGAATTAATCTCCAAATGTGGTCCAAATATATTTGGATGTGAAAAAAGATACCAAAATAAAAATAATACACCACGCGAGGGCCTTGTCTCAGAAAGTCATAGAGAATGCTCGACATAAAAATATATTATCTCATTTTGGCCCCAACATATCATATCAAAATTGCCAGATATGATACTCCGGGTTGCTCATGCATCGTATTTTTTTATTGATTAAATTTAGGGGCATATATTCTACAAAACATTCTAATGTCATTATATCATAATATTTTTTAAGTTTTCATTTTTTGCCCATATTATCCATAGATAGGCATGACTGAGATCTGATTATTTGTGGGGAAGATCTGTTATTTATTGTTCCGAGATGATTGCGGGTTGAATTGAGGTGTTACAAGATGAAAATAAAGGTTTTTTGGCACTACGAGATAACCTAGTAGACCATTTTTCACTCCGTTATAGAGCCCAGTCGAGCAAAAGAATTGTTATTTTGATGTAAAACAAACAATCAGATCCGTGAGCAAATTTATTAGCACCAACAATGGTGGTGTTTACCTTCTCCCGCGTGCGATGTTCTTTGTGTTCACGGTGTGAAGTGGTCATTCATTGGTAGGTAGTAGAAATATCATCGTCTTCTTTAGAGTTTTCTTGATTATGAAGACCATGAACTTCATAGTGCGATCAATGTCGCACTGTGATTCTAACAACATATATGGTTGGTGTTGGTTCTTTGATGACGATTCTTATATGCTTAATGGAAAAAGTTCATCCACGTAGATTTGATGAATCTTATTGATTTACTACTTTAATCAAGCGATAAGATCTATTTTTTTGCTAACGAGTGTTTTGACATGGTCGAAAGCTTGGATTTTGTTTTCCAATCGCAGTACAAAAATAGAGTTTGTGATTATTTATTTGAAGATTTTGAGGATATTTAGGTTCTTACAAATGATTTTAATGATGTGGTAAGATATTATCCAGCCGTCAGGTCGGGAACCAAATATTATAATTAGAGTTTTTAGCCAATTAGAGATGAAAGTTATATAATAAAATAAATAATTAGTGCAATCTCAAACTTAAATCATAATTTTTATTTATAGTCAGGTTACAATAATATAATAAATAATCATTCCGTTACATGTTGACTCGTATTAGTACGATCAATGTGTTACTTAAACATGTCTTAAAATTTTTTATAAGTTAAAGTTCGATCATGATACAAATATATAAACCCTTATCTCAACTTTAGGATGAAAAAACATTACATTAAATCCCTATAACAATTAGAATTTGATTCTATTATATTTCTAACTCTTATCATAAATAAAACATATACAATAAACTAACAAATCTTCAACCATACATTTTACATAATATTCGTGTACTCTTTATATATACATTTCCTATTATACGACTCATCGGTCTAAGTCCACATTGAAGAGACAAGCTTACATGCATATGTAAAGACAACTTATGTGAAACCTCGCAGGAGATCCAAATCATGTATAAATTAAACAAATGGAGAGTCATAAGCATTTA
Organism: Limnanthes douglasii subsp. nivea; assembly: GCA_036936605.1. Taxonomy (NCBI): domain Eukaryota; kingdom Viridiplantae; phylum Streptophyta; class Magnoliopsida; order Brassicales; family Limnanthaceae; genus Limnanthes; species Limnanthes douglasii. The sequence goes on from JAUPFV010000005.1 coordinate 53,875,850, forward strand.
ACATTGGTAAATTGCTAAAAAAACTCAGAAATTTATATGTATAATAATACTAAAGAAGTTAGAATTACTATAATTTTTATTTTTGACATGTTTATCTTTGAAAAAAAAATTCTATAAATAGAATGATTCCATATTGTTGCCATTTAATTTTTTTTATCTCAATTCTCTTTACTTCTCCTCTCTACAACTAAATTATATCGAAAAAAATAATTTCCTCTAAATATGGTTTCCTTACTTCCTTACTTGAATTAATAATTTCCAGATTCCCTCTAACAATTTCTCTCATTTGAACTAATAAATTTTATCTGGTTCCTCTAATAGATTTTCTACTTGCTAGAAACGATTGAGAGTATTTACTCAGGTCAATGAGTCTATATACTTCAAAACAACTATGAAATTGAGAGAAAAACTATAATTAATTTATACTTCTAAATTAGTAGCCTTGGAATTTAGCAACAAAGTCCTAAAGAAGCCTAAAACCCTCATATTACCTAACCTTCTATCGCCTAATCTTATATTACCTAACCTTCTATCACCTAATCTTATATTAGTTAACCTTCAGATCGTTATATTACCTAACCCTCACAGACTTATAATACCTAAAGGAACGACAACACTTCGGGATCCCTCGAAGCAAAACCTAACTCTCACCCTATAAGCAAAGCTTAGCACACAAACAGCTTCAAGCACAAAATGGTAATAATTTTCTATTTTGTGAATTTTATTTGTTTAAACATTTATGGTTTCTATAGGTTTTAGATTTTGGGATATGATTTTAAATTGTTTTTATTATTTTTTATGATTAAAAATTATATTTTTTATAGGTTGTGTTCTTCGCCAAAAGGAGGCAAATAACACATGGTTTTCGCCAAATATGGAAAGAATCCATAACCGTACGTGCTAGACACCTGATGCACAGATTAGTATTTGCACCAAGATGTTTGGTGCGAGTTTGTTCCGGGATCTAAAATATATTTGGCCCGATTATTTATTTTTTGTTTGGTTATTGTGGTCTTATTTGTGTTATTTTTGAAAAAAAAAACTTGTTCTTTAAGAGTTTGTATTTTCAAATAGGTTTACATATTTTTTTCTATAATAATGAGAGCTTATGTTTAGATGACGTTTCGTGTACCAAGAGAATTAAGAAGAGAGATGCGAGAAAATATACAGGCAAAGAAATTTCCCCTACCCTTGTTTCCAGGAAAAATTTCCACCTCCACCCCCCCCCCCCCCCACGACCACATCCACTTCGTCTAACTCCACCCCTGATCCTTTGCTTGGACTATTTGGCGATGATTTAAAAAACCACACTTTATACTATAAATAACATTTTTTTAAATGTTCAGTATAAATATATATTAAGTCGTTAAATATTGCTTTACTAACTTCAATTCATGTTATTATTTTTACAAAATAAAATGACGTTAATATGCCCACTATTCCAATCATAAGAGATGGATTTTGGAACATCAAGATTGGGTTAGAGTGGTCTTATATGCCATACATTTTCGTAGGCTAATCAAGTCGATATCATTCTTCCAGTCACACACTGCGATTACGAAGGTGTTCATCGAGCGTTGGCATAAGGAAACAAATAGTTTCAATTTCAGCTTTGGTGAGATGACTATCATCATTGATGATGTCCATACAATTACAGGTCTTGAGGTCGAGGGTGACGTCTTATTGATTTTTTTCCATAAAAAAATAAGATGTATGTCATAATTGATGATGTCTCACTTTTAGGTGCAGATGCAGGCGAGCTTAATGTAAAGATTGAACTTCATAAAAGGATTGGGTTGAGCCACGATTTTTTATGAACCAAGTTTAACGATCCATTGTACCAAGATAATAACCATTTTCTAAGCGACGAGATGGTGGATCAAATTGTATGTGCGTATCTTTTTAACATGCTCGGATGTAGTATATTTATCGACAAGAGCAATATGTATGTCAATTACAAGTATGTGTTTCTCCTATGATACTTGACCAACAAGATGTATCGCTATACTTGAGGTGTTGTGGTATTGAAATATCTTTATCATCATCTTAGAGAGGCCTCCTTGCAGGGGAAGAGGATCATAATTAGGTGTATCACGTTTTTCAACTCTTTGATAAGAGATGATTTTCCCATAGGTTTTCCGGTTACGTATGTCGATTAGACGAAGCAGCTGTCATCTATTTCTTAGTGGGATACATGTTAGTTAAATTATGATTCTTGGAGTAAATCAAACTAGAGGATTACTTTTAACATGCTATAGGAATCCGATATAAGTTTTACATTTTACTTTATAATGATTATAATGATTAGTTGTTTAAAATGATTTTACTTATTGGTGAACTGATATAAAACTTGGTAATACACGGTAACCTGTAATTTAAATAAAGAGACACTTATATGCTTTAGACACTTATAATAGTTTACAACGATTATTTAGATTATGTCATTTTAATTTTATATTATCAATTTTAGTTTAGAGTTACTGGTTGCATTCGTGTTAATATTTGAAATTTGTAAAGTAGGTCTTGATTTTAGAAAATTTTGTAGCAAGTTGTTTAAGTTACTCATCGTATGATACAACCTCTTTGGTCTTATTATTTATAATTTTTTTATTTAGTATATTGTTTTTTAACCTTATCAGATGATACACGATCATTTTTATAAGAGAAAATAGTTTGATACCGTGGTATGATTTTTGGTTTAGATCACCCCAAAGCCTATTATCTCGATTGATCAATGTGTCAGATCAGTCGCATGGAGGACACTCCACCGTATCCTCTTATTAAGGCGTTGGGAAAAATCAGAAGACATTCCAAGACAACCGCCTATACGTTTGATGCAGATTATTAGGTTGCTTGGAGGTGTTATATGTATTCCATATTTTGAGGGGGCTTCAAGTTTGAGATGATATGGAGTCGTTCTGTACTTCATCGTATCTTCACGTTTATCGACATATTAGTTGGTACAATGTCATAAATCGATATATACACCTATTAGGTTACATGTACGATGATCGCGAGTGTTTGGTTATACAATATCTACGGGCCAGGATGCGCCAAATCACGTTATCTACACCTCTCGAAGAGTTTCACAATGATTAAGATAACTCTCTAAACCGTATCAATATTTTCTGTCTATTATGAGAAATTTTATTAGCGCTTTTGTGTGATGTTTTTCATTCGGATTGTAGTTTTTTTGTTGTAAATATTTGCACGAATATTGTTTGTTGTAATCATATGTACATTAGTTTATATTCATAATATTTGTACGATTGTAGTTGTTTTTGTTGTAAACATTTGTACATTTGTAGTTGTTTTTTAGTAAACATTTTTAACAGTTTTAGTTTTTAGTAAAACACATTAATTTTTAATCTTTCATCTTTAGAGATTGAGAGTAAGATTCAGTCTGTAAGTATGTTGATTCAATCTTTAATCTTTAAATATTTGTTCAATGTATTTTGGTTGTTGTCGGCAATGGTTGGCGGATACAAGGTACAATCGTCCAAAGGTTGGTGAATACATGATGCATCCCACTAATGGTAGCAAAGGGAATGTAATTACTGCCAACGTTTTGCGGTGGCCCTATAAATTCCGCTAGAGGTGGAAAAAACAAAAAAAAATATTTTTATCAATGTGTATTTTTTCGGGAAGTTTATCTATATAATAAATGAGACGGCCAACACCTGAAGTCTTAACAAAATGCTACATCCTTCGAGCTATCTCCTCATGTATTTATTTTTTCCTGCTCTTCTACGTCACTACTTTTACCTATATGATTCGAATGACCCTTTAATCGGGCCTTCATCTTGCTATCCTAAGCCTCAGAAACCAAGGCCCCTGTACCCTTGTTCTATGGATCCTAAACTCCATTATCTTCTGTTTCATCCACCAACTGAAGTTTTCTTTGTGCTAGCGGAATCGAATCTACAATCACATAAATTCTTTTCAGGGGAGGAAAATATTCATCATATGTCTATTTATCCTCTTCACAAGAGCATCGAGTACGCTCTTTAACCACTTCATCTCCCGAATGGGCAGCGCTATTTTCCTGCTGACTACCATCGTCAGCATCCTGTATAGTTAGCAGCTCCCCTCCTTGTTATTTGGCCCTTGCAGGAACGATGCATCTTTGACTCTCTCACTTTTCGACTTTGAGGCACTGCCAACCATACCCCAGCACTATTATGTTCATGGTACATCTACTCCATCAATGCCCGTATACACTATGTCATAGCCATTTCTCCACTACCAGCTATCATCACTTTTCAGTCTTTTGCAATATCCAATTCAAGAATATGCCACAACCCATCTTTTAAAAAATTTATCTGCATAAATAATCAGGATGGTTCTTGAAACCACGTCGAACTAGCTAAACCAGATAACTTGATTAAGATATTTATAGCTTCTTCTAATGTCCTTTCTTTGCACCACTCCTGATGCTTCCCGTCACCTGCAAATTAAACACATTGCATTTAACACCAATATCAGGTCATTCAGGTCAAGAATTGCAAAAACTTTCATCTTTACACTTGGCTTTCCACTGTCTTTATAATTGAATATTCATGACAGCACTTTCATGCTCTTAATTCCCCGATACGAATATAAATATATTTTTCCATTTCTTATCTGAGGTTATAATCTCAACTATCTTCCTTACCCTATTCAGTTTGATATAAAAAATAGAGATTTAACCAACTTGGCTACATCTACCACGACGAGTAAATCTGCCAGACAGACCAAAATGCTTAATAAACTATAGCTCGGTATAATAATAAGCAAGACTTTCCATCTATTATCAATTGATTGTGTATGACATATGCCTATGAAGCTAAAAAAAAGTCTTGAATCAGAGAGGCTAACGACAACCATAAGCCCCAACCAAACACGACATTATATAGGCAGGTTTCATTTTCTTTTACTTGATAAGGTTGCTCATTAGGTGTCGGTCCCCTCACTATAACATCACTTGGTATCCCGTATCTAGCCCTAAACTCTAGAGGCCTATCCTCAGTGAGATACCCATATTTTAGGGTCAATCGGGAAAAATAACTCTCTAAGAATGAAGGGTTCTCATATTTCTATTTTATTGCTTCACTGGTAACCGATTTCTCCTTCTTCTTTCTACACTTTTTGTACCATCACGTTCACTAGAATGAATACAATGAGCCAATATGAAGAATAAGAGCAAGATCATTGGGATAACTACCGACGAGCAACACAACCAGAAAATGGGGTTTTCCACTACGATGGTTCTAATACTACTCTACATTTTAAAATTGTAAAAGAAGGTTATGAAGTATTACAAATATTAGCATACCCTTTTTTTATTGACGACTTGGAGAACGATAAAAATGGCGACAAGTATTGCTTCCGAGAATAGATGTTTTCTTTTACAAAGGTAAAGTGATTTTCAAAAACAATAAAGGCTTCACAACTTTAGTATGTTGTTTGGATTTCAATCGAATCTATACTAGACGTGTGATATGACAAGAGTTGTCAATCACAATAAATTACTAACACATCTCATTAGAATCCAAGCACCATTTTCTTTTAGTAACGGCTTTGGTGTCAAAACAGTCGTTTCAACCACGCCAACTGGTAACCGCCACACGTCGCACTAACTGAAAGTTAAACTAAAACATTATTACACAAGCTATTTAACGAGGCATACATCATACAACAATAGTTCAACATGAATAATTCGACCATTTTGCCATCTACTCTGCTTTTGCATAAATTTTTATTCCATCGATTTTATGTTCTTAACATATAATCCATGGACTACGGGGAGCCCTGATGAGGAAGCCTCCATCTACTGATAGAGGAAACAATATCTGAGCAGATGAAAACGATGAAGATACACGAATAATATCAAACCGAACTAGTTATTGTACAAACACGAGGTGAATCAAAGCTGTGTACCAATATAGCAACCAACATCGAACGACCGAGGCCAAACCGAGGGGTATCAGTATTCTAGAAAGATAACCAATGGCCTGCCATGAAAGGGCAGCGCTGGGGGCGACACAAAGGAAAAAGACAAAAGACATTATATCCATCTTATAGAAAAGAACATAGTAGATGCTTTACAGATAGAGGTTAAGCATGAGGGTACAACAATCCGTACAAGTTACGGAGCGGAAAAAAAATAGAAACAAAACAAGATTCATCATCAAAGATAAATACAATTAAGTATTTAACCGAGCAGAAGGATAAACCTGAGCTAAAGTCATGATTAAAGCAGAATTAATCATCAAGTAGATGCTTGGAGGCGAGACCGATCGAGGTCGGATATCAAGATGAGCGACCAAGGAAACGGTTACAATCAATTTAATGCTGGTTGACTGGTCAACCCACGTAACGCATAAAGACTAGAGTAATTGCCATAATTTTAGGGCAATTAACATTAATATGAGTCTACATGCATAATTAGTGGAGTTGTGTAATAAATGGTAATTAAAAACCACTATGAAATAGTATAAATAAGCAGACTATCTGTAATATACACATCTTTTCTTCCTAGAGAATTAATATTTCTACTTGGCATGACATTTGTCATATTTTCCCATAACAGTTGTCAAACATCTCATGCTCCAGCTTTAACCAAGCTTACACTACCTCAAGCTATGTTAAGCGTCCAACATCAATTTATTTGAAGTGGGAAAGCTCATATTTCAACTTGTTCATGTTGGATCTTCTTTGAAGAGCTTCATTATTATAACGGTCTTCTATTTTAGCCTTCCATTCGAGAAGGGCCACAACGTGAAGCAACTTATTGAGTTTGATGGCTAGGAAATCATTTTCATAGATATCAAAATATGAGGGAGAACCATTTTCAAAATTCCCAAGAGTTTGTTCTTCATTTTCTCGACCTCTCTGGTTGTCGTTTGCCTCGTTTTCTTGAAGAACAGTCTCTTTCGTTGAAGCTCGAGGAGAATTTGAGTCTATGACAACCACCTTCTCATGATAAGGCAATTTAGGATCAACTATCTCATTAAACAAAGGGGAAATATTTTATACTGCCTCTTGACCATCATCTTTGACATATTTACATTTTCCTTTGTCTTTCGATGAGTGTTTTTTCGATGACCTCTTGAAGCAAAATTTCCAACGGGATTAACTTCTTTGGCCTCAAACTCATCATAGTTTTCCTCCTTGACTTTAGCTCCAATGTCGGTATCTTCTTATTAAACCACATATTTTTAGGGCTTCCAACCTCAGAAGGTAGACAAGAACATATGTGGCTTCCAATCGTTTAAGTATGTTGTCGTGTCTAAAGACATTTTTCTCGTTAATTCAGTCTTCCAAAGATTGGTTTTGGCCATATTAGACTGAGCGAAGAATTGGTGGACTTCGTTGGACAAGAAAGTGCTGGCCCAATTATTTTACTGAGCAAATATCCGATTAGCCTCCTCTATATGCCCCTCGAACAGTTTAGACATCCTCTTCATTAATCTCTTCTAAGAATGTTTGGTAAAATAGATCAAGCAAATAAAGCAAAAGTAGTCCATCTCAAATTGAGCCAGTGGGGTTTTTCAGCAGATTATTTGAAGCCTGTCTCTCACAAACCAGATATAAAAAAAATCTTGTTTCTACTTCTTGTCGACTTCAAAAGGTCATCCAATGTCTTGAATTTCCTCCCAAGTACGAGAGAATAAAAGGGGAAGTGATAATTTTTGGCAACACCGGTCAACCCGACAAACTGATGCATAGAAAACATGACCCTAAATATCCGAGAAGCCATTATGCAGGCCATCAAGGTGAACCACATGTTTGGACCAACTTTAGTCGGACATAAATTTATCAGCTCGAAGTACTTCACCAGAGCGGGGTCCAATGGGAACCGAAGACCCCAATTTAAAATCTTTGAGTAGACAATCAACTCATTATCCCAAACAGATTAAATGAATCTCCCCGACCTTTAGAAATCAGATATGTATAGAGTTTAAAATTCCCCATCGGTCTCAAAGCTTTGCCTCATCAGGCGGTAAAAAGTATTTATACTTGATTTTGTACAGTGCCATAAGATTTTGCTTTCGACCTCTTGCAAATTATTCCTTAAGATAGCCTTAATGTTTAAAGGCAGTTCGACATCATATTTTTTGTCTTTTTTTACTTTGTTTTCTATTGAACAGGGGAACTTGTGTTAGCTTTGCCTTGGGGGCTGGTTCCTAGGTCTGCGCAGAGGTTCCGACCTCGGAAGTCGAGGAAACAATTTTTCTGATAGGTTGAGCATCCACAAATACTATTTCACCGCGTTGATCATCTTCAGGCTTGGCAACTAAATGCCTTTCTCTCACCTCTTTGATGGGTTCGAGGGTTTTCACTCTCGTGGACTTTGTTGTAGGTGTAGTGTTGGTCGTCGCCGTCGGCTAAGGGACAACTGTTTCAATTTTTTAAGAAAACTTTTGATGAGTAACATCAGGAGTGGTTTGGAGGGTTCCTTGTGGAGTCTTTATAGGATTAAAAAGCCGCAGATAAAATTTTAATTTTTGCATACTTTTTTCCTACGAGCTTGGCATACCGTTTTCTCTTTAAACCATTGCCCTTCAATTTTTCAATTTTTCTTCCTTCGTCGCCCATGAAAATAAATGTTGAGGTAAATTCTGGTTTTTTCGAAGGGTCTAAATCACCCTTGTCGAGTATTGGACAAGTGTGACCAGGGGGCTGAGTGGTAGAAGAATCAGACGAAGCCGTGGTGTTCGAAGTCCCTGTTGCCTCAGAATATTTCCTGATTGGAGGCCACTGACCGCAGTAGGAAGTTTTAGGCTCCTCGTCTAAACCGACGATTTTTTTCTCTTTGGCTCTCTTACAAATGTTAAACCAGTCCCAGATCTTGTACTTTTCAAGTTGCACATGATTCTTTGGCATGAAACGTGGAAGAATATGTTTATAGAATTATCAAAGGTGTTTCTCTCTATAACCAGACATTTCTCTTTTTATCTCTCTGGAATTGCGAAAATGAATAACTTCAAACTGAGAAATGGTTTAAGTATTTATAGATATGAGTTTAGGTTCCCAACGATTATAAGAGCCCAAGTAACCGAAGATTTTTATTAGCTGATAAGAGCATAGGTAAGGTGAAGAGTTATTTGGTGTATAGCCTTTATACCTATGATGAGAAGTGCATACGTGTTGGGGAGTGTAAGAGTTCTCTGACACATGTAATCAGAGTTCCCTGACACACGTAACTACCCAAAAATCAGTTTGCAAGCCATGTACGCCTAAGTAAAAAACCAAGTGACACATGGATTTAGAGCAGATAATGCATTGTTCTATTGAAAATCGTTATGACACGTGGACTTGGAGTGGAGCACACGTTGTGCTGTCAGAAATCATTGTGATACATTGATCATGACTCTAAATATCTAGTCAAAGATGTCATTGTTTTAATAAGAAATATAAGGTAAAGAGGTTGGACATCTCTAAGATTTTTCATGGTTAGGATGAGAAATATAGGGAAAATGAGGTTGAATATCTCCGAGGCGTTTCTCGCTCGAATATCTTCACAAATACTAGGGGGCTACTGAAAAGGGGAAGAAATATTTGGAAGAATAAGCTAAATTGGTTAAATAAAGAAGATAGTTAGATTTTATAAAAATATTGTAAAGAAACCCAACAATGTGTAACATTGAGGGGGCTTGTGTGATAAATAATAATTATGTTTGAGATTAGTAAAATAGTGGGGTGAAATGACCATAAAAGTGAGTAATCATGTAATTTATGGATCCACCACTTGCACTATATAAAGCAACACCCTTTTTGGGAAAGGAGGACCAATCATTCTTTATTATTTCTTTTGTCATTTTCTCTCTCTACTTTACCCGTATTTCTCTCTTTGAATATTCTCATACGAACATAACTTAGACAAATAACCACTCTAAGAAATCTTCGGAACTATCAGTGACATAAATAGAGAGATGAGTGACTTGAGAGATGAGTATGAACTCTTTTGAAGTGAGAGAAAGCTCTGAACTTTTAAAGAGAGAGAGAGAGAGAGACAAAGTGTGAGGTGAGAGATAAACACTGAATAAATAGTTTTTTGAATCATGAGAGTTTTGTAAAAAATAGTGATTGATTCATTTGTGTATGGAGAGTCTTTATGTAACCTTTTTCTTTAATAAAAGTGAATGTATATTCCCCATGGATATACGATTATTTCTAAATTCCGAACCACATTAAAAATTATCTTATGTGTTTTTAATGTTCTATTACAATTTTTTAGTGTTTTTTTTATTTCCATCAAACATGAAGTCTGTTATCTTTGGACGATCGGATTTCCCAACACTTTTTTTTGAAAATTATAAATTACAATGAAGCAACACATGAATTGTTTTTGAAGAACAGAACTAGACATAAGCAAAGAGAAACGAAACAAGACTCGTTGGAGCATTACATAATGTTAATACACAACATTTATAATTTTAAGGTTTGTTTTCAAGAATTTCAGGTTAGAGATCAATTTTAAAAAAGGTCTTCATCCACACAACATTAATAAGTCCATTGGAAAGTGGGACCAAACTGGAAACTACCATGTAAATTAATTGTGAAGATAAAAGCAAATACTTGTAAACTGACATATAGACATATAGGAAAAACCTTACCACATCTATGGAATATCGAGCATTTGAAACTCTACACATCATAGAATAAAGTAATTGCATGTGATAGACTAATTACCGATAAATAAATATTTTATTATCATAATTAATTCTTTTAATTTTTATTTACATACTTTCATACCGTGTTAGCACGAATATGTCTTAATAAAACACTTCTTTAATAATAAAATTTTGATTCCTTCTTATTTTAATTTTTTTAAATATATTTGTTTTATGTATAAAAAACACAAGTATATAATGGTAAATCTGCTCGACTAAACGCATACAATTGTATCAATCAAACAAAATTGTACAAATACATAATACATATATTTATTATCATTATACTTTTGTACTCACATAATACTATTACGCATATAAATACTTATAAAAAAAATTTGAGGCAGGATGAGGAGAGAGGGGAAACTCTTCTCTCAAGAAAACCTTTCTTGATCTCCAAGAAAGGGTTTTCTTTTGAATGCATTTAATCTCCAACTCCTGGCTCTTTATCTCCCAACATTATCTACAATATTGATTGAATCTTTCAATCCTTGATTGTCAATAAGTCTTAAAATCTCTATGTTTTCCATTTCCATTTTTTGTCTTCTCTGTTTCCCTATCATTGCAGGTTCAAGATCAAGTTCTTAACAACATTTCATTCATCAATTATTCTGTTTCTAACCCGGTTAGCCCTGCAATGGAAAATCAACAACATACAGATACTGATTTCCCAGACTTACTGTAGTCAACAAAGAAACAGAGTACCAGCGTAGCTGGTAAAATTAATACTACCAAATCATTTGTAGAATTATCAAACCTACGTTAGAAACAAAAACTATATACCTCAATTTGTAAAATACAAAAGTGATCATGTATCACTTCAATTCTCTAAAGAATACAAAGATCTCTTAACGTCTCAAATAAAATACAATGCCATTGGTAAGTTCTCGATTGGAATTCCTAAAAAGATCTTACTAACTAAATTTCTTAATGAACGCAAATTCTCTTGCCCTTATAACGTCTTTAACATGGACTCACATCATATTTTGATTGAACTCTCAACGAAAGAATACTTGGGTAAAATCTAGAGCAGATGCGTGTGGACTATTAGCAACACAATCATGAGGATATTAAAATGGTTGAATCCCTTATCACACCTATATGGATCAAGATTGTTAAATTCCCTGATTTTTTTATTCAATGAATCGATGATTTAAACCATCTCTAAAACTTGGGTCATTGAAAAAAAAACATAACACTTTTCAACGCGTGCTTTATTTGGGTAGAACTTGATCTTATAAAACAATCCAGAATCACATCTAGGTTGGATTTGGTGAAAATAAAAGTCATTGGCTCGAGATCAGTTATAAAAGCCTTCCTCAGTATTGCAAAATATGCAAACAAATGGGACATGGCATAGACCAGTGCAAGAAAGCTCCATCCACCAATCCTGCTCGTAAGGAAGACAATATTCAGAGTACTATTAAAATCATAGATCAAGATTCTACAGAATTTGGGTGTCCAAAACTGAAATCTATAATGGTGAATCTTATTAATACCAAAAATCAAAGCCAGACTACATCTAAGATTGATGAAGCCATTGAAGGTGGAGAGAGAAAATATAATTCGGAGACAAATTATACTACAAAAAAGAAAGAATCTGAAAACAGTGAAGAAATCATCATTGAAGCCATAAAATCCCTCGATGATGATTATTATCTCTAACAATAACGGAAGCAAATACTCCAAATGGAAATCAAACACCTAATCAAGATAACATTGGAATCATGCCCCAAACTTCTATTCTTTTTTTTATAAAAAGATTGATTCTATCTTCCAAACTCTTCTCAACAAAAAACTCAAAGAAGCCAGAAGTAAGAAGAAACAAAACCCTATTGTCATCAAATCTCTACAATTTACAGAGATAAGAAGAGCTACCACAAGTAGTCCCAAATGATGAAAGTGCTAAACTGGAACATTTGTGGATTAGACAATAAAGCCTCTATTGGAAGGCTCAAATATATTGTGAAAAAAGAAAGTATCAAACTATAATCCAGGAACCTCTAATTGGTATTGATCGACAAGAATTAATATATCTTCTATACTCAAATTTAAACATTACACTAGTAATATCTCATATATTAAATTTAGATATTTTGGAGTGATGATCTCTTGATAAATGTTATAGTTAATCATGTTAAATGCATTCATTTAGAGATTTAGCACATTTTTTAATGAAAATTTCTCTGTCACTGCAGTGTATGCTAAGTGTCAGAGAATCAATAGAATAGACTTATGGAATACTCTTAGACTAATATCTAAAGTGTTAAAGTTTGGCTTGTTGTGGAAGAATTTAACACCATATGCTCTCCCACTGAACAACTAGGATGCTCTACATTCTGTAATCAAAGTTCTGAAAATTTTAATAATATGATGTATGATTGTTTTCTCAAAGATGCAGGTTATGAAGGTACCAAATTTCTTGGACTAATAAATCCAAATGAAAGAGGCGTTATAGGGCTTTGATCAATCAAGATTGGACTGAGCATTTCAATGACAGAAAGGTGACTCATATGGCTTGTACGTGTTTGGATCCTACCCCCTTATGCATTAATATGACTAAAGATAAAGTCAGTCAATAAAAAAGTTTCAAATTTTTAAATACGCGGACTCTTGACAAGGATTTCATAGATTTGGTAAAACTAACTAGAACATCTTTATGGGTGGTCATCCTATGTTCATGTTTTGGAATAAAGTTAAAAGACTCAAGCATGCTCTTAAAACTTGGAGCAAGAAGCACTTCGGAAATATCTTTGATAAATTTTCTTATTCAACAGAAATTATCAAATCCTGTGAAGAAAACCTGTTGATTACTAACAATAATGAGAACAAAAAAACGTTTTCAAAAGCCACTGTAGATCATTTAATTGCTATCACCATGGAAGAATAATACTTGTTTCAAAAATGCAATGCTAGTTGGATGAAAGATAGAGATCTCAAAACCAAAGTTTATCACAACTTTGTCAAGAAAAAAAGAAGAAAGAGCATAATTACAAGCATGAAAGAAAATGACCTTTGGATCACTGATGAGAATCTGACCAACAACTCTACATAATGCTATTTCAATAATATTCTATCATCTTCTAACTATCATGATCTTGATGTTAATACTAATAATAACATATTTGATACTATTCGTAAGTTGATTGATGATGCAGATAATGAATATTTACTGGAGGCTCCAACAGAAGATGAAATTTTTAATATCATCCATAATCTAAAATCTACAAGTGCAACAAGTTTAGATGGTTTTAAAATATGTTTTTACATTACATATTAGAAAATCATCAAGACTAATTTCCGCAAAGCCATGTCTTCATTTCTTCAAGGTCACCAAATCTCTAAAGGAGTCATGGCCCTAAAACTAGTAATCATGTTTAGTGGAAAGATTTTTGACCAATCAGAATCATGTCAAATATATTAAACAATAGACTATATAACCTTCTTCCTAAGCTTATATTTGAAGTGCATGGGGTTTCTTAAAAGGAAGACTAATTCAGGAAAACATACTAATTGCTAAGGAAATCATTCACGATTTGGGAAAAAAAACAAAGTCTGGTAACATTGTAATCAAACTAGACATATCTAAGGCATTTGACAATTTACCTCACAACTTTATATTTAAAGTTCTTCAATGCTTTGGATTTTCTAAAAGATTTACAAATCTAATTTGTAGTCTTATCAAATCTATTTATGTATCAATTATTATCAATGGAGGAATCAATGGCTTTTTCAAAACTAATAGGGGAATTAGACAAAGGGACCTTATGTCCCATAATATTTTTATCCTTGCTAAAGAAACTTTGATCAGAGGTCTTACAAAGCTCTATAATACTAACAAAACTCTAAATTTTAACACGAGAAGCAATATCATTATATATAATCTTGCATTTGCTGATAATTTATTCATTTTCTCTAAAGGAAAGATGTATTCTATGAATACCGTTGGCAGCTTCTTACAAGCTTACCAATCTACTTCAAGACAAACTATCAACAAAGAGAAAGAAAAAAAGATAATCACTACCTCTAATCTTGCTAAATACAAGATCAATGCTTTATCCATTCAGACCCAGTTCACTACCACTTTTATCCATAGTACCTACATTTGCATCACTATGAATTCAAACAATAAAACCAACAATTATGTCCTTCTTCTCTACAAAATCATAGGATAAATTATGGAGTGGGAAGGCAAAAATCTCTCGTTTGGTGGTAGATTAACTGTTATTAACTCTGTCTTACTATCTATACCTATATATTGGTCTCAGAGTTGCTGGATTCCTAATACTACTATAAACAAGATTGAAAAATGTTAAATAAATTCCTTTGGGGAGGTTCTCGTGATTCTAATAACATCTATTGGTCTAATTGGGCTACAAAACACAAAACTTTTAGTGAAGAAAGCCTTAATTTAAGGAATCTAAATGATATTCAAGGTACAGATTCAGGGAGAACAAATCCTTATGGGCTATATACATGCACACCATTTACATTAAAGACCAACTTCCTTTACAAATCAACTATAAAAATACAGGCCCTCATACATGGACGAGATTATCTAACATCAAAGAATTGGGAGAAAATTTCATCAAATGGAAGTTGGGGAATGGATCTATAGACTTCTGGCTGGATACATGGTTTGGCAATTCTTCTTTAATTAATATTGATTCAAATGTGGATAATAGGTGGTTCATTAGAGATAAAGTGAAAACTTTATGGGAGATAAATGATTGGAATATAAACAAGATAAGACCCTTATTCCATGTTCCTAACAACAATTTAATTTCTAAAATTTCTGTAAATACTCAAGTTGAAGATTTAATCCAGTGGAAGGCTTCCAATGACGAATTATTCCATACTAAATACACTTATAAAAGTATAATAGTCAATTACAACAAATCATCTTTGTTTGAAAAAGTTTGAAATCAGATAAGTCCCATAAAATTTTCATTTATTCTTTGGAGAGTCTTAACTAATCGACTCATTATCGATTACACTCTTCAATCTAGACATATGGTTATAACTTCTAAATTCCAATTTTTCCTAAATGCTAAAAATCCCAATAATCTATTCGTGTCCTGTGATTTTGCTTGGAGAATTTAGAGCTATATTGCAGATATTCTTATAATTAAGATCATCAAACACATGACAACAATTAACATAATAAGAAGCTGGTTTGGAACTCTCCCTCCAAGGTTCATATCAATACAATCTTACCTGCTATAATCACATGGATTATCTGGAAAAATAGGAACACAGTAAAGTATAAATGAAGTATACACTCTCCCAAATCTGCTATTAACTATATAAAACATATAATGTCTGATTTAGATCATTTTAACCTGTTAAAGCGTAAGCACTGGAAAAATATGGAATCTGCTGCTCATACAATGAATTGCTATAATCATATGTCGAAGCCTAAAAAAGCCGTCTTTCTATTCTGGACTCCACCTCAGCCTGGTCGATACAAATTAAATACTCACGCTTGTAGCCTTATCTTCAGTGAATCAAGTGGAGGCATCATCATTTGTGATTGTTCAGGAAACATTATCTATGGCTATGGTAATATTTACGGCAAGCTACCCCTATTTAAAGCAGAAGCCAGAGCTCTTCACGACGTCCTTCAACTCTGGAAAATCAAAAGACTGTCAAACATTGATATATAATCAGACTCTGAGATTCTTATTAATCTTTTAACTACAAGGAACTATCCCACATCTCTTGATTCTATTCAATCTAGCATTAGATCCATAATCTTTAAATCTATGACTATTACTCATATTTACAGAAAGCAAAATCTAGCAGTTGATTGGCTTGTTATGTGGACTTTGCGATGCAAAATGAAATAAAGCACATAAGTTTTCAAGCTCCCTCCGACTAAAAAGTCATTGCTCTGTTAGACAAATCTAGCATAGGTTCCCTTAGAACAGATTAAGCCTCAAAATCTTTGATTCGTACTGATTTCTGCTTTATTTCTCATGACTATATCAGGTTCAAATCGATAAATTACATGCTTTCATCAGCTTCAAACATCTTTTGCTCAAACTTGATATATCTTCATCAAAGTTATCTTCTCTTCATTTTGGTCTTGAAACTTTATATCAGCTACATTCGAAGTCGTTTGAACCGTACGTGGCATAGTTGTTTGCTCAATTTTCTTGGTCTTTGATCTTTAAAAGTTTTTTCAGCTCATTATTTTCTGAGCCAAAGCTCAAGATTTCATATTTTCTTTAATGCTTTTTCAATTCTGTTTTGGTCAAATTTCATTAACCCCTATTTAGACTAAACCTGTATTCCCCTATGATTATTAGGTCAAGCATATGTTATATTAATCTCTACTAATAAAATTCCTCCAATTTGAAAAAAAATATGTTATATTAATCTCTACTAATAAAATTCCTCCAATTTGAAAAAAAGAACATAAACGTTTTTTTAAAGCATTCAAGTGTGTTAAGTGTATAACCTAACACCAAAAACTAGTCATTCGGATATGATCAAAGTCGGTGGAAATTTATTTGAACATGTTTTAATTCGTATCTTAAAAAGATATATACTAAAGAACTGGTATAAAAAAAAACAGCATGTGAATATATTAAGAGTAAAGTTAGGAATAATTTATTATTTAGGAGTAATTTATTATTGTTTAAGCTAATTTCCAGTTGAAAAAGTTATAATAAAAATGAGATCATACTATCTTTTCTATTATATTTTGCAATAAAAACTCTTCATAATTATTGAAAACAAAATAAACACTCACTCAAATTCATCGTCTGTCATAAAAGAAAAGGAACTTGAAGTCATTATTGAAATTTGAAATAGTATCGATATAAAAATAAGATGTTGGTGGATTGCTTAACAAATTCTCTATAATTCTAAAACACCGTTTGGGCAATAATTGAAACGTGTACACATGTCACGACATGGAGATGTTTGGTCACTAACTCTATCATTTGGAGAGTAGACAAATACATTTCGCTCACAATATGATAATGTTTTATATTCAATATGTTATTGACACGGTCATCTGTTAAACAATAAAGGAATCATTTTTCTTTTGTTATATCTGAAGTGTATACAAATTCTATCTATCCGAGTCACATACATACATGGCTTGACGAGATAATAAAATATGAGACGGACGAAATTTTCATAACAAAAGTTTTAATAATTTGTAACCAGTTGTCAGCTTTCGATCGACATTCAACCGTCGCCTGGATACTTAGTTTTGTAATCTTTTTTATTATCAATATTTTACGTGACGGGGAAGATAATAGTAATAGTTATGATTTAGTGTTTGTATTGTGGGTAGGCTTGATAAAATATATAACATGTTTTTATGTTTTTAAAAACAAAATAAATAATATTTTTTTATATCATAAACAGATCTATCATATTTATAATAAACATGTTTTTTCACGTTTGTAAAAAATTATTTATTTATTGTGTTTTTTAAAAGGGCTTGGCTAAAATGGGATCCAAAATCTTTATAGTGAGATCCCATATCCAAAAATTTTGTGCAAATGTGAAATTATCAAATTGCCCCCACATATAAAAACAATAATTTTTCCACCAACTCATTCTCTCTTCTTTTCCTCCTCTCTTTCCTACCACTTCTCTCTCCAACATTCAAAAAAAAACACAAACTTTAAATTCTGCAAACTCCCACACAACATTTAATAAACATTAATTATCTAAAGTTAAACCCAATTACTCCGAGCATTGATTTAAGCGACTATAATGACAATTGGAGCTGCAACGCTGATGATTTCCTTTCGGAGGAGGAGGAGCCGCTTACTGATCACATGGAGAGCGTAGCTGAGGTAAAAATCAATTTTTTTTATGCACATAACAAAAATTTGCGTTTTCGTGCCTTCAAATGTACACTTCCACGCAAGAACACGCGTGGAAGATGACAAATCTTCGCATGAACATGCGAAGATTTTGTCAAATCTTCGCACAATCATGCGAATATTTGGTTTGCCTTGGTTTTACATGCCTTTATGGTTGAATATTGGGTTTGTCTTGGTTTGACATGCTTTTTTGGTTGAATATTGGGTTTGTCTTGGTTTTACATGCCTTTTTGGTTGAATATGGGGTTTGTCTTTATTATTTGACTTGTAAATACATGTTTGTGTTTGTGTAGGAAGCGGCGGAAGCACCATGTCACATGGCGGATTATAGTCAAATATTTACGACGGATAAATTCTTAACCAAGGCGGAATTGATCGAATGGGTTGACAAAGAGAGCAAGAGTATATGATTTATTGTCGTGGTAGATAAAGATGACGATGGTAGTAAAAACGGTAAAACATCGCGGTTATATTTTAAGTGCGAGAGGCACGGTGTTTACAAGCCGAGGCCTAAACCAGGGATTGTGAAGAAAAGACGAGATTGTTCATCCAAAAAATGCGGATGTCCGTTCATGCTTAGGGGCAATCCGGTGTTAGAAGCACCCGGCTATTGGAAATCGGTAGTTATAATTGGAAAACACAACCACCAACCCTTCTTGCATTTGGATGGTCATTCACGGGCCGCGAGGTTAAAGGCAGAAGAAGAGGAGTATGTTCGTAAACTCACAACAATCGGTTCTCGGCCAAGAGATATATACTGTGGATTGAAGTTAAGAGATCCGGAAAATGTATCTAGTATGCGTACCATCTACAACATGCGGCACAAGCACCAATTGGTTGATAAAGCGGGCAAATCCCAAATGCAATACTTGTTTGGTAAGTTAAAGGAGCACGAGTACTATGTTTGGGAGCGCACAAACAAAGAAACCGACGAAATCCTAGAATTATTTTTCGCACATCCCACGAGCATCGATTTGTTGCGCACTTTTCCTCAAGTGCTTATAATGGATAACACGTACAAGACTACAAGGTATAAACTTCCTTTGCTAGAAATAGTTGGCCAAACTTCGACGAAAAAGACCTTTTGTATAGCTTTTGTTTTTATGAGCTCGGAGAAAGAAGAGAACTACACGTGGGCAATGAGCGTTCTAAGGAGAGTGATGGTGAACAACATGTGCGCATTACCAAATATTATCGTCACGGATAGGGAGTTGGCTTTAATGAACGCTATCGATGAGGTATTCCCGGATGCAACTCATATGTTATGCACTTGGCATATAAACAGGAACATTAGCTCATACTCTAAGAAAGTGTTGCCCAAAGCGGACATGGGGGAGGAGTTCTTAGAGTTTTATGTCGCAGTTCAACATTCGGCGATGATCGAAGAGTATAACAAAAACCTCACCGACCTTCACAAAGCCTACGCATATTGTCCTAAGGTTCTCGAGTACTTGATGAAACAATGGATAGACCGTTACGGACACAAATTCCTTAATGTCTACACTAACAAGATTAAACATTTGGGCAACCACACTAGCAACCGGTGAGTTATATTATCATATTTTTACATTACTATGTTCAACTAGTTGTTAGACTTGTAACTAATCTAAGTTTATAATTTAGGGCGGAGAGTGCTCACTCTAGTCTAAAACGGGCAATCGGCACAAGCCTATGCACTTTTAAGCAATTTTGGGATAAAGTTCATGCTTTGCTTCGCATTCAACACTCTACCATCTTCGAAACGTTCGAACGGAGTTTGTTTCGTCCTAGACAAGCCTCTAGGGGAGCTATATTTCGCGACATCAAAGGTAAACTTTCATGTACGGCCATTCAAATATTAGAAGAAACTATTAGAAAGGCCGGGGATTTGTGGTTCACTCCCGCAAAGTGTGGTTGTGTAATTAGGACAACACACAATTTGCCTTGTGTGTGTGAGTGTGATGTGATCGCGAAAGAAGGTAGGTCAATTCAAACTAGTGAATGTGATGTTTATTGGAGTACTTTAGCGATCAAGCCTAAGGAAAACGTTGGTACCGAAGATGAGCTTACAAGAAAGCTATCCTTAATTGATAGTACCATACGCGGTTACGGTCCACAAGTGCAAGATCACATCATAAATAGGATGATGAAAATCCTAGATCCCGCTACAAGCCATGTGTTGGAACCTAAGGAACCGGTTGTCACGAAAGGCCGGAAAAAAGCCGGTGTCGACAAGTCAACTAAGCGGAACCCATTCGGGTTTGAATACCCTAGTGTA
Source organism: Limnanthes douglasii subsp. nivea (assembly GCA_036936605.1). NCBI lineage: Eukaryota > Viridiplantae > Streptophyta > Magnoliopsida > Brassicales > Limnanthaceae > Limnanthes > Limnanthes douglasii. Next base: position 53,896,615 of record JAUPFV010000005.1, read on the forward strand.
GGCGCTAGTAGTACTCCCGCCACGATAGGTAGCACGGCCGCGTCGGCGGTTAAGGCATTTATAGTACGCAAATCCAAAGATAAAGTACCACCGAAAAAGGAGAAAGCGACTCGATCTAGAAAATCGAATAAAGGAAAAGGATTGAGCGCCTACGGGAGTTGTTTTCCCGAGTATTTGCACAAGTACATAGCTAGCGTTGAAGACGTTACTCCGGACGGTAATTGCGGATTTAGGGCAGTAGCTTTGACGATTAAAGGCAATGCGGACGCATGGGAGGCAGTGAGAAGGGATTTGATGTTTGAACTTTCAAGTCAACGTGATCTTTGGGAAAGGGTTTTTGACGGTGCATAACGTGTTGACAATCTATTGCGGAGATTGGATTGTTTCAAAATGTACGAGAGCGGAACTAGGCACTGGATGACATTACCCGACTATGGGTTGGTGATAGCCACCCGGTATCAATGTATAGTATACCATGTCTCTCTCCAACTATCATACACGTATCTTCCTTTGCGTGGTGTGCCTCCAAGATCATGTCCTATTGTCGAAGTTGGAATTGGTTTCGTACACGGTAATCATTTCGTGAAAGTAAGTAAACTAGTACATTTTTTATACTTAGTTTTCATTTTATCAAATAATCCGCGACGTATTTAATGTTTCTATATAATTGAAATTTTCAGATTGTATTAGACGGACCGTTGCCGGATATATACCCAATGTGGTTTGCGTTCCGCACTTGCGCTGAAGTTACAAATTGGGCCATACCAATTGGCGCACGTCTAAACAAGTATCACCAAATTAAACCAGCACAACCTCCAACATTAAACGACGGGGATTATGAATGCTACGATTTGACCGGGGATGCATAATGCTTTGTTGTATTGTAATATTTTGTGTTACTTGTTTTTTTTAAAATCCTTTCGAGACACATTTCGCCACCTCCGACAACTAGACTTATGTTGTTTTGCTTGATAATAATTATGACTTTTACTTATGCTTTGTAGATGTGCCAAAAAAAATTCTGTTTTTAAGCGGCCGTATGATTTTTTTACCTAAACAAAGCCTTAATAGGTACCCTTTGGCCATGATTTTTGGTTGAAGGCCAAAATTTATTTATTTATTTTTTTTGATTTCCAACATCAAATGTTGTTAAAACCATGTTTTGAAGCCATTGGCAACCATGAATGTTCAAAAAAATAAATCTTAAATGCCCCAAAGCCCTAATTTTTTTTTCCTGAACAGAGCCGTTTTTGGCACACGAAAACGTGTGCATGTACAAGATCTCGCACAAACGTGCATGTACTTGTACATGCACACGTTTTCGTGTGCCAAAAACGGTTCTGTTCATTTTAAAAATTAGTGGTTTGGGGCATTTATGATTTTTTTTGGGAACGTTCATGGTTGCCAATGGTTTCAAAACATAGTTTTAACAATATTTGAGGTCGAAAATCCAAAAGAAAAAAATATTAATTTTTGGCCTTTTGCCAAAAATCATGGCAAAATGGTACTTATTAAGGACTAAATAATGAAAAAAAAGTCTACAAAAACTCAAGCCTTAAGGGCTAATCATTCCAAAAACTAAAACAACTATTACGAGCATTAGTTTAAACAAAAAAAACAACAAGCTCAACATTAGTTTGTGCAAAAAAAAAACATGGAATCGAGATATCACGTACTGCCAAACATATACTGCCAAGGAATAAAAGCGGGAGATATTTTAGAGGTCTCGTTATAGCGAGACACCTAATAATAGAAGTTAGGCTATAATGAAACCCCTACTATTGCTCGCCCACCAAAATTGACTCGTCCCCTATAAATATGACATAAAATCAAGAAATCATAATACACTTGCCAAACACTGAGCATTCAACATTAATATAAAACTCGTTAACGTTTACATATGGAGTTTACGGCGAAAGAAGACTACCACATGCTTCAAGCTGTGAAGATTGCCCGTCAGATACTGGGGGAAGATACCAGCGATGCGTTTTTCGAGCGTGTCCTATGTACGATGTACATGGGCTACGGCCGTTTGGGTACAAGAGGTATCGTTGTGCGTACTTGTGACCAGATCAAGGGCAGATATATTTTTTGTCAGCCAATACAGCATTTGTGCTTCTTGCCATCGTTAATTAAGCAAGAAGCTGCTACCGTCTGGAACCTGAGCACAATAGACTACATCACCAGGGATATGGTAGCATTTCTGGAGGATAAGATTATTGCAAGGGGGGGGGGGGGAATTGATGATGTTGAATACAAACTTCGATACGAATAACCATTCCACTGATGTTATTTCAACTTGTTATTTTCGTATCGGTTGTTATTTGAACTTGTGATGTTTATTTCCAGTATTTGTTTGAACTTCTTATTTCGTTAGTTGTTGTTATTTTAACGTGTGATGTTTTATTCCAGTATTTGTTTGAACTTCTTATTTTGTTAGTTGTTGTTATTTTAAGTTGTGATCGAATGAATGTAAACATTCGATGTTTTATGTTTCTATGTTCATGTTGAAAACAATAGCACTAAAACTTCAAAATACGTCGATTGCATAAAAACATTACAATTTAATCCAAAGCATTGCATAATAAGAAATACATAAGCAAATAACTGAAGACAAATGATAGGTGGGCTAACCCTCAGTTAACATTTCACACTTATATTTATGGAGTCGGATAGTTCATTCCGCTCCCGAACGCATAATCATCTGAATCAGTACTTCCTTCGGGGGTTGAATACGTTTCAACGACGCTTGAAATTGCGTCGGCCATTTCTTGCTCCCTTTGCTGCGTCGCATATGACACCATCTCCGGCGTAACTGGACCTTGGGAGCCCATGTTGAATACATGTTGGACATGTAAACGGGTCTCGTAATCCAATGACTCACTCTGTATAGTCCTTGGCTTAAGATAAGCCAGCCTCTCGAACACTTCTTCGCGTCCGCGTGGTCGGGGCATTAAGCATCTTGGACACGATGCCTCCCTACCGTGGTTGAAGAACATCCTGCACAAAATCGCATCGATGAAACCAGGAATCTCCTCTTGCATCGTACATCTGACGAAGTCAAATGCGGCCAGGAGGCTTGCATCTTCGTGCACGTTCCACTCTGAATCACCCATTGTTGTAACTTTGGGCGGGAAGTGCATTAAACGCGGGTGTTTTTGGCGGCAATATTTTCACGTGTCTCGTTATAGCGAGACGTCTAATAATGGAAGTTACTCTATAATGAGACCCTTATTACTGCACTGCTGCATTTCTGTACTTTTTTAAATGTTAGGTGTCGCACAATCATTCGTCAACATGGATTACGCTATCCTTACCTTACAAGTGTTTATAATTGATACAAGGTACAAAAAGACGTTTTATAGGCAGTAACAATTATAGCAAATATATCAATTGCAAAAAATGTGCCCATGGACTGAGTTGGAAGATCAATATCTGATGATGGCATCTGCTGAGTTTATGTTTAAGTGTCTGATTCGGTTTATGTTTGAGTTTGTGTTGTTGTTCGTGTTTACAAAAACTTTGGGGTTTATGTTTTAGTTTATGTTCCATTTGTTTTGCATTCTGATACCTACCCCTAAACTTGGAGTTTTAAAGTTGGATTTTGAACAAACATTCGAAAGTTATTTGAGTAAAATGTAACAAATTAACATAACACATAATTAAAGAACGAACCAGTACCACATCACAAAAAATAAAACGGTCAAAAGTAAACAGCACATATAACATCTGAAACTGTCAACACAAAAAACATATATGATAATCAGTCTCTATACTCGTGAGATATACGGTATATCTCCTGCAAAGGCTCTCGAAGGTCCTCCACACTAATGCCGGGGTGGCTAAGGTCGTACTCCTCTATCTCCAGTATGCGCGAAGTCAGCTCGTGCAGTGTGGTCGCATGTGTGTGTGGTGTAGGGTTCAACCCAATCTCCGCATCATCTCGGTGAGCCTCTGGATCAGATATGATGTACCATAAGTTCCTCGTAACCCATGAAGAGTAGATCACAGTGGTACCATCCTCCTGACCAGGAATATACTCCGCACCCTTCAGACTCGGGTGAATACAGTGTGACTCCCAGTTCTCCCAACTGAATGCATCCCAGAGGTAGAGGGTGTTCGCATGACGAACCCTAGTAGAACCGGTAAGAAGAGGACGCAATGGACGAGGAACCTGTATTAAAAAAAAAATCTAAACTATGTACCACACACGCGCAATACAAACAATATTAATATTTCGAATTACAAAATATTACCTGTTGAATGCGACCGAACTGTCTAGCCACCCGTAGCGGATAGTACGCCTCGACAATGTCCGCCGCATTCAGCGTCGCATCTATCCAAGCTATATCAGCGGTACCTCGAGCATCCCGCATAGCCGCATACGGCGTGAATAATACCTGTAAAATATTAACATACCATTTATCATTACCAACTTATATTATATATACGATAATTGAAATGAAACTGATTAAAACTTACATCCAGCTCGCTGAAGCTATCCAGACAAACTCTAATACCGTCTCGAGACTCCTGGCTCTGTCGAAACTTAGCAGGCGCATGGAGGCATATAGTAGGATGTGCGATACTATACCTCGGGTACTGATGAACTGCAAACGACGTGAAATGGTCGTAAATCCACGTCTCTAACATGGCCAAAAAACCAGATATACCCGAAGTAGCGTGTAGGCAGCCTCTGCCTAGCTGGTAGTAGAGCTGCGCCAGTATCATCTGCCCCCAATTATACCTCGCCGAGCTAGTGTAATCATCGATGAACTGTAAGTAGTCGAGGCTAATGATGTTGCCCGACTTGTTGGCCAAAATGGTACAGCCAAAGAAGTGCAACAAGTAGCCCCTCGTAGCTCGTTTGGAATCCGCCACAGTGATCTCATCATCGTAATACTGATGGGTGCAGAATCTCCTCTTCAGCCATGCAAGGCGAACATGCCTCTTACCGCCGCCTTTGTTATCCTTTATCTCCGCCTCAAGCTCCGCAGCGCTGCACCCATGTAAGCGAGCGTATCTCGCAGTACGCTCATCAGCAGTGGGGTACTCATATATCTCACAGTTGAGACCGACAACTGAGAGCCCCGTGATCATGTGGACGTCATCCAGGGTGACGGTCATCTCCCCGAACGAGAAGTGGAAAGTGTTTGTCTCGGGATGCCATCTCTCTAGAAAGCCCTAAATCAAGTGGACATTAGTAGACCACTTACCCAAGGTCTCAATCAAGGGCCAGAAACACGTGCTCCTAACCTGCGCAAGTACCTTTTGTTGCCGGGCTTTCAAGTCCCAGAAACTATGAGTGTGGTACATCGCATAACAGCGCAGTGAATGTCGGGCCTGCATGCATTAAAAACATACAATATATATAAACATATATGCAATCTAAAAGTTAAGATAATCCAATAACCAACATATTCAATATATATGCAGTATAACAACTAAGATAAACCAATAACCAATACCAAATCCAATGCAGTAACATGTAAATTCATTGTAACCTAAACTAATAAAAATTATAACACAAACCAATACCAAATCCAATGCAGTAACATATAAATTCATTCACCATTTCAATAGACAGTGTTAAAAATTAAAACCTAATATCATTCTAACATATAAAATAATTCTAACCTAACCTAAACTAATTATATTTAAAACACAAACCATTTCAGTAGACAGTGTTAAAAATTAAAACCTAAAGTCATCGTAACATATAAATGAATTCTAACATAACCTAAACTAAACTAATAGAATTTATAACACAAACCAATATAAAATCCAATGCAGTAACATATAAATTGATTCTAACCTAAACTAATAAAATTTCTAACACAAACCAATAATAATAATAACTTTAAAAAGAAAATTAAAACTATAAAACTTACATCGCCTTTGAAGACGCTATATGCCTCGTGCTCTCTGTACGAATGAAACGTCGAATATAGGTCTACGACGTGAGCATTATATCTACGGAAGCGCTGCTCCGTAGATACCCGACGCTGGACTGGGCGGTCGACTGCCTGTAAGGTCCCTCTCACACGGACCCGGACGCTCCGAGAAGTCTCAGCGCGAGCGAGCTCCTCTGTCTCGTGATCCGTCTCGTAGTCTCCATCGGTAACGGGAGGACGTGGGCGAGGAGGCATACTACACAAGACAAAACCGAACAATTAGACGAATTGAAAGTTTTTTTTAAAAAAAGTCATGGATTCTGCGAAAATTCGCAATTTGATTCGTGGATTTGGAAAATCCACGAATCAAATTGCTAAGATTTTGCAAAATCCACGCAGCGTGGATTTGGTGTTTCCACGCATGTTCTTGCGTGGAAATACCAGATGCACGCAATTTTGTGTGTGCATCCGGTATTTCCACGCACGAACATGGGTGGAAACACCTGTTCGACAAAACAGCCCCCCTCTACCCAGATCTGCCCGAAATCAACCCTAAATCTCTAACCCAACACCCTAAATGGTCCTAATCTCCTAACTAACAACATACATGCCCTTAAAATCAAACAATTCAACCCCAAATACATAAAAATCCAAGTTTTTTACCCGAATACTAAACTCTAGATATCTCTAGAAAAAACAATGGAAAATGAAAAAAAATTGTATCATGAAGTATAGAATCGTTACCTTAACAGATTGCTGGTGTTGGATTTCAAAAAAAATCGGCTGAAAAAAGATGGGTTTTTGGAGGTAGAGAGAGCTAGGGTTTCGGGAGAGAAGAAAGAGTACAAAATCTGATTTTTAGCTATTTATATGGATGGCATTTTTGTAATTTATTGGGGGTCTCACTATAACCAACCCGGATATCACTATAACCGTGTCTCACTATAAAGAAAACGGGTCTCATTTTAGCCTAACCCTTTTTAAAATATGAAGAACCATTTTATAACGTAAAAAAAAAATCAACAATGGACAAATATAAAAAACCTGTTATGTTTTTTAATCGTACTATAAATAGACGAGGCAAGCAATAATAAGAGTGGGTTCAATGAATGTTTAAGCAATAATTGATATTTATTAGATAGTATATCACACTTTTGTGTGAGTGGAAATTCAAGATTCAAACTATTCTGTGAGATTGACATTCACAAATCACTTATTTGAGTCTAATACGGAAGAATGAACGGTGAAAAAAGAAAAAAACTAACATAATAGTTAATCGGATTGTGTTATATCTCATTAGTTTTGTGGTCGAAATTTTTCATGTTCTCTCACTTTGTCCGAATAATTATATCGTTTATTATATTGACGATTTTTTTATGTTCTCTCGTTTCTTTTTAACAATTATATCGATTATTCTTTCTAACAACTATATCGTTTATTATATAAATCGGTTTTGTTATATCTCTTCACGATATTATATTTTATTCAAAACATAATCTCATTTTTTTTTCTAAATAATTTTATCAAAAATGTAATTTTTGTAAATCTAATTTCACACCAACATTAAAATATTTGTTACAGGCTTTATGGTATATTTAGTATTTTTTTAGTTTCGATCATTAATTCTATTGATATTTAATCTTAAAGTTTCAAAATTCAAAAATCAGATTTTGATATCTATATAATTGGTTGTTAGTTTATTAGGTAGTTGTATTGTTTAGGGTATGTATACATGAACGTTTGTGATGCTATTATACAAAAAATGGTGTTGAACCGAACAACGATTTGAAGTGTATTGCTTACTACGGGTTTTGAAAAAATATCGCGCGATATGTGCGACGAACGTGTGGAATGTCACACCCACTTGCGACAATTCACTCGTTAGTCGCACGTATCGGCGACATGATATTAGTTCATCGCACCATGGATTCAACAAGTTAGAATTTGTAGAACACAGATGAGCGATAAAGCTGAATATTTTCCGCATGCTTAGTGCGACATATCAACAGAAATATTTATGGTTTTTTGTAATTTTTACATACTTTGATGTAAAGATTTACGCATCATTTTGATTTTTTTTGCATTAGTTTCATAGTAATATTTGTCATTTGGTTACGTCAACATGTTGATAATTTACTTTTTGTTGTTGTGATTATTTGGATTATTCGTAAACTTACTTTCGTATATTATTTCAAGATGCCCCCCCTAGAGCTCCGACATCCGAGGATGAGTAGTCGAAGAGAGATATGGTTGTACGAAGACATCAAACAGCGTGTAGTGCATGACTTAGTAATTACGATCATCGACGTTTACTTGCACATTCGAATACTCGGGTGGATGCCAATGATCAACGCACTATTTTGCCTACTATGAGTCATGTACCAACTATATGGAGGACGATATGTTTCGTAGCATCAATCCTCACGCTACTGACTTGTACTCGAAGTTCAATGAGTACAAGGAACATGAGGCGTATAACATCTTCAATAATGATTTAAGCTTCCAAAACCATATGTTTGTATGAAAATACATAATTATTTCATCATTTTGTTTTTATATATTTTATAGATTATAATATGATTACATGGTTTAAATATGTATGATAATCATTGCTGATGAGATCTTAAACATCAGAATTGGGTAAGAGCTAAGGTTATAGGGTTGTCATTTAGTCATTCATTAGATTGATTCTCACGTTGGTATACCAATATCCACTTATTTGAGGTATTTTTGGAGTGTTGACATGCCTAGACTGATTTGTTTTTGGTGAAATGACGATCACACTAAACGACCTCCACACGAGCACTGACATTCTCATGACAAGTTATAGTTTTGATCTTGTTAACTTTGCTAGTATTGTTAAGAGGGTTGAAACACTAGCATGCCTGCTTGGTATTGATTCAACATACTTTGCTGATAAACTTGATAAAACCGATAGAATGAGTGGTAAAACATTTCTTATATTGCGGTTGTGTGATACTTATATGAGTAAATCTTATTCAGATTGTAAGGCCAATACTGAACATGATAGTAATGTCACTCATACGTATCTCTTACATATGTCGGAATGTTGTACTTTCTCTAACAATATTGATAATATTATTCCTCTTAATTATCTACAGTTTATTAAGAGCTATACCAGCATGATTACGTATAATTGGGGTCAAATGGTATTAGTCTAGTTATACCACACATTTACTAAGAGTTCGCTCCATGATATTTCGAGCTTTAACGGGTTTTTCCATTGTTTGAGGCATTAATATACAATCATTTTCTAAAGCTTGCGGCTACATCTTTTAATTATCATGCTATCACCAAACAAAATATGTGTAGATATGAACCTCCAAATTATTGATCCACACTATGGATTCGAGTATATATATATATATATATATATATATATATATATATTCTAAGAGAGATATGTAAATTTTATTTAATATATGAACTTTTACCTTATTTATTTATATTTTGATACGACTTAAATTTATCTTAGTATTTATTTATTTTGTATGTCATATTCATGACATATACTTATTTACGTGGTCTTAGACCTTTTTGTAAGGTTACATAGTCAAAGGTTATCTTAATATTTTAGGACATCGTCGAAGATTACTATTCTCTTTGTGTCAGTCGGCAGTTGGGGCATGTCCAACCATAACCAGTACAACCTGTTTTGGTAGGTAAATGTATAAGTTCCAATACTCGTTATAATTGAGATGCACCAAATTGGTTTGCATGAAAAATCATACTATTTGGTGTGGTTTATTTTAAACTGAGGGTAATTTCGTTAGGTGTTTTAGAGAATTTCAAGGGTATTAAATGTTTGAGTGTTTTCTAATGAGAGATTTGAGCTGCCTGGTTGTATTAAATGTTCATTATCCTCATTAATGAAAGTGGTTGGGTATTTATACCCCTAATAATGGACCCATGGGCTGTCGGGTCAAGTTACAAAACCGGGTCGAGTTTAAAGACCCATTAGTTTTTAAGTAGATTAGTACCTAGCTTAGTCAAAAGGTGTTTAGTGTTTTAGTACTTTTGTCATGTCCGGATAGTTTAGTGGACACCTATTGTCCGAATTACCCCTGTCCGGTTTTCTTAGTGAGCCCTGGTGAATAATTCCGGACTCATCAGTAGCCCCTTTTTTAGGTTTTGTCAAAGACCGTTGGCAGGACTAAAAAACTCATTTAGCCAATAACAACATTCTCCGAATCGCTCATGTATTCAGTTCAGGGTTTATCCGGACTGAATCCTTCTCAGAATTCCAAGAGTTTTGCTCTGGATCGTGGGACACGTGTCGCATTTCAATTCGCTCTACCATCAATTTTATTCCTAGAACGACGCTCCCACTAAGCCCAAAAAGCAACTCCTGCATTTAATGTTTCTTACGTCAACGCCTTCAATCATTACCTTAGTCTCTTCGTTTTCTCATAGGTATCAGTAACTTTTTACCTCACTAGTATAAATTGTTTTCCTTTACTATTTCACCATCTTCATCACTTTGCAATTTCTTCTTCTCAGAGCTTTTTACCTCTCCTCTCAAAACTTTTCTTGGGCAGTTTTATGTTCACAGCGAGAAACGCTCACGTGAAAGGTGGTTGGCTAAATCTTTCTGAATTAGAAAAAGTGCAAAAAGTTGAACGTGAGAGACGTATCGCTGCTAGCCTTCCAGTCTCTCCAAGCAGTAAACCTGATTCACCATCCTTAGAAACTGATCAAGGATCTTCCTCTGCCAAAAACACAAAACCTAGACGTTTATTCCAACCAAAACTCTCACCAATCCCTTCAGGTTATTCAGTTCACGAATCACAGCCTTCTATCGTGCAAGAGAAAGCAGTATCGAGTCTTAGAAAGCCCTCTCCGTTCATTGTTATGGGGTCAGACATCGAGAAATCCCCAGAGAAAACTAACCCTCGCTGGACAACGCGCCTCGTAAAAGACCAAGCAACTGGCTCTCAACCCAAGCCTTCCAAAACAGGGCCCTCTAAGTGTGGAACCAAAGATAAATCCTTTGGATCGGAGGCATCTCTTGGAGCCCCAAGAGACAAACCCTCCGGATCAGAGGCTACCAAAATCAGTTCTCATACCAAGTCCTTCAAAGCTGAGCCCCAGCCGGACATCAGACCCTTGAAAGAGGCACAAACTAGCACTCTCCCATCCCAACGACTGATAAACCTTCCACAGTGATGGAAGAGATGATGGAGGACAATGTTGAAGAGGCTTCATTCGAAATTGAAGCTTCCAGTCAGACTGAAGATGCTGCCTCCGATACAAAGGGGAAAGGCAAGAAGAAAGTCTGTATGACCCATCCGGATCTGTCAGAGAGTCCGGAAGGCAAAGTGGGACCTTGTTTTCATAAGGTCAATGTGAAGTATCTGATGGCCATGCAGAATATTAATTACGTCTATACTTACACCGCTGAGTTACGCCGGATCCAGACCAAGTGGGGGATTTCTGAATCAGTTAAGGTGAGGATACTAATCACACCGGAGACTCCGATGGACTGCAAGCTCAGCGAGATCGTCATCTATACTGAGCTGTTCAACCGGGGGCTCAGATTCCCCTTGGATCCAGAAATTGTGAGGTATTTCCACCTGATAAAAATCTGTCCAAGCCAGCTGAGTCCCAATGCTCGATATACTCTCATCGCCTGTATTATGGCGTCAAGGCTGTCCGGTATCCCCCTCCCGATGGAGCAATTTACTGCAGTGGCCAGCCTTTGTAAAAACCACCATATCCCATTCTACCACTTCAATATGGGAGACAACTTCAAAGTGGTGGACGATCTGCTTGAGTCAGAGACAAACTCGAAGACCCAGTTCATAGTCATTAGTGGGACGTGGGAGAATGGGAGGAAAATCAAGGCTGGTGTCAATCCCAGTATGCTCACCAGCAGGTGGAATAGCTCAGGTAAGTATTTTACTTTGTTTGTCTTTCTCACCTTGTAAAAAATTTATTCCTTAATTTTTTTTTATGTCAGTATTGCCGAAGGAGTTCTCCGACTATGTTGAGGAGGGGAAAACCACGTGTGCCAAATTAAATACTTGGGCTGCTGACCGTTGGGAAACGCTTTCCACAACTGCTTTACCTTAGGAAACTTGGTGAGGTCCCACCTCTAGAACACAACGGGCCGGAGAGACCTCACTTGGGATGAGTTGACTACATCACCTCCTCCGATCGTTATACTTAAGAGAACGGAGACGAAATACGGTAAATTAGATTTTTCCCTCGAGAGCCAAAGCCCCAAGAAAAATGAAAGGGAAGAAAGGAAAGAAAAAGAAGGTTGCAGAAGAGGCCGTTCGGGGTGCTACAGAGGAGGTTGTTCCTGAGAGCTAATAAGAGCAGTTCCAAGGAGAGATTGATGCCACTTTACTTAAAGTAGCTGAGGACGAGTCCATTAAGGAGGCAGGTGAACCCCAAAACCAACCAAGGCCTCCTAAAAAGAATCAAAAGAGAGGAACTAGCAGCAATGAGAGGGTCGCTAAAAAAAAGAAGGTCTTCTTGGGGGATGAAGTAGTCCTTCGCCCTTCAGAGCCTCTACCTCCAGCTGATATAACCGATCCCACCCTGGCAGAGAAAATCCCCACCGATCTACACACCGGAGAGGGTACTGGAGAATATTTGGAAGAAGTAGACATTAGTGGCCTCCAGAAGATTGGCCTCTATTTCGGAGAGTTTGATAAATACGACTTTGCTGGCCCCTACCTTCCCTCAAGTTCCTCCAATATGGTGAATTTTAATGGTAAGTCTTTCACTGTTTCAGGGGAAAACGATTCGGTGACTCACTCTATGCTGGGCCATATTCAACTAGTGCTCAATTTGGAGAGGCAAGTAAAAAGTCAGTAAACCCTCATCAACAGTCTCAACACTAACAAAGAGAGTTTGTCCACTTACCTTCTTAAGGAGCTTGGGGATTTGAGAAAGGAGAAAGAAGATCTGGTAGCCAAGGTGGTCACTTCGAAGATAGCTAACACAGAGCTCTAAACCAAATGCACCGGACTGGAAAGGGATCTTTCCACCTTGAAGGGAGACATGAAGATCAAGGATGATGCCATCCAAACCTTGTCCACTGACAAGACTTCTCTCGAAGAGGCTGTGTCCAAGGTAACCAAAGAAAAAGAAGACTTGGTGAGAGAGCAAGATCAATGAATTCAGGCCCGCGTCGATGCATATACCAACGAGGTGATAGATTCCTTAGAAAAAGGTATGCCGAAATTAAGTCTCATATTGTTCTGCTTCGGAAGAGAACGCTTAGTACCTTGTGGTTATATGTTCAGTATAAAGATATCCCATTCCATATAATGGTGGATGTTGATAAGAAGAACTATTCCAGTAGAATTGACGACACCACCGATGAGGAGGAATGAACCGGAGAGAGTTCCAGTGGTGAACCCAAAGATCTTAGGAAGAAAGATGATGCAGGAACATCCGAAGGGAACAAGCCCGGAGGTTTTAACTATTTTGTTTTTTCTTAACCTTATAAAACACTAAAGTCCTTGGATGGTCAAGGCATTTTTGTAATAGTGTCCAGTTTGGGTCCGGTTAAGCCTTTGTTTAAACTCAAAGTCCTTGGATGGCCAATACATATTTTATGTTTTAATATCATCATCCTGCTTCAGCCGGATAGGTTAACTTTGCTAAATTTTTGTTTTGTTTCATATATATTTGCTAAATTTCAATGGCTAATGTTACAGCCCCTATTTGTTCTACAAGTATTTAAGATGAGAGTGTTTAAAATCTCTGATGAAAAATGTTAAATGGTCATCATTCCACCTGATCAATCCGATCTATCCAAGATCCTTAAAAGAGTTTAAAGAAACTGTAAAACACTCCGAATATTTTAAGAAGGCATCAAATTTTATTGAAAAAAACTCCGACACCTCTTTAAAACCTCCCCGCGCCACCAGGTTAAGAAAGAGTATGCCCCCTAATATTTCCATGGATTTAAAATAAGTAAATATTTACACAACTATGATTCTAGATACAACCGGAGATATTCAATATTCCAAGGGTGGTTTAAGATTCTTCCATCTTTGTCTTGAAGCCTGTATGTCCCAGGCTTAAGTTTTTCGGTGACCTCGTAGGGCCCTTCCCAGTTTAGAGCTAGCTTGCCGAACTGCTTCTCCTTAGTATGTAAGAAGACTTTCCTCAACACTTTCTCTCCTGGTCGAAAATCCATTCTTTTAATTTTGGAAGCAAACCTGCTCCTCATCAAGCCTTGATAATAGGTGGCTCTAAGATGAGCTTTAACCCTTTTTTCTTCTATTAAATCCAATTGACTTATGATTGCCATTTCATTAGCCGGTTCGGATAAATTGTGGACTTTGTATGATGGAAGAGTTGCTTCTATTGGAGAAATTTCATCCATCCCATATACCAAGGCAAAAGGAGATTCATGTGTAGCAGCTCCAGGAGTAGTCCGGTACGCCCATAATACTTCTTGTAAATAGCTTGGCCACTTTCCTGTAACCCCTTCTAAATTCTTTTTAAGATCGGACATAATGGTTCTGTTTGCCACTTCAACTTGACCGTTTTCTTATGGGTGGAAATGAGAAGAGAAGCAATGTTGAATGCCCCTAGAAGCACATAAACTCTCCATATCCTAGTTATCAAATTGTGGCCCATTATCTGTGGTTATCTTTTGTGGAACCCCAAATCTGCAACAAATGTTAGACATGATAAATTTTATAACAGCTTTTGAAGTAGTTCCTGCCAGAGGGGCTGATTCTATCCATTTGGAAAAATAATCAATGGCTACAACAATAGTTCTGCACCCTCCGGATGCCATTGGTAGAGGCCCTACTAGATCCAATCCCCAACGAGCAAAAGGCACTGGCTCAAAAATCGATTCCAGGGGGACAGTTGGGATATGAATTTCATTACCATATATTTGGCATGGATCACATTTCTCTACCAATTCCTTGGCATCTGCCATTATGGATGGCCAGTAGTATCCGGCCAATAAAACCCTTCGACTTAAAGCTCTATAGCCACAGTGTGCTGATCCCTCACCATCATGTAGTTCGGATAGCACAATTTGAGACTCTTCAACCCCCAAACAACGCAAGAGAGGTATACTAAATGACTTCTTGTAAATGATATCTCTTATGATTAAAAAACCACGAGCCCTATGCTTGAGTTTCCTTGCCACAGCTTTCTCCAGTCTTTGGGTTGAACCACTTGTATATTTAAACTTTCCTCATCTTCCTTAACCTGATTGGGTTGTATGGATGGATATTCTTGCACATGAATCCATGGGTAGGACTCAGAGTATGCTATGGTTGCCAAGGAGTCTGCTAGTGTGTTTTCTGATCTGGGTATGTGCTCATAGCTGACATATTTGAAGTTGGCTGCCACTTCTTTAAGGATGAACAAGTATTTAATCAACTACTCCTTTTTTGCCTCAGATTGACCTTGGGCATGATGGATAAGAAGCTGAGAGTCACTCATTAACCTGACTCTTTTAGCCCCACACACGGAAGCTAATTTCAAACCAGCTATAGCAGCTTCATACTCGGACTCATTGTTAGAAGCCCTAAAAGCAAAACATATAGCCTGGTATAACTTCTCACCATACAGAAAGGTTAAACATATCCCAGCACCATAACCCATGGTACTTGATCCACCATCCGTTCGGACAACCTGTACCTTCTTAGTTCTTTCATCTGCAGCTTGCTTAGTACTTTTGTCCGAATGGAATTCAACCAGGAAATCAGCAACAGATTGAACTTTGATTGCAGTTCGAGGGGCGAAATCAATATCATAATCACCCAATTCTACTAACCACCTGGTCATCCTGCTTGATATGTCCGCCTTCTGAAGAACATTTTTCAAGAGAAAATACTCCGGACAACAATATAATGAGGCCGAAAATAGGGCCTCATTTTCCTGGCAGCAATCACCAAAGCTAGTGCTAGTTTTTCAAGTTTTAAGTACCTTTTTCAGTATCCATCAAGCTCTTGCTGATGTAGTACACCAGACGAGGATAATTGTACACTTGTCTTACTAGCACCCCAATTATAGCACATTCAGACACTGTTAAATATATATATACAATGTCTCTCCATCAATAGGTTTATAGAGAGTCTTGGGGGAAGATAAATGCTTTTTTATTTCATTGAATGCTTGGTCGCACTGTGGAGACCAGTTAAAGTCTCTAGCACCCTTTAAAGTCTGGAAAAATGGGCACACCTATCCGAAGACCTTGAGATAAAACGATTTAGAGCAGCTAACCTTCCTGTCAACCTTTGCACTTCTTTAATATTCCGAGGAGGGTCCACCTATAATAAGGCATCAAACTGGTCTGGATCAGGCTGTATCCCTTTCTCACTTATCACATACACCAGAAACTTTATGGACTGTACTCCAAAAACACATTTTTCTAGATTTAATTTTAAATTAACCTTTGCCAAGTTGGCGAAAGTTTCTTGAAGATTTGCTAAGTGTAATTCTTCCTCCACACTCTTTACCATCATGTCATCAATATATACTTCCATATTTCTCCTAATTTGATCAGCAAACGTTTTATTTACCAACATTTGATAGGTAGCCTCAACATTCTTTAGTCCAAAAGGCATCACGTTGTAACAATGACGGCCCCTATCTGTAATAAAAGTAGTGTGTTTCTGGTCCTTCAGATCCACTTGTATCTGATTATAACCGGAGAAGGCATCCATGAAGGACAATAACTTGTTCCCAGATGTGGAGTCTACCAACTGGTCTATCAGGGGGACTAGATACAGATAGTTTTGGCAAGCCCTATTGAGGTAAGTAAAGTCGATACACATACGCCATTTCGCATTCTTATTTTTTACTAACACCGGATTGGCTGTCTATAGAGGGTACTGAGACTCCTTTATGTGCCCCATTTTGTTAAGTCGGTCAACCTCTTGAAATATGACATCAGTTTTTTCTTTAGAGAAAGCTCTTCTTCTCTGCATAACAGGTGCTACATCTCTCTGGATGAATATTTGGTGTGATATAACATTCGCAGACACTCCGGTTACATCAGCATTACACCAAGCAAAAACATGTTGGTGGTTCGCTAAAAAGGACAACACTTTGCTCTTCAATTCTGGTGTCATCTTAGATCCAATTTTGACATTTCTTCCTTCAGCCAGAGAGTGGGTTGCATCCTCTTCAATTGGTATCAAAACACTAGGGGTCTCTCTAGGGTCATCAATTTTACCCTCACCCCCAGAGGCCCCACCAACTGCTAATCTTCGTTTACCCGGACTGCCCTTACAGTTTTAGGGGAAAGCGCAGTTGCATAACATTCCCTTGCTATTTTTTGGCTACTTTAAATAACTTCCACTTGTCCTTGAACATCATATTTTAAACATTGGTGAACTGTTGATGCCACAATATGCATCCTAGAGAGCCAAGACCTTCCCAAGATTGCATTGTAACATGTGGGACAATCTACCACAACAAAAAGTACCCTGACCATTTTCTTGAAAGGGCCCTTGCCCAACAAAACCTCCTCCTCAAACTCCCCAACCACGTCCGCAGAGCTTCCAATGAAACCCACAATGGACCTATTCGAACGCTGAATCAATGCCGAATTCTTCATTCGTTTATAAGAACTTAAAAAGAGGATGTTGGCTGAGCTGCCAGTGTTAACCAAAATTCACCTAATGTCATTTCCCCTAATCGATGCTCATATCACCACATAATCTTCATGAGGACCAACTGTGTCCCTTAAGTCATCTTCATAAAAAAATGAAGGGAAAAGAAATCTGGGGTTAATAGGAGGACATGTCTCCCTCTAACCGAGTAGCCAGAGTGTGAACATGCCTCTTCCTTGAAGAAGGAGTTGGTGCAGTCATTGTGTCTCCCCCAAATATAGTAAGTAACTCAAAAAAACTTATGAGCCCAGACACCGTCTTGGTATGTTCTGTTATAACACCCACCTTATTCTCGGCTCGATCAAGATCCAAATACTCCGATTCTACATCAAATCTTTCAATAATTACCATGGCCCCGTCCGGAGCCAATGTCCCTGCATTGTTTGTTGGGCCAGTCTGATGAGCATTATCACGCATATTCCCACTTCTTCTCTTGACATAAGCACCTAATTTTCCTCTTTCAATCAGATTCTGCACCTCTTGTTTCAAAACGATGTAATCTTCTGTGTTATGGCCAATATCATGATGATATTGACAGAAACAAGTATTACGAATTTCCCTAGGAGATTGAAGCGCTAACGGCTTCCTAAAACGTACCTCATCTTTTGTTTTATCATAGATGGTTGCCACATTCTCTTTTAATTCAACAAACTACTCCAGTTGGACCCAAGGTCCTTGTTTATTTCTAGACTGCTCGCTCTGAGCTGGAGCTGGGTGAGATTGAGCCTTGGCCCTGTTGGGACCATGTCCGGCCTCCTTAGTCTTGTATCCGGACTGATTCTGGTTTGGTGCAGCTGGGGCAGACCTCACTTGCCTGTGCACCTTAGTCTTTTTTCGTTTCATCTACATTGATTTGCTTTCCCACCTAGTTCAGTAAACCACCCAATGTCATAGTCTTCTTCCTAGTGACCGAGTCAGCCAGATTCTCAGGGTTTAATCCTTGTCTCAGAGAAGCTATTGCTACTTGTTCAAAGCAATCAGCTAACCCATTTTTTGTGTTCATGAACCGGCTTATATAGTCTTTTAGTGATTCATTTGGCTCTTGGGAAAAATGGATAATAGTGTCTCCATTGCCCTTCACCTCCTTACTTCCAACAAACTGCCTCCGGAAGGCCACCCAAAATGTATCAAAGTTTCTGATGCACCCTTGTGGTAGGCTATTGTACAATTTCAATGCACTCCCCGTAAAAGATTGAGAGAAGGCTCTACAGACCAATTTTTCATCATCATCAAAATTCATCATAAATTTTTTAAATTGTTCCAGATGATTGTCCGGATCCTTGCTCCCATCATACTTTTCCATCTTAGTACTATCATAAATTTTTTAAATTGTTCCAGATGATTGTCCGGATCCTTGCTCCCATCATACTTTTCCATCTTAGTACTATCAAACCTCTTAGGAAGGTTTCCAGACAGTATCTTGGAGGATAAAGGAGATTGTCTCCAATTTTGGCCACGACTAAAGACAGTGTCTTCATTAGGTGTTGCAAAAATACCTGGCTCATCATGGAAAGCGAAGGGATCCATCAGCAGCTGATCCACATGCCTCCGGCTATGGCTGTGACTGTGAGATGACCCTTTTCCCAGATGCCTTTTCAATCTTCCATGCCTGTCCCTCTTTCTTGAATATTTTTTAACCAACTTTTGCTTCTTCTTGGATCTACCCTAATCACTGCTGGATGACAAGGACTCCTCAAGTCCATCATCATTCGAGGAGCTGCTAGAGGACTCAGACTCTAAGCTCTCCACCGGTTTAGACCGGTGAGACTTTTTGGAGCTGACATGGGTCTTTTTAGTACTCAAGTGAGTCTTTGCTGATGGGTCATTCTCCTTTGGATTGTCAGTGTAGTGAATGGCTGACACTTTTGATTTTTCTTTCAAGCCTAACTCCGCTTTTTTAGCAGCTCTCAAGGCTTCTATTTCAGCTTTCAGCCTGTCTCGTTATTCAATCGTGTACTTATCATTGTCACCCACCACCTCTATCAAAGGTGGTGGAACTGCTTGCTCGTCCGGATTCATCCGAACTGATTTTTCTTGCTGGTTTTGAATGCTAGATTCAGGTACCTTCTTCTCCCACTGTGGTCGCCAATTTGGTGTGGTTTATTTTGGACTGAGGGTAATTTCGTCAGGTGTTTTAGAGAATTTCAAGGGTATTAAATGTTTGAGTGTTTTGTAGTGAGAGATTTGAGCTGCCTAGTTGTATTAAATGTTCATTACTCTCATTAATGAAACTGGTTCGGTATTTATACCCCTAATTATGGACCCATGGGTTTTCGAGTCAAGTTACAAAACCGGGTCAGTTTAAAGACCCCATTAGTTTTTAAGTAGATTAGCACCTAGCTTAGTCAAAAGGTGTTTAGTGTTTTAGTACTTTTGTTATGTTCGGATAGTTCAGTGGGCACCTATTGTCCGAATTACCCCTGTCCGGTTTTCTTAGTGAGCCCTGGTGAATAATTTCGGACTCATCAGTATTAACCACGAGCTACAAGGTTTTATATACGAAGGGGCCTTGGTGATACTAAAGCGATGTACCTTATTTGGGTAATGTCCAATTTATGGTACGTGTTGAGCAATCCACAATCCATTAGTACCAATGTATATTTTAGGATGAACCCATCTATGAGCACTTATCAGGCCAACACATATGAGTTATATGGTTGGATACTCGAGATGGATGAGATGGTTGTTGACATGACTATAGATTATAGATACACATGTTTACTTAAGTGCTTTAGTTTTATGCACCTCAATTGGTCGAGAAAATGATGATGTGAATTAAGTTTTTTGTTTTATTACGTCTCTCTTTCTATGTAGGTTACGACTTTGATGATCTTGTTATGTTTGCTTTATGATATTATTTGTATGATCTTGTTATGTACGATATTTATGATCTTTTTATATTTTCTTTTATTGTTATGACTCTTATGGTATCTTATGTTAACTTATTTTATTTATTATTGTTATGGTCGATATAATTTTCTAAATTATCATGAAAATTACAGTAATATTGAATTGCGATCATCATGTTGATTTATATTGACATGCCTCTGGGGTTGTTCAATCCTTATACAACACGTGATCTTAATCGACTAGTCTTTGTGGAATACGACAGTCATAACGAAATATGTAGAATATTAACTAGTCTATTTGGGTTTCCTTGTTTTTAATTATTATGAGAGTTGTAGTAATATTTAACTATATTGCGTTAGTCTTATCTAACAAGTGTCCCAAACTGATTGGTTTTTATGAATTACGATATCTATATCTTACATATGTCAAATATCGATATGTCTCGGTGGATTACGCTATCCTCATCTAAAACTAGACTTATTTCGAATGTAAACATTCAAAGAAAGTTATCGTAGCAGTAGATAAAATCTATCGAGACTGATGATGTACAAATTATTAGAAGGAATTTGTCTAACATTTGTACTATCTCTATGATAGAGATCATGTCGAGCCACCGAAAAATTCACGATGTCTCGATGAGGTTAAAGGTAAGTGGAAGTATTAAGGAATTAACAATAATACGTGGTTTTCAATCTCGACTACGAAGATTATCAAACTGTGTTTGAATTAGAGATGTCATTTTTTCTCTGACACTGCATGTTTCCGACCAGAACCAACCCGTTGGATTAGGATACCTATATTTTTATTTTTACATATGATGGATCATGAGTTTTAAAATATATTACACGCCAAGTTTGGGATGGATTACGGGTTTAATATTTTTTTATAACGGATACCAAACCCACGAGATATCTATTATTATAATACTACTAGTTAATACATATTATATTATTATTTCTAAACTCTTAAATTATATTCTAATATGATTGAATTAGTTCTTGATTATTTGTAATTTTTATATTTATGGTTTTATTTTTGATAATTTTATTGTTATTCAAACTTGATTAGATATACAATTATATTAAACTAACTTCTATAGAATGAATCTAAAAATTTAAATCGAACACAATTGAACTATTTTAAAGAAAATTTAGTTTGAAAAGTTATTAACAAAACTTAATAAAAAATATAATTATTAAAATTTTAAATAAATAGAAAATTTTAAATAAAAAATATATTATTCAATATTTAAATTTGTTACTAAGTTTGAGCGTTTATATTGGATATATCATCATTATTTTGTATATATGTTATTTAAATATTTTTTATTGTATATTTTTTCTATAGAAATATTATATATATATATATTATAATAATAATAATAATTTGTATCCACCGGTGGATATCCGATTCCGAAGGGTTTGAATATGGAAAAATAATAATTCGTACTCGATAGGTATCCGAACCTGACGAATTTTAAAAAATATAGACGAGATTAGTTATAAGTATAGCTGTACCCGCACTCATCCCAACCCATTGTCATTCCTAGTTTGAATTAGTTAAATATAAAGTCACTGATATTTTAATCAATAAACAGATAAATGGCGCGTATAACTAAATAACAACTAAAAAAGAGCATGATATGCACGAAACTCAACTTGACTACAAATTTAATAAGGAATAAATGAAGCCATGTAAATGATATACAAGTAACAACCTCACCGCTAAAAAATGGATTATATTATCATTAATTTTAAATTTTTAATTTTTTTTTGTTTAAATTTAAGTGATCTCAAGTCATAATTGTTTCAATTTCAACATTTCTAAGTTACAATTGTTTTCGGTTCAATTTCATCGTTTTTAAGTTATCATTTTTTTGTACTTTTAGTTTTAACCATTTACTTTAATGAGAACTTATTTAAATTATTAGTTTAGTTAAAATATTTCAGTGAGAATTTCATTTTTTAGTCTAATAAGCTTTTTGTGCATGGGTGTCGACATATCCCAAAAATATCACACTCGTTATACGACCAAAATTATAAATTTTGGTTCTGATTTTTTTTCCCAAAAAGGTTGATTTCGTACACTATATGTGACATATTTGAAACATATTTTACTTGTCGTGCGGCTTTATCCACTATAAATAGTTTATTTTTTAAAATGTATAATTTTAACGTGATGTAAAGTTTTTCAAATGATACATACATAAATATTATAGGGATGAAAAAAAAAATTCAAACAATATATAAACAAGTTGTAAGTGAAAAATTAATATGATAAAGATACGTAGATAAGTCGTGGAAACGAAACTTAAACAAGTTACACGTGGACAATTGTCAAACATTCATAGCATAACCAAAGATCTTTTGTCAAATTGGTAAATTTTGCTTCTTGGTCACGCAAGTTAGGCGTATGGACAAGATTGATTTGGTTAAATTTATTAAATGTTTTGTGGAGTGAAATTTTCCTACTATTACGTCTTCCGAGTGAAACAACTTCTATACCGAGTATAATTGTGGTAACGGTTCATCCAGAACCACCATAATCGTATGGGTTAACGTCTCCAATAATAATAATAAAATAGTATGAATGTTTTGGGATGCATTTTGCACAAGTAATTCAATGTATTATATTCCAAGATTTCTTTGGTCGAGTAATTGTCTTCTTTGTGTGATCTTTAGTACTATGAATGAATTTAGTTTCGAGAAAATTATGCTACCTATCAGGACGCACTAGCACTCTCGGTTTCCTCAATGACATGCCGATTAAAGATTTATCTCGTTTAGTCGATCAATATGGACCATAATTATGTCCAACCTATAGTAGTAACCGATGCCTTATGATCTAGTATGTGATTTGTTTTGGGTTTGAGGATTTGTATCACCTTATTTATAATATGATCTTGTATATCTTCTGAGTAACCGTGGATATAATTATCTATTATTCTGATTTTTTTGTTAGGTCATTTTTTGTCGTAGTTTCATCTATATGAACGATCTCTAAAGCTCCACAAATATATATTATTCTTTTGGAAATTCATATGTTCTCTATCCGAAATAGAGAATTCACAAAGTAATCCATATGCTTTTCTAACAATATAACCATCAACTACCTTTACTACGCTTATATTTTTATCACACTGATAATTCTTGTGGAAAAAATTTAAAGAGGAAAATGATAAATTACTAAATCATTATAAATATAAATTTTATGTACGATATTTTCGTAAGAGATACTTCTCTTGAATGATTTTAAATTGTTTGAATGTTTAAGAACAAACAATTCATAAACTCTAACAAGAGAAATACAAAATTTACTTGACCTAAACTGATGTAGCTTTTTAGGCTCGTGGGAGCGCCCTCTCCTTTATAAAACTATAATTGAAATATTCTAGCTATAACATTTAATTTTAAAATAAAAATTTAAGTTTGAAAAATTAAAATCGCATTTACTGATTAGTTGTTCTATTGTCAAAATACTGAATCTTGTTTATGAAGTGCTGAATACATATTTACCTCTGTACTATTATCCATTAATTCATAACATAATCTATCACATTTTCAAAGAAGGTGGACAATTTGTCTAGTGTTGTGAGTTTTGTGTTATACTCTTTCTTCGTCTTTGCTTCGACAACTATATTATTAAATTCCATAAACTCCTATGCATAGTCCCATTTGGCTATCAAAGTTTTAGTGTTTGCAAAAATATTTTGGTTTATATTTCATTGTCCTAAAATGTGGGTTGTGTTCGGAAAACATCTCCAATAGTTCGAATCAACCCTAACTCTCGATCTGTCACGATAATAACCAAAATTGAAAAATATTATCCACTATTACCATCTATAGAACACTAAAATCTCATGTGTATTTTACTTGTTTATCTGAACTCGGAGTTGACAAAACTAATACAAAATGTTTGGTTGGTTGATATTACACGAACAATATCAAGAAATAATATGTTTTACATTAACTTCTTGTAAGTACTATCCATGATGAAAACTCGTGGGAATATGCACAACAACTCAATACTTGTAGGATACACGAAAAACAATTCGATGATCACGTTTATTAATTTGTTTGATCAATTCCACATGTCGTACTTTTATTCCTTTATTTTTGTTAACAAGTATTGCATTTGAGTTTTGTCGATTTTTTCAAGTAAATAATGTTTTAACAAATATTTTAGATTTTGCGCATGTTAGATAAATTTCAAGGATATGACACTTCATACCCATATATATTTATCTCGGACGAGAACCAATTAATTTTAAAGTACATACTAATTCCTCTTTATCCGTTTTATAGTTACCAGCTTACGAATGGCCTTCCAAGTGCAAGCTCAGTTCGTAACCTTCTATCACGGTAAATTCCCAATAGTCAAGTTGTCCTTCAACTAGATTGAGCCTTAACTAAAAGGAAATCTTTAATTTTTTACGTACATTTTCTTTTGAGATATAGCTTTGCCAACTTAGCCATAGTGAACATTTAAACAAGGGTATTGGTGGTATGAAAACTAAAACTCATATTAGATTTGTTTCAAAATTTATATATGGTATTAATTTAAAAATATTAATTTAAACAAAAAATCCACCAGTTTATTTATGTAGTTTCAAATATAATTGGTTAAATTTATAAAAAATATGAAGGTACCGTTATACGAGTGATGTTTTTATTATTCATAGTTGTATATTGTCTTGCGAAATGGTCATTATAATTTTTTTGAAACTCAACCATTATAGATATTTCAAAATACTATTTTCACTAGTATATTGTGAAGATTGGCGAAACAATTGTGAAAATTTACCGAAATTCACAGTTTAGTGGAGAAATTGTATTTTTCCGCCATATGATGGTGAAAGCATTTGGTAGTCAAATGAAGAACTCATTACTCATAGCCGCAGATGACGACTAACAGAACGATATTAATTCCTCTAATAGTGCATCTACTAGCTCATTAGTAACCTTATGCTATGAAATTCATGCCTAAAACCATTTGCTTGTTGAACACACCCATACATTTTTATGTACATTTTCTTATAGTAGCACCCATATTATAATTTTCTATACATTTATTTATATATATAATTATTAAAGAAATGACAAAGATATTTTATTTATTGTTTTTAATTTATTGATATGATTTTTTTTGTTATACATGTTTTTTTTAATTTTCAATGTTAAGAACGAGTGATCTATTTCTATTATAACGAGTCATAAAAATATAGGATATGTGGCACGTATTAAATAATAAACATAGTTACGTATCATTTTTTTTGAAATTTATTTCCATCAACCAGCTGTCTCATTTTGATCCTTACGAGGGTGTTTGTGACCTTATCCCGTAGATGTGTCAACAATGCATGATGTTGAAGAACTTTATCTATAGAAAAGTCAGTAACAAATATATTTAATAGAGTTTTTCATGATGACATAAAATTAGCTCTTGATCCATTCTAGATATTATATGACCCTTTTGTATTTTTGTCGCAGATGACGACTAACAGAACGATATTGGTTCCTTTAATATTGCATCTACTAGCTCATTCGAGACCTTATTCTATGA
The DNA here is from genome assembly GCA_036936605.1 of Limnanthes douglasii subsp. nivea. Taxonomy (NCBI): domain Eukaryota; kingdom Viridiplantae; phylum Streptophyta; class Magnoliopsida; order Brassicales; family Limnanthaceae; genus Limnanthes; species Limnanthes douglasii. The sequence continues at coordinate 53,922,548 of JAUPFV010000005.1, forward strand.
AACCTGTACTTAAAATCATTCACTTGTTGATCACAAAACGTTGCATACGACATAAATCTATTTGATTGATCCAACATATTGAATATTATTAAGTTGATATGACTAATGTTGTGGCCGCAGAGCATACTACCACGTCAACCTCTGGGAAACCTACTACTGCAGCCGGTGAGGGTAGCTACGTAAGCTATAATTGTGAGTCCACATCTCATATGGGTAGCAGTTAACTGATGCAAAAATGTTCTGTTGAAAATAAGGAAGTAAAAACCCACGTTGCTCACCATTTATGTATTTTTTATTTTCAGTTGCATTTTTTAGTTTACTCGCACTATATTATGTTTTTACTTATGATTGTGAGTCTTTTATAGCTAAGTATAATCTTCTCAACAATGTGCCCCTAAGGTGATGAGCAACAAAGAAGGCTCATGGATGCTGTGGGCGATGCTTGGAATCATCAATGTTATAACTTATTTATATGCGATAATCTATTTTATTCATTTTTTTGAAAGATGAAAGAGACAATGCTGACGGAAATCGACGATGTGATAAACATTAAAGAGGAACAAGTGCATGAGTCTCGACTTGTGCAAATTTAGAAAGTTCAATTAGAACCGAAGGAGGATGTTGGGATAACTTGACAAATGTTGGCTACTGGCCAAGCTTTAAAAACATCAACTCAACTGAACATGACTGAAGGACATATCATTGACAAAGACTTGGAAATGATTGAACTACCAATTGATTCACCCTATGTACAAGCTTTAAAAAAATAGTTCACCGAGTTTTTTTCATGGTCATTACGTGGTAATAAAAATATGCCTTAAGTTTTTGTCAATCAAGTCTCTATTTTTCTATTTTAACATCATCATAATATGATATATTTCGAGTGCATTGATGAAAATTCTATAAAAATTAGTTTTTAGATCGATATCTCGAGGGTTCATATACCTCACCTTGTTCTGCTACCGATATACTAAAATGGCAGGCTAAGACCACTATAAAGGTAAATGTGTGCTTAATTTTATAAAATTTATTTAAAATTGTGGCATTTGGTGAGAATAATTTGTGATTAAATGGTATTTTGGGAAGTCTGTGAGTTAAATTTTATTTTTTTTGGGCAGTGAGTAATGAGATAAAAGACCTGTGTGCTTGTATTTAATGTTTTCTAGTTATACTCCAACCTATTAAATGAAGTTGGTTGGGGTATTTATACTATTTCTCTGACCTAAGGGCCTTATCGATCAGATGTTGGATCTGGTTCAGTGTTAGCACACAACTGAGTCACATATTGTGTGTTCAGATTATTTTTAGTTTGCATTTTATCAAATATACCCGAACTGCCCCTTCGATTTTCATAGAATTTTCCTTCCAAAAAATTCCAATCCTATCAGTAGCCCTTTTAGGTCTTTCAATTTTTTTTGGAAAGCTAACTTATTTATTGAAAGAACACAGATCGGATCCGAAGGGGTATAGTTTTTGTAAATGAAAAAGTAACGGTAAAAAAACTGAAAGTTGACACGTGTTACGTTTTGACTGAACCTCTCAGCCGTTTTTCTTTTTTGGAAGTTGTACCTATTTTCAAAAAGTGATTAGGGTAGGCTTAACAACCCCTAATCATTGTCCGAACGATTTCATCTTCCCCATAAGAAACATTCAAGTGGTTTTAATCTCTATTTGAAATTGTTTTACTGTTTAGTTTCTTATAACCAAAAATATTTTCTTAGAGAGAGAAAGCTTGAGATTTTGGTTTCCCTTTGTCTTTGAGAGGTTATATGTTCACTGCTAGAATAACTCTGATTAAAGGAGGTTGGTTGAACCTATCAGACCTAGAGAGATCAAGATAATAAGAAATAAAGGAAGCAAGAATCGCAGCCGGACTCCCCATTTCTCCTGGTGGAGTAGTTAGCTCAATGGTTCCATAACTTGATAAGAGCACATCATCATCTCGAACATTGGTATTGTGAAAACCCTCTTTCATTCTTACCTTGTCTATTTTAGAATCTGAACCCTCAGTTCAAGCGTTTTTAGATTCTTCTCCTACGAGAAAAACTGTTTCTAGTGTTAGGAAGCCATTATCTTTCACAGCCATGGGATAGCACGCAGAAGAAATCATGCCCCCCAAGAGTTACTCGGCTCTTTAAATCTAAAAGCAATCCCTCCTCATCCAAAAATGTCAGTTCGGATGCCTTAAAACCTACTGCCCAATCCCCAATTAATCTGGACAACACGTCCATCCTTGATAAGGCCACTCAAGTTGAAAAAAGGTCACTCGTGCTAAGGCAACCGATCATCAATCAACTATAATGGAAGAAGACATGGATACCAGTGGGGAGGATACCCCACTGGAAACATACGGACATACTGAGGATAACCAGTTTGGTCCAGAAGAGAAAATGTAGGGATACCTAACACTGAAACCCTCCCGAAGTGTTTTTAAGGGAGAGTTGGGAAAAATCTTCGTAAGGTAAACACGAAATATTTGTTGGCCCTTCAAAAAATTAATTATGTGTATACACATACTGTTGAACTGGACCAGATACAGATGAGGTGAGGCTTCTCCGAGTCAATCAAAGTTAAGATTCTAGTCATTCTAGAGACTCCTCTAGACTGCAAAGTTAATGAACTTGTGGTATACACCGAAGTGCTAAATTAGGGACTACGTTTCCCCTTGGACCCAGAAGTAGTTTGGTAATTTCAGTTGATTAAGCTTTGCCCTAGCTAGCTGAGCCGAACGCTTGGTACATCCTTCTAGCCAACATCATTGCTTCCCGACTATCTAAAATTCCATTGCATATGGAGCAATTTGTTGATGTTGTTGGTTTATGCAGGAACCACCAGATCGATTCTATTACTATAACATGGGGAATGATTACAAGGTGGTGAACGACCTGGCTAGAGGGTGAGAAACCATGGAGGACCCAGTTTCTGTTCATCAGTGAAACCTGAGAGAACGACAAAAATATCAACTATCAAACAAATCCGAGTCTACGGACTAGGTATTGGAGGAGCTTAGGTAACACTTCTTTATTCTTTTGGTTACATTTAACTTTCTAATATTTAGACCAAACTGACTATTATTTCATTATACAATTGTTTCAAAGATGTTTCCAGAGAACTTAGAGGCTGGAAAAGTTACCCTTGGCAAATTAAATCAATGAGAAACAGAAAAATGGGGGCTTGGTTTCCACGAGTATTTCACTTCGGGAAATATGTTGAGATCTCATCTATGGAACCTCACCAGAAGTAGAGCCCTTACCTGGGAACAGTTGACCACTCCCCCTCAAACAGATGTTATACTAAGGAGGACAGAGGCTAAGGATGGCAAACTATACTTACTAGCTTGGAGTAAAGCTCATAATCATCTTGAAAAAATCAGGAGGAAGAAGCAGGAAAAGTATGAAAACGAACCACCTTCTCAGAACCCCGAAGCAGTCAGTTCGGAGAATCCTGAAGGGATAAATTCTTCCTTATTGGAGGTTGTGGCTGCAATAATCAGGGAAACTGGGAAATCAGATCAACCTCTTCAGGCCAAGAAATAAGGTCATAAAAGGCACAAAAAGGTGATGGCCGAAGAGCAAGGAAGAAAAGCAAGAGAAACCTGGGGTAAGAGGTAATTCTCCGGTCTCCGGTCGACAAAATCCTACATTTCCACTTGATTCTCCTTCATAAGTAGATGTACCTGCTGATCCTAATTTACCAAGGCTTCCTACCGTTAACCAGCCACCTAACGAGGGAGATGCTAATTTGGATGAGTTTCACAACATGTACTTCAGTGAAATGCGATTTTGGATCCTACCCTCAGTCCACTATTCCCAACACCATTATTTATAATAGCGAATCTTTCAAGGTGTCAACCGAACAAGACACCTTAGGCCATGAAGTTTTGGGCTTTATTAGGCCAATAGTGGACTTAGAAAGGCAGGCCATGGAACAAACTGCAAACATTGACACTCTTACTAACTCAAATCAGAATTTGACTGCCGATCTCACCGCTGCTTTGAACAAGATTGAGGCTTTAAACAAAGAGAAAGTGGATTTGGAAACCGAACTTCGTTAGTCATAGAGCGTTGAAAAGGAGATTCAAACCAAATACTCCACCTCGGAAACCAATTCTTCCAGTGAATCAAAGCCTTGAAGGAGCAACACACCACCAACACCAATACAATTTCCAGTTTAATCGAAGAGAAAGAAAAGCTAGAAAAACCTCTCTCCAGAAAAGAAGAAGAAAACAAATCTCTAAAGGATAGAAAGGCTAAAGATATAGTTGATGCCATAGAGAAGTATGCTACCGGGGTGGTGAATTTTCTGGAAAAAAGATACGAGAGGGTCAAATCGGACATGGTTTTGCTATTCAATGAAACTTTTCTAAAGAAGACCCTTGGTCGTTTGTGGAAATATGTATCATACGAGGAGATTCCCTTCTATACCACTGTGGATGGTGATAAGCATGGTTATTTCAAGTGGAAAATATTATGATAAATGAATTGGTGAGAGTTCAAGCGAACTCAAGAGTCCCAAGAAAGGTGAAGGTGATGAAAAAATCGAAGGGAATAAACCCTAAGGTTATAATGTTATTTTATGTTTTAGAACTAACGTCCTTGGAAGGCCCAAGGCATTTTGTAATATTTTTGAATTCTTGTTTTATGAACCAAAGTTCTTGGATGGCCAATGCATTTTTTGGATTGTGGGTCAGACTCATTCCGATCAAGTTTAAATATCAAATATTTCTTGTGTACAAGCTCCATTGTCTTCTTATAGATAATGTTTTAAGTGGTTTTTAATATTTCCGACTTGTTTAAAAATGTTTAATAAGTGTTGAATGACTCTAATCACGAGTGTTTAATGAATCTGATCAAGTGTTTAGTAAATCCGGTCAGCTCAAACATACTTCATTTGAGAGTTTGGGTGTTTAATAAGTATTTAATTTATCCGTTCTCCTCATATTATTCACAAGAATTTTGAAGAAGGCATAAGATATTATTGAAAAAACCCGGACACCTCATTAAAATCTCTCCACGCAACCAGGGTAGGAAAGAGTATGCCCCCCGTAATATTTACACTGCGATATGAGAAAGTAAATATTTTACAAGAGAGTTATATTCTAAATATAACCTGTGATGTTCAATGTTTTATGGGTGCTTCGAAACCCCGCTTTATTTGTCTTGAAATCTATATTTTCATGGTTTTACTTTTTTCACATACCACATATGGACCCTCCTAGTTCGGAGGCAGCTTTCCAAACTGCTTTTCTTTATTATGCAAAAAGACTTTTATTAAGAATTTATCTCCGAATTGAAATTCTCTTCTTTTAACCTTGGATATTAATCTGCTTCTCATTAAACCCTGATAGCGTGTTGTTCTTAAATATGCTTTGACTCTTTTATCTTTAATCAAATCCAACTGATTTCTAACTGCCATATCATTTACCTGTTCGAAATAATTATGGATCCTGAAAGATGGTAAAATAGCTTCTATGGGCGTGATTGCATCCATCCTATAAACGAGGCAAAAGAGGATTCTTGTGTAGCAGTCCAGGGAGTAGTTCGGTAAGCCCACACAATACCTCTTGCAAATAACTTGGTCATTTTCCTACAACACCTTCTAGATTTTTATTTAATCTTGACAAGATCGTTCGATTAACAACTTCAACTTGCCCATTAGTCTGAGGGTGGAAAGTAGAAGAAAAACAGTGTTGAATTCCTATGAAAGTGCAAAACATCTCCATATCTTTATTATCAAATTGAGGCCCATTATCTGTAGTGATCTTCCGGGGAACTCCAAATCTGAAACATATGCTGGATAAAATAAATGTTATAACCGCCTTAGAAGGGGTTCCAACTAAGGGTGTTGCTTCTATCCACTTGGAGAAATAATATTGGTCATTATTATTGTTTGATATCCTCCGGATGCCATGGGAAGCGGTCCAACCATTTCCAAAACCCATATAAGAAAAGGTATGGGTTTAGATATGGACTCCATAGGAATTGGTGGCACATGGATTTCATTTCCATATCTCTGGAAACGATCACACCTCTTGACCATATCTTTGGCATCTGCCATTATCGTTGGCCAGTAGTACCTTGCTAACAAGACTCTTCTGGTTAAATCCTTATAGCCACAATGTGCAGAGCCTTCTCCATCGTGTAGTTCAGATAGAACATTTTAGGCTTCCTTAAATCCTAAGAAACGCAAGAGGGGTCTGCTAAACGATTTCTTGTAAAGAAATTCCCTTAATACCAGGAAACCACGAGCCGTATATTTAATTTTCTTAGCCAAGGATTTACCGGAGGTAAAATTCCATTGGAAATAAATTGAAAAATATCATACCTCCAGTCTTTGGGTTGAATGCCAAATATACTCATACTTTCTTCATCCCATTTAACCTTTTCTTGGCTTGAATCTATTGATGGACACTCTAGCATCAGAATCCATGGGTAAGACTCAGAATAGGCTATGGTCGCTAGAGATTCAGCCACAGTATTCTTCGATCTAGGGACATGTTCGTATTGGATATCTTTGAAGCTTGTAGTAACTTTTCTTAACGTGAGAAAATATTTTATTAATTGTTCCTTCTTTTTTATGACCCTGAGTTTGATATATAAGTAGTTGGGAGTCACTCATCAATCGAAATATTTTTACCCCATATATAAAGTCTAGTCTGAGACCAGCTATGGCTGCTTCATATTCAGATTCATTGTTAGAGGCCTTGAAACCAAAACATATAACTTGATACATAGTATCACCATAAGGAGAAGTTAAACAAATTCCGGCCCCACATCCCCTGGTACTGGATCCACCATCAGTTTGGACTACCCATTCTTTTTAGACTGGTTTTCTTGCATTTGCCCAGGAGACCTATCCGTATGAAACTCTATTAAGAAATCAGCCACTGATTGAGCCTTGACTGCAGTTCGGGGCGCAAAATCAATATCATAATCACCCAGCTCAACTGAACATTTGGTCAACCTGCTTAATATATAAGCCTTTTGGAGAACATTCTTCAAAGGAAAAGATGTTCGGACAACAATCGAATGTGCTTGGAAGTACAGTCTTATTTTTCTGGCTGCTATTACCAATGCCAATGCCAACTTTTCTAACTTCAAGTATCTATTTTCAACATCCAACAGACTTTTGCTAGTATAATAAACAAGATAGGGGTAATTATCCATCTCTCTTACTAGTACAACACTTACTGCATACTCTATTACCAATGCCAATGCTTATTGATTTCAAGGAAAGTGTGTTCACGTTGTGGAGACTAATTAAAGTTTTTGGCATTTCTCAATACTTGGAAAAGTTGAGCACATTTGTCAGATGGTCTTGAAATAAATCTATTTAATGCAGCCAAGCGTCTGGTTAGTATTTGAACCTATTTAGTGCTCCGAGGAGGATGTATAGCTAATAGAGAATTTAGTTGATCCGGATGAGGCTGAATATTTTTTTCGCTTATGACATAACCCAAGAACTTTGCGGATCAGACCCCAAAAACACATTAATCAGGCCTTATTTTCTTCGAGGCTCTTTACCATCATGTCATCTATATACACCTCTATATTTATACCAATTTGACTAGCAAAGGCCTTATTTACTAACCTTTGATAAGTGGCCTCAACATTTTTCAATCCAAATGGCATGACTTTGTAACAATGAAGTCCTCTGTATGTAATACAATTTGTGTGGTCTTTATCATTCAGATCTACTTGTATTTGATTGTATCCTGAAAATGCATCCATGGAGGACAATAGCTTGTTCCCAGAGGTAGAGTCCACTAACGGATCTATCCGAGGAACATGATAAGGATATTTTGGACATACCTTATTAAGATCAGTGAAGTCAATACACATGCGCCACTTGTCATTCTTTTTCTTGACTAAAACAGGGTTGGCAGTCCATAATGGAAACTGATATTATTTTATGTGGCCCATTTTGGTCAACCGATCAACTTCTTGCGCAATTACATATGCTTTTACTTTGGAAAAATACCTTCTTCTTTGCACAACCAGTCCATTATCAATTCGTACTGACAAATTATGACAAATTACTTTAGCAGAAACTCTGGTTACATCATCACTGCACCATGCAAAGGCATGTAAATTATCCGATAAGAAAGACAATAGCTTTTGTTTCAAACTTGGTGGAAACTTAGTACCAATTTTAACATTCTTGCCCTTGGCCAGGGAATGGAATTCAACTTCTTCTATATGTATTATAACACTAGGAGCCTCCCTTGGATCATCAATTTCATTCTCATCGGTGGAAGGCTCCAATAGCTGCTAGTCCTTGTTGAATTTGAGTTCCTCCAAAGACTTCGAGGCAAAAGCCGTTACATAGAATTTTATAGCTACCTTTTGACTGCTTCGGACAACACCCAATTGCGCCCCCACAACATATTTTAAGCACTGATGGACAATAGAGGCTACAACATGCATCCTAGAGAGCCAAGATCTCCCAAATATAACATTATAAGATGTTGGCCAGTCAACCACAACAAACAATACCTTTACTATTTTCTTGAAAGGCCTTTGCCCAATAATACTTCCTCCTCAAATTCTCTGATTACGTCTGCTAAACTCCAAGTGAATCCCACAATAGTTCCGTTTGATCATTGAATAACTTAGGTATTTTTTATCTGTTTATAGGTATTTAAAAATAATATGTTTGTCGAACTACCCGTATCAATCAGGATTCAGCGTACATCATTTCTTCCTATTGATGCCCCTATCACCACGACGTCTTCATGAGGTCCAGCAATATCCCTTGGGTCATCCTCATCAAAAACTATGAAAGGATCTTGAATTTGGTATAGATGAGTAGATATTCTCCCATCTAATTGAGTAGTCAAGCTATTGACATGCGGGTTTCTTGAACAGTTTGAAGGTGCGGTCATAGTATCTCCTCCAAATATGGTTAAAGACTCAAAATATTTAACCAGATCGGAAACAACTGGAGTCTTGTCCACTATTACCCCTACCCGATTCTGACTTGAATCCGGATCAGGGTACTCAGAATCCACATCAAAACTTTTAGTGGTCATCATAGTATCCTTCTGTCTCGACGTTCCAAGAGCTACAGAAGGAGTCATTCGGGGATGATGAGGGTGGAATTTACCAATATAAGTCATAAGGGTTTAATTGCAACAAACAATACTTGATGTAGCTATTAAGGTGTTAAAAGTCCCTCGAAGACCAATGTGTAAACGTAAAATTAGTTGAGGGGCCTTATTAATATGAAATAACGGCCCATTAAGAGCTTAAGCGGGTCCACCTTATTCTAGTATAAAAGGTGACCCACTTTCCTGGCAAAAGGGTATTGAATATTATTTTATGACAACCCCCTTTATCTCTCTATACTTTCTCTCTCTAGTCACATCTGGTTCAAGATCCCAAATATTCTCCCAAACAATTATTGACTCATCATTGGCGCCGTCTGTGGGAACCGAGTGATACCGAAAAGGAATATTTTGCTCTTTGAAAATCACATTTTGCGGGATGAACAACGAAGCTGCGATAGAGAGGGTCGGTAGAGAAGTCATCCGAGCCGTCTCAGGTTCGAAAGGCGAAGGAGCCCCTGGTCGGGAATGGCACGATCGGGGTCGGGACAAGCGGTCAACTTTAATAATGACCCGAAAACAACTCCTTGAGGATATTGCCAGGCTAAAAGAAGAAAGAGAGCGGGCACTGGACGAGAAAAGGGTCCGGGAAGGAAAGGGAAAAGAGCCCATCTTGGAGGATCGGGAGGCAGCCGACCATGACGTCGATCCGCGAATAGGAGCCCGACCCGTTAGGTATTACAGGGACTCTCTCCCCAACGATGAGCGAACTGCTAGGACTCGGCGGAACCCGGAGAACCATCGTGGCATGACAATAGACTACCCCTCAGATGACTCGTCGGGCAGAGAATATCTGCGTCGGGAAAGAGTCCAACGAACACAAAAGAATCGTTCCCGACGCCTCCGAGGACCCCGGGCAGACCCTCTAAAATATAAGAAGGGTAGCACCGATAAGCAGACCCCGGTATCCTTTGAGAAAGAAGAAATGCATGCCGCCAGCCGCGAAGAGCGGGAAGCTTTGCCACCAGTTCCGTGGCAACCATCGAATAGTCAGAACCATGGTTACAGAACTAGTAGCTAGTTTATCAGCCCGGGAGTTGAGGGACTCTATGGAGTTCAGACGGAAGGCCTTGGGGGAGGAGCATGTGAGCTCGGAGTTAATTGGAGGGCCTCCCCACTGTCCGATGAGATATTAGCGGGACAACTCCCGAAGAGATTCGACATTTCTAAACTAGAAAAATACGACGGGAAAAAGGACCCGGATAATCATTTGGAGGCTTTCAAAAACTTCATGTTAAGCTTCGACAACGATGACAAGCTCCTGTGTAGAGCTTTTTCCATGACTTTCAAGGACAGGGCGTCTAAGTGGTACAACCGTTTACCGCAGGGTTGCATTCGGAACTTCGGGACGTTCTGGACGATGTTCAGGCAGCACTTTGTGGGAAGTAAGAGCTTCCGGGCCAACGGAGACACTATCATGAATTGCAGGCAGAAAGTGGGAGAGAGCCTCAGAGAATACACTAGGCGATTCATCGACGCAAAAACCGACCTAGATCACTGCGAAGAGAACGTGGCCCTAACAGCGTTTCGCTTGGGTCTGCTTCCGGGGCCAATGAAGCAAGCAGTGACAAAGAAACAAGCATTCACGTTTTCCGCGCTTCTAGCACAGATAGAAAAGCAGATATTAATCGAGGAGACAGAAGGGTCTGAGTTGGCAGCGCAGATTCAGCAAAGTGCCCAAGCATCGGTAGTAATAAGGTAGGGCACCCGGTCGGACTACGCAAGGGCGGCCCAACCGGTCAGCACAATACACCAGAACCCTCCTGTGTCAGCCAAGCCTTCGGCCCTAGCCGGTCTGAAACCAAAACAAGCTGGTCAGACGACTTCGCGACCCATGTCCAACAAATGGACACGACCTGCATACTTCGCGGACCTCACGGAGTGTGTAGCATCGATCTACGAAAAGACCAAGAAGAGCGGGATATACCGAAGGCCTTTCCCGATCCCAACGCCTCGGGAACAAATGAATAACCGCTATTGCCGCTATCACGAGGACGTTGGGCATGATACGAAGGACTGCACTGCCTTGAAGAAAGAAATATAGATGCTCATAGAACACGGAAACCTATTGGAATATGTAAATAAGTCGCAATTGTACCAAAAGCAGAGACCACCATTGCCATTTCGGAGGTAACCGACCACTTCGATGTCTCCATTGAATACCTTGATCCCGAAGCAAATCGCAACATTATCGGGATCATTGAGGAGGAAGCAGAGGAGAGCGTCGGAAGTGTGCGGGGTCTTTGCGAATTTTTTGAGTCATTAACCATCTTTGGGGGAGATTCTATGGCAGGAGTTACACACTCATCCAAGAAAAGGCACATAGTCAACCTAACCACTCAGTTGGAGACCAGAACTTGCTTCCAAACCAGAAGCGTCCTTTCTCCGATCCTGCACTTCGACGACGACGACATGAGGGATATAGCCGGCCCACATGAGGATGCCATTGTAATCGGGGCAGCCATTGCGGGAGAGGAGATTCGGCACATCTTGGTGGATACCGGGAGTTCAGCCAATATCATCTTCGCGTCTACTTTTGCCAAATTCAAAACACAGCCAGTGATTGCGCGGTCCGACCGAACCATTGTCGGGTTTACGGGGTCAGCAGCCGACGTTATAGGAGAGTTCGAGGGCGTAGTCCAGTTAGGCCGCGGTCCTTTCAAGAAAGAGGTTACGGTTTTATTCGTGGTAGTGGACGCACCGGCCACCCACAACGCCATTCTTGGCCGGTCTTGGATATCACGCATGCATGCAGTAACTTCTACGATCCATCAATGTGTAAAGTACGTGGTCGGAAACAACGTAGGTGTGGTCTGGAGCAGCCAGAAAACAGCACGGGAATGTTACCGAGCTGCATTGGCACCTAAGAAAGACCAAGAGATGTTTCCAGCTCAAGAATAGAAATTAAGGGGAATCCCCCCGGGATCGCTACCAGTTGATGACCCCCGGGAGGCCCCAAGCCTTTTGACAACAGACGAAGAATGCGAACTGCACCAGTTCGCCGCGGGAAAATCTTTGCGGGTCGGGGCGTGCCTCTTGCCGACCCTAAGGGAGCAGCTACTGATCCTCCTACGGGAAAACCTAGACTTGTTCGCATGGTGCTCAGGAGATGTTACGGGGGTACCGGAATCTTTCGCGGTTCACAAGCTGACTATCAACAGAAACGTCAGACCGATTACTCAAAAGCGTCGGGCTTTTTCCCCAGAAAAAGCAGACGTAATCCTACGAGAAGTTGAGAGGATGACCAGCATCGGTCATATCAAGGAAGCGAGATACCCGTTATGGATTTCTAATCCCGTTCTAGTAAAAAAGAAAAGCGGAAAATGGAGAATGTGTGTGGATTTTACCGACCTTAACCGAGCGTGCCCGAAGGACCCTTTCCCGATGCCGAGAATCGACCAGCTGGTGGATTCGACATCGGGTAACAAACTGCTGTCGTTTATGGACGCCTACGCCGGTTACAATCAGATCAAATTACACTCCGCGGACCAGGAAAATACCACGTTCATCACAGGCCGGGGACTATACTGCTACAAAGTAATGCCCTTCAGGCTAAAGAATGCCGGCGCGACATACCAAAGACTAGTCAACAGAACATTCGAGGGTCAGATCAGGAGGAATATGGAGGTGTACATTGATGACATGTTGGTCAAAAGCGGAACCGATATAGCCCACCTTGCTGATCTCAGGGAAACCTTTGATAACTTACGAGGGATAAATCTCAAACTTAACCCGGAAAAATGCTCATTCGGGGTCCGGTAAGGAAAGTTCTTGGGATTCTTCGTCAGTGAGAAAGGGATTGAAGCAGATCCTGTCCAGCTCCGAGCTCTAACCGACATGACTCCGCCCTGAAGCATCAAAGAAGTCCAGATCCTGACTGGGCGTCTGGCTGCCCTAAATCGATTCATTTCTCGCTCATCTGATAAGTGCGCTCCGTTTTTTCAGGTCTTACGGCAAGCGAAATTTTTTGCATGGACTCCCGAATGTAATGAGGCGTTCTTAGGGATCAAACGATACTTATCGTCCCCGAACCTCCTAACAAAGCCCACCACGGGCGAGACGCTCTTCCTTTGCATCGCGGTCAGTGCAGCTCTAATCAGCGAATCAGGACCGACTCCAACAGCGGTCTACTTTTTGAGCAAAAGCTTGCTGGATGCAGAAACTCAGTACTTAAAATTAGAAAAAATGGCGCTTGCCCTGGTGACAGCAGCGCGGAAAATGCGCCCGTACTTTCAAGCCCACCCTATCGTCGTCCGCACATCATTTCCACTTAAATATGTTTTGCAGCGACCAGATATGTCCGGGAGAATATCCAAGTGGTCGGTAGAGTTAGGGGACTTCGACATCGACTTTGAACCGCGGACAGCTATCAAGGGCCAGGTCTTGGCCGATTTTTTAGTCGAGTTCCATTCTGAACGACCCGAGCAGGAGGTACCTCCCCGAGAAACCGCACTAGGCGAATGGATCATCCGAACCGATGGGGGAGCGAACGTTAGTGGTTGTGGAGCGGGGAGACAAATCATAACCCCGTCGAGCATTAGCATGCTCCAAGCCATCCGATTTGGTTTCCATACTTCAAACAACGAAGCAGAATATGAGGCTGCTTTGGCAGGATTGCGGTTGGCACAGGTGTGCGGGGTGAAGCAAGTACGCCTCATAAGCGACTCCCAACTTTTAATAACCCAAGCTTCGGGGAGTGCGGAGGCTCGGAAAGAACATCTGGTACAATACCTAGCAGCACTAAGAGTTCTGGCTGCTTCATTTGACAAAATCACCTATGAACATGTCCCGAGAAGTGAGAACACGACCGCGGATTCCTTGGCAACGATCTCCTGCTCTAGCAGTTATCCTTGGGTAACAGAACAAGAAAGCCCATCTATTATCAAACACCATGAGTTGGACAACCGACCTGAAATCGCATGCCAGATCTCTTCGGTAGCAACCTAGGATTGGCGGCGGGACATTATCTCTTTTCTAGCTGAGGGTCGGCTCCCCGATGACACCGCTTCGGCACGGAAAGTACGCAACAAAGCTCGGGGGTACATCCTTTTAGGGGATGTGCTATACAAGAAATCCTTTAGCCGACCCCTGCTTCGATGCTTAGGGTTCCACGAATCTCAAGTAATTGTGTCCGAGCTACATGATGGTGAGGGCCCGGCCCACTGCGGATACAAGGCTCTAATTAGGAGAATTCTCCTCGCAGGATTCTATTGGCCGACGATAACGGCAAATGCGTGACTCATAGTTAAAACCTGCGATACATGTCAACGGTTCGGAAACGCCATAAACGTACCTGCATCTCCCTTAGAATCCATATCTGAAGGGCTACCCTTTGACCGATTGGGAATCGACCTCGTCGGACCGTTACCAATGGCGTCGGGAGGAAGAAAAACGATCGTCGTGGCGGTGGATTATTTCTCTAAATGGGTCGAAGCCGAACCTTTATCCGCCACGAAGACCAAAGATATCATCAAATTTATCTGGGCTAACATATGTTGTCGGTTCGGGGTGCCGCAGAGGCTGACTATGGATAATGGGCCGCAGTTTGATAGCGTAGAAATGAAAGCATTCTGCACCACTCATAAGATCCGACAATGCTTCTCTGCTCCTTTCCATCCTCAAGCGAACGGGCAGGTCGAAGTAACTAACCGAACCATTTTGGATGGCCTCAGAAAGAACCTCGAGGGAAAGGCCGGAAAATGGCATGACTACCTACAAGAAGTGCTATGGGCTTACCGAACCACACCCCGGACAGCTACTCAAGAGTCACCTTACGCTTTGGTATACTGTATGGACGCGGTTACCCCCGCGGAATCTATTTTTCCTTCTTTCAGGGTCGAAACTTATCAGGAGGAGACGAACGACGACAGCCGACGACTCGAGCTCGACCTCATAGAAGAGAAGCGCAATCGCGCCCGATTAAACTCTTTGCACTATCAGACCCTGATGAGAAGTCGATACGCGTCCAAAGTCCGCCGTCGGGAGTTTAAGGTTGGAGACAAGGTTCTGCGGCGCGTCTTCCTTCACACAAAAGATAAAAGCCTCGGGAAGCTCGCCTCGAATTGGGAAGGACCCTACGAAATTGTCGAAAAAATCAAGAGCGGGACGTACCGCCTGCAGAATAGGCTCGGGCATCTTTTAAGGCTACCATGGAATATTGAACACTTGAAGTTGTATTTAGAATAGTGGTGGACTTGTATTTCAAATTGTATTTCACATTGTTTCAAATTGTAACGGTCGGGGATGCACTCTTTCCTACCTCGGTGGCGCGAGGAGGTTTTAACGAGGCATCGAAAAAACCCGACCACCGATTACATTAATCGAAAAATTCTTTTGCCTTCCAAATATTGAATTGTTGCGACTTTGGACAACTGACGAGTTGGACATCGTCCGTTCCTATTAATATCAATGGATCTACATATATAGTTTTCCCGATCCTCTGGGAAAATTTTCGATGACATATCGATCTACAGAACCTTAAGGGGTTTTTCGGCTTTTACCGATCTACATATATAGTTTTCCCGATCCTCTGGGAAAATTTTCGATGACATATCGATCTACAAAACCTTAATGGGTTTTTCGGTTTTTACCGGTCTACATATATAGTTTTCCCGATCCTCTGGGAAAATTTTCGATGACATATCGATCTACAGAACCTTAATGGGTTTTTCGGTTTTTACTGATCTACATATATACTTTAACAGACCCTCAAGGAAATTTTTCAATATTACTTTAATTTTCAGAGCCTAGGTTTTTTCAAGGTCCCCGAACTGTTTCACAACTTACGAACCCCGATCCTATCAGAGCCTAGGTAACAATGTGTGAGAAGATATAACCAGAAAACTTGATATATTAACAGGGGACCCCATGGCCCCCAAAAGCAAAGTTAAAGATGTTCATCAAAAATAACGACAGAGGGGCCCGCGGCCCCCAAAGAGTTACAAAAATAAGTAAGCAAAAACAAAAAAAAACAAACAGGCACAACTCCCGGATCACTCGTCCTCGTCCTCGTCCTCGTTCTCTTCATCCTCCTCAGCATCGTCGGATTCTCCACACTCGACCCCCTCGTGCCGGTCTTTCTCTGGCACGTCTAACCACATCGACCCGAGGTGAAGGTCTGGGAAGCGGTTGTGGAACGACAACACGTACGCGGCTTTGGCATCCGCAGTTTCTTTCTCCGACCACTTCCTACATCGGTTGGCGAAAGCGACGTTCGAGGATTTCAACTTTTGGACCTCCAGTTTAAAGCAGCGTCGCGGTCTTCCGCGGCTTTCTTTGCCACCTCCGTAGCCCTCATCGCCTCCTCCGTAGCTGTCTTCGCCTCTGTCGCGGCACGTTCGGCTTCAGCAACCCGACCCTCTGCCAACGCCTGAGCCGCCTTGGAAGTTTACACCTCCGAAGTCAGACTAGCGATCTTTGCCTCCGCTGAGACTAACTGCTGACTTAGCTCCTTTGCCCAACGCTCTTTCATGGCCTCCGGTACAAGCAAGTTATACAAAGATAAAGCTAGACCGTCTGATCCCCGTAGCGGGAACGTGTGCGGACTACCGAGCATCGACAACACAGGGAATTTTGGGCCACTCGACGAGGCTGCGTCTGGGTTTGAAGCCTCAGGGGGCTCACCATCATCCGGAATTTCCACAACGTCCGCCGTTGGAATACTCTGGGCATTACCGATCTGATCCAGAAGCTTCGGTCCTACAGTGCCCACCCCCGCGCTAACAACTGCCTGACTCTCTTTCCTCGAAGGCTTGGATTTCTTCACCTTAGACCCCTCCGCATCAGCACGACCTTTCCTCTTTTGCACCAGAGCCCGGTCCTGGCTTGCCTCCGTTCCTTCAGGCGCGGGCACCTCCACCCGAGTCGGTTCACCAGCCCCCTCGGCTCCGGTTTCCTTCTCTCCCCCCTCGTCATCTGACTTCGGGCGCTTGATAGGCGCCTTGTTTCGTTTGGGTAGATACAATATTGACCCAGGAGTGCCGGTTCTAGCAATCACGTCCTCCAAGCTTGGGGGCTGCCGCAGCTGCTCGATGGTGAGAACCTCGGATGAGCAACGCCAGAGGTGGCTCATAAATAAGTTCGTATCTATGAAGGTGCGATGCATAGCCCGACCCAGTGCCTCCGGGAGAAGCTTTTCAGCACCTCGAAAGTGGCCTCAACAGCTTTCGAGTAGTCCTTCTTCAGCCCTTGTAACCAGTCCTTCGACACTGCGCAAAAAGTCGGTAAATATATATAAAAAAAAACGGAGTAGTACCATCATGGACCCAGGTCCGCAGCAGCTGCCTCTTATTCTCCGAAGTGTAGGGAAGACCGTTCTCCCATCACCCGCTCAGAAATACGAACCGATGCTTCCAGCCTTTGTCCCCCTCCAAGAAATCATTTACAATCTTCCATTTATTTCCAAGGGAAGAGTAGAAGAACGGGGATTTTGGAGACTTGGACAGACCCGACATAGCAACATACTCCTCCATCGGCATAGCCCGACCTGAAAGACGGGAAGCCATGATACAAGACATTAGAGTATACCAGGCGTTCGAAGTTAGCTGCGACGGGCAGATTTGGAGGGTGCGGAAATAAAGCGCAATCTCAGGGTCTAAAGGGAAGCGCAACCCCCAGTTGAACAGCTCGGTAAACACCACAATCTCCCTAGATCGGATATGAACGGGGGTCTCCCCGGGAAGTGGGAACCGAACATTGACACATTCGAGAATTCCCCAGCGAATCAGCAGATCCTTATGATCAGACTCGGGGAAGTAGAGGTACTTCCCTTCGTAAAGAGAAACGACGTCTTTCGTCAGAAGCCAGCTAAAATACTTCGTAGTGATGGTAGCCTCAACTTCTTCGGGCAAGGGGTCGTCAGGTGGGTTAGCTGCGTTGCCAGCAGCAGCAACACAGACCTCCGCAGGCACAACGTGTGCTTCTGATTCTCCGACTTCGGGGTCTGGAGCCTGATCAGAACTTCGGGCGGTAGCGGCATCAGGTTCTGATGATCTGACCCAAGAGGTGGAGGCCTCGACTATATCGCCCGAAAAATCCCGATGAGCCGCTTCCACTTCCTCGGGCGTAAGCTGGCGTTTGGGCAAACCTAAAAAAGTGACCGCAGTGTTAATACCGGTCCGATACCCTCGAATCGAGGGCGTAAGTTGAACCATTTCAGGATCGTTACCTCCTACGGGGGACGTAGAGGGACTATCTTCTCCCATGGTCAAGAACTTGGATTTACGAGCGCGTCGGGGAAGGAACAGAGGAGGAGGAGCGGGTGAGTTGACGGGCAATAGGGTCGGATCGTTCGACCCGACTACAGGGGAATGAGAAGAGCTACCACTAGAAGAAAGGATAACGGTTTCTGGAGAAAGACTAGTCTCTGGAGATGGAGAAACAGGAGGGTCGGGTAGGAGGAAAGATTCTGCAGGGATCGGGGTGGCTAGGACAGCGTCGTCAGGAAGCGGAGCAGGAATAAAAGGTTTGGAGTTAGACCCCCAGATCAGACCAGCGCGTCGGTATTCCTCTGCTCGATCTCCGATGCTAGACCACTCTTCAAAACTCCACTCAGGCTTTTTCTTTTTCTTGGTTGGTTTTTGCTTCGGGTATCTGGGTTTCATAAAACGAACATTCCGGGATAAAGAAGGGTCTGATGAGCTCTCTCTCTCTCTCTCTAGAAATGATCTGACAGCACTTCCTCTCTCTAGAATGCCTCTGAGAGAAACCAAGGATTGTGGAGTATTTATAGGCAAGGTTGAAAGATCGGGGATATCAATCGACAAAAGCACAGCGGGAAGATGAAGAGTCTCCCTAAGAGCCTAGTCTGAAAAAGGCGTGACCCATGGGCTGATGACACGTGTTGACC
Source organism: Limnanthes douglasii subsp. nivea (assembly GCA_036936605.1). Taxonomy (NCBI): domain Eukaryota; kingdom Viridiplantae; phylum Streptophyta; class Magnoliopsida; order Brassicales; family Limnanthaceae; genus Limnanthes; species Limnanthes douglasii. The sequence goes on from JAUPFV010000005.1 coordinate 53,941,501, forward strand.
ACCGTCTGGCAAGAGCTTACCTAAGCCATCCCTTATGAGCCTACTGGTGATATGGGCCGTCACAACCGCGTCCGGTAAGAAAAACCAGCCAATCACAGGAGACCCGGGCTGGAAACTCGAATCGGGTAAGAAAAAAGCGCGGGAGTCAACCCGGATCGGAGCCACGAGCGTCGGACAAGAAAGTCCAGCAGAACCCGAAGATAGAATGAAGGTCAGACCGTTACGAACAGCGTCGGTTAGCGACCGACGCCATAGGAAAAAGAACAGATTCGCCCAAGGCAATTAGCCCGAAGAACATGGGAGATCGGACAACAGGTGCAGACTCGGCGATAAGTCTCCGCTCCTGATACTCTCGAAGACTGGGGGGCTACTGATGAGGGTGGAATTTACCAATATAAGTGATAAGGGTTTAATTGCAACAAATGATACTTGATGTAGCTATTAAGGTGTTAAAAGTCCCTCGAGGACCAATGTGTAAACGTAAAATTAGTTGATGGGCCTTATTAATATGAAATAACGGCCCATTAAGAGCTTAAGCGGGTCCACCTTATTCTAGTATAAAAGGTGACCCACTTGCCTGGCAAAAGGTTATTGAATATTATTTTATGACAACCCCCTTTATCTCTCTATACTTTCTCTCTCTAGTCACATCTGGTTCAAGATCCCAAATATTCTCCCAAACAATTATTGACTCATCAGGGGAGTATTGGTGCAGGATGGTGCATTATTTGGCCTGCTACCCCCTTGTTTTTAACATAAGCCCCCAATATACCCATTTCAATGAGATTCTACACTTCTTGTTATAATGCTATGCAATCAAGGGTGGTGAGTTTGGCTATTTAAGATTTCTTTAGTAAATAAGAGAATAAGTTATCTAATGAGAGTAATAGATTTTAGAGAGAGAGAAAATGAGAGTATACAAATGATATGATCTCAGAAAATTAACCTTTTTATTAGTTTAGCTTTCGCTTTTATACAGAGGCTCAAAGACTTAGCTTACAACTGAAAACAGTTGCATAAAAAGGGTAAATTGCACTCTTAGTCCATGATTAAAAGGCATAATGAGGAAATCCTCCTCTAACTTTATTAGATGTTATATAATACTTTTATTATTTAAAATTTAGTCCCTGAATTTCCATTTCTTTATCAGTAGCCCTCTTAGTTCTCAAGTCAGTAAATGAATGAGAACTAATTAACTAACTTCCAACCCAAATAGAAGCAATGATGATTTCATCTTCCACAATTCGATGCAAGCCAGCCATTCTGATACATCGAATTATGTCCTTAGACAACTATACCCCAAGCAAAGATTCAAAGCAAAATCAATAGAATCAAAAGTCAGATCTGTTTCAAACTCATCATAGCCCCCTTGGAGTTAGGTTTACAACTAAAATCCTAGCATGAAAGATATCGATCCCATAAACACAAAAACGATTCAAATTATGCCCAATCAACACAAAACCTTTTCCACTTCTGCGCACGTCTTTCTTTTTCCTATAAATTCCTAAGCATCTCACTTTTTATTTCACAAACAAAAATTCTTGAGAGAGAAACATAGAAAACCTCCCAATCTTTTCTACCTTCAACACTTCCTTCAAACTTTTTGGTTATTTTCACTAGAAAGTTCATACTTTTTTATTGATCTTTAATCAGTTTATGAGAAAACACCCAAGATCCAGAAGATCAAAGGCCAAAATTACCAAAAAACCTAAATCCCCAGAGCTTGATAGTAACTTTGTATTCGGAGCTTACGATTATTTCTGCATAAGTGAGAGAGCAGATGAATAAAGGATGCTGGATTGATAAGCAACGCTATCCTTGGAACATCAACCAAGACCATTTATTACGGTAATTTCGATCCCTTTAAAACTCCTGTATTTTCTTCTTCACTCATCATAGAAATAAGTCAGTCTTCCAAAACTCGAATGCCTAGAACACCTCAAATTTCTATTTCTCATACTAAATCATCACCTCGAATTAGTGGTGAATCGAGCAAATCTGCTTCGAAACAATCCGAAGCAACCCTTTCCTCAACCTGTCCCCCACAAGTTTCTTGGAAAAGAACTTTTATAGCCATGGGAAATGCTAATGATGCTACATCAGATCCTTCTACAAAATCTCCTCCCCCGAGGGAGATTGTTGAGGAAGCCTCATTACCTCAACAAAGTCCCTCAAAGAACCCCCCACAACTGAGAGACGAGACGCCAATCTATCAATTTTGGTTTTCATTCCTCGAATAACGAAGCTGCTTTGGATGGTTTGAGACTTGCAAAAATATTTGGAGCAACTTCAGTATGATTGGAAACAGATTCTCAATTAGTAGCAAGTCAAGTATATGGAAACTCTGAAGCAAAAAAATGATCATTTAATTTTATATCTTCGAGAGCTTCGAAATTTGATGATATTATTTGATCATGTTGCAGTGGACCATATTAGTCGATGAAGTAACATGGTGTCTGATTCGTTAGCAAATATCGCTTACAAGGAAGAGTATCTTTGGATTTTATTGCAAGAGAATCTTTAAATTCTAATCCAGCCAGACTAGTGTGATTATATGGAAGAACTATTTGTCACTAAAAATGTATTCTGAGGCGATTGACGAACTGATATTTTGAATTTTTTTAATTCGAGGAGTATTACCTGACGATGTGAAATTTGCCAAAAAATTACGAGGTAAAGCTTTTGGATACATTGTTTTGGATGGAGTGTTATATAAGAAAGCGTTGAGTAGGCCATTATTACGATGTTTGAATAAGAAAAAATCACATGAAGTTTTTATCAGAGTTGCATGATGAAGAAGGATCAACTCATTGTGGGTTTAAAGCTTTATCTTGTCGAGTTTTTCTTGCAGAGTTCCATTGGCCTTCGATCATGAACAATGCTAAAAATTTGGTTTGAAGCTGTGATACCTGTCAAAGGTTTTCTAATTCTATTCATAAGCCAGTTTTTCCACTTATGTCTATCACCAAGGCCATACCGTTTGATAGATGGGGAATTGATTTAGTGGGGCCTTTGCCGATGGCATCTGGAGGGCGACAAATGATAATTGTAGCGGTGGACTATTCTACAAAGTGGGCTGAAGCAGAATAGTTATTTGGAACGAAAGAAAAAGATGTCATTAAATTCGTTATAAATAATATTTGTTATCGTTTTGGGGTGCCTCAGAGGATTACCACGGATAATGGCCCTTAGTTTCACAATAAAGAAATGACTTGATTCTGTTCTTCGAAAGGAATTCAACAATGTTTTACACCACCTTTTCATCCCCAAGCAAATGGACAAGTCAAGGTGACAAACATATCTATTTTAGATGGTTTGAAGAAGAATTTGACAGAGGTGGCAGGGCAATGGCCAAATTATTTGCAAGAAGTGCTTTGGGCTTATCGAACAACTCATAGAGAATAAACTAATGAAACTCCTTTTGCTTTAGCATATGGAATGGATGATGTCAGCTCTATGGAATCTATGATGCCATCTTTTAGAATAACCCAATATTCTGAAGAATCCAATGATGAAGCTAAAAGAGCAAATTTAGATGTGATTAATGAAAAAAGAGTTCGAGCTCATCTAAACGTAATACATTATCAAACTCTTATGAGAAATCGGTAAAATTTGAGGGTAAAAAGGAGGGAGTTTAAAATAGGTGATAAAGTCTTGAGAAAGGTATTTATGCATACTAAGGAGAAGAGCCTAAGAAAAATGGCCCGAAATTGGGAAGGACCTTTTGAGGTCATAGAAAGGATAAAGCCAAGGTCTTCTCGCATTTGTGATAGTCATGGGAGGATGCTTCAACACCCATGGAACATACAACATCTGAAATTATACTGGGAATAGTTATTTTGTATTTTAAATTTGTTTCTTTTGGTTGAATAACACACTATTTCCTACCTTGTTGGCCCGCGAAGGTTTTAACGAGGCGCTATGTACATATTTAACATTATCAATAAAATGAATTTTTTGCCAATGGTTGTTTACAAGTGTTTATCTAAACTATCTTGATAACCGATGAAAGACTGATCCTCTTTGAGGTTGATCAAGAGTAGAATTAATCCAAAGTGTTTACTACATTTTTCGAAGAAACAACCATGTTTGAAGTGCTACGTTCAATAGATGCACTATAATATTTGAAGTGATACATTTAATAAATGCATTGTAATGTTTGAAGTGCTATGTTTAATAAATGCAGTGAGATATTCGAAGTAATACGTTTAATAAATGCACTATGATTTTCGAAGTGTTACGTCCAATAAACGCTCTATGTTTTGATGTGCCACATTCATTTAATGTACTATAATATTCAAGGGGTTATAGTTTCCAAAAATAATTTAAATTATTCTATCATATTTTAACTTCGAATAGTTAATATAAATAAAGGATCACGTGACTTGATAGAAAATATGAAATACAAACAAAAACCCTTGTCATTTAGAATAAACGATCCACTTCGGAAACAATTGCTTCTGCCTTTCTTGATAAAAATGCCCTTCTTTTTTGAATAATCGGCTTCACCTTCGAGTTAACAGACAAACTATGGCAGATTACTTTGATCGGCACACCTATCACATCTTTTGTTTTCCAAGCAAAAACCTTCAAATTATAAGATAAAAATTCTTCCAATCGTTGACGTAGAATTGAGGTCAGTAAGGTTCCTATCTGAAGGGACTTTCCCTCAAAAAAATTATACTTCTCAATCTCTTCACGACTATTAAGGACCCCGGGGTTTCTTTCAGATCGTCAACCCTTTCATCAAAATCCGAGGTCAACCCTTCTGACTGCTATTCTTTCATTATATCTTCACTACCGGATCCTCGAATCCGAAGTGCAGTGGCATAACATTCTCTTGCAACTTTCTGGTTGCTCCAAACGACTCTCACACGATCTCTGACCACGTATTTAAAAAATTGGTGCATTGTCGACACAACCCCATACATCCTGGAAAGATAAGACCTTCCAAAAATAGTGTTGTAACTTGTGCGATAATCCACCACCATAAAGAGCAACTGAACTTTCTTTTTGAAGGGTCCCTTCCCTAGACTCACTTCCCCCTCGAATTCTCCTATTACCCGTGCTGTCACACCCGTGAATCCAATGATCGTGCGTTCCGACTGAGGAATCGGAGGAGGATTACACATCCTATCATATGTTGCTTTGAAAAGGACATTGGTAGAACTCCAAGTGTCTATAAGAACGCGTCTGATTTCAACACCAGCAACCTCTGCCCCAATAACTATCGCATCTTTATGTGGCCCCGCAATACCTCTCAAATTGTCCTCATTAGACAAGATAAAAATAATGTTCTTCTTCCCATACAAATGAGTGGACATTCTCTCTTCAATCTGAGTTCAAATTGACAACATGTATCTTCCTCGAACTATTAATATTGCCAGGCATTGAATCGCCTCCGAAAATGGCGAGTGACTCAAAAACTTCACAGAGACTTCGAGCATGTCCTTTCTTTACTGGCTCTTCAACAACCATCAAAATCAGCCTATCTCGAACCTTATCCAAGTACTCCGAAGCATCATCAAACTCCTCAGCCTTTGAATCTAGAAGCATCGAATTCTCAGCTTGTGCATTTTGATTAGCCGGTTGTGAATTCAATGCTAGAGCCTTTGATGCATTTGCTTGTGACATCACATAAGTCAAAAGCTTCCCATTTTCGATTAGAATTTAAATCTCTTTATTCAAAGCAATGCAGCCATTGGTACAATAACCAATGTCATTGTGAAATTTGTAAAATTTCTTGTTCCGCTCCTCCATTGGCATGTTAATTGGAGCTGGCTTCCTGAAATTCACGAAGCTCTTATTTTTGTCAAACATTACAGCCACGGTCTCAGTTAAGTTTGCATAATACTCTGGCCTTATCCATTGATTTGGCCTTGGTCTGTTGTAGTTGTAAGATGGGGCTTCACTCGAATATCCCCCTGTTTGAGGAATTTACCCTTGGTTATGGGCCACCTGGACTGAATTTTTTGGAGCATTAACTGGTCCGCATCAGACCCTAGTTGATTCTTCGACTTTAATCTGATCTTCAGCCTAAGCCATTAATGCTCCAAACATCAATGCTCTCCTTTTTGTTGTCTCATTAGCCAGATTCCCTGGCAGTAACCCTTGGAAAAAAACTGCAATTGCCACTCATTCTTCGTAATATCCAAACTTGCCTTGGTCAAAACAAATTGTTTTGTATAGTCCTTCAGTTACTCTCCAACTGCCTGCTTGCATTGGATAATCGTGTCACCATTTTCCTTATCTCTTTGCTTCCAACAAACTACCTTCGAAAAGTAGTATAAAAATCTATGAAGTTTGAAATAGATCCCCTCGGGATCCGATTGTACCACTTTAACGTTATTCCTTTAATAGTTTGTGAAAAAACACGACACACCAGCTTGTCGTAATCTTCAAAGTTCATCATGTAATTCTTGAATTATTTGATATGATCATCTGGATCCTGCATCCTATCAAACTTTTAATATTTAGCAATGTCAAAATACTTCGGAAGCGTAATAAATCTAATTTCACTTGTCAACGGAGAGTTCCTCCAATCGACACCCTGTACGTATTGATCCTCAGCTCCCATGACCGTATACAAATTCCGATCAGTCTCCGCATACGTACTAATTCGATGTGTTCCCCTTACACCAATTGAATTCCTTCAAACAATGAGGAAAGCTGTCCTTCCTAGATCTGTGTTCCTTTTTATATTTTCGGGGTTGTTCCGTTTCTTCCTTCAAAGAACCCTTATACCTTTTAAAACCTGAGGCAGAACTCTCAACCTCCTTGTCACTGGATGTTACACATTTTTCTTGTCTTTGTTTCCTTTTGGAGAAGAATAATGTTCTTTTGGAGCTTCGAAGCGCGTTTTTTCTGCTCATTCCTGATATGCCGATGAGTGCAAGATCGATCAGATTGGTTTCCAATTTCAGTTTTCTCATTTACTTATCTCACTTTGGATTTTAGCTTCGCAGAGTGAATTTCCTGCTCTCTTTGCTCGTATTTCTCAATTAATGCATTTATTTTATCTTGAAGCTGGTTCATACGCATTTCTATATCAGACTGAGTTTGGAGCAGATCCTTCTGGTCTCTTTTCATTCCCCTGTAAATCTTCTCTTAGTGTTTCAATTGTTTATCGAACCAACGAGTTATTTTCAGGATCCATTGCAAAGTTTCAAGATTGTTTTTCAGGCTTAACAAAATTCAAACTATAAGAAAAGACACTGATTGTCAGTCGTCCACAGTGTAGTCGCTAAGTTGGTGAGTTTGGTTATTTAAGATTGCTTTAGTAAACAAGAAAAGTAGTATTCTAGAGAGAGAAATAGATTTTAGAGAAAGAAAATGAGAGTATACAAATGATCTCATCTGATAAAATCAACCCCTTTATAGTTTAGCGTTGGCCTTTATACAGAGGCGCAAAGATTTAGCTTACAATTGAAAACAGTTACATAAAAAGGGTAAATTGCACTCTTAGTCCTTGACTAAAAGGAATAATGAGGAAATCCTCCTCTAACTTTATGAGATTTTATATAATACTTTTATTATTTACAATATAGTCCTTGAATTTCTTATTTCTCTATCAATGGGTATCATGCCCAACATCTTTATGATATCTATAAAAACGGGTAGTGCGGGTTTCTCCAAGAGATTGTAATGCGGCTAGCCTTCTAAAATGTATATCATTTTTAGTTTTGTCATATATCATAGCCACGCTTTCCCTCAACTCAACAAACCACTCAAGTTGAACCCAAGGTCCCTTTTTTACTTCTAACTTGTTGGTTCTGGTTCTGGTTGGATTGATTTTTCCTGGGCCAATGAGATCCCTGCCCAGTTTCCTTTGATCTGTAACCGGACTGGGTAGTTGTTTGAGGTATTGATGCTGTAGTAATGGATCTGACCTGGCGAGGTACTCTGGATTTCTTAGTCTCTTCAATATTAATCTGTTTCCCGATTTGATTAAACAACCCTCCGAAGGTCATCACTTTCTTCCGGGTGACTGAATAAGCTAAGTTACCTAGACTCAAGCCTTGTCTTAGAGAGGCAATTGTAACTTGTTCAAAGCAATCAGCCAGCCCATTATTCATATTTACAAACCTGCTGATATATTCTTGTAATGGTTCATTCAGTTCTTGGGCAAAATGGATAATTGTATCGCCATTACCCTTAAGCTCATTGCTTCCAACAAATTTCCTCACGAAAGCAACCCAAAAATATCAAATTTTTTTATAGATCTTTGGGGGAGACTATTGTACCATTTAAGGGCACTTACCTTGAAGGTTTGAGAGAAAGCCCTATATAGCAGTTTGTCATCATCATCAAAGTTCATCACGAAGTTTTAAATTTCTCAAGATGATTGTCTAAATCTTTACTTCCATCATACTTTTCCATCTTGGAACTATCAAATATTTTAGGAAGATTTTTGTAAGTATTTTTGAGGACAAAAGTGATTGCCTCCAATTTTGGCTACGACTAAACATAATATCCTCATTCGGAATAGCAAAAATATCAGATTCGGATTGAAAAGCAAATGGATCAATCAGCAAACAGTCAATACATTGATCAACTGAACCCTTCCTTTTTCCTTGATACTTTTTGCGCCTTCCATGCTTATCTTTTTTTCTTGAATGCTTAATGGTCAGCTTTATTTTCTTCTTTAATCGTCCTTCATCACTGCTAAATCAGACTGACTCTTCAAGCTCCACATCATTTAGATGAAGTGTTAGAAGATTCTGATATAGAGCTCTCCATTTGATTGGATCGATATGTTTTTTTGAAGCTGAGATGAGTCTTTAGGGACTCCTAATTTTCACCAGGATTATCAGTATGGTAAAGCGCTGACGCACCAAATTTTTCTCTAATTATTTTTTCTGCTTACTTTTGGGCCCTTAAAGCCTCAATTTAAGCCCTCAATTGATCACGCTCCTCATTAGTGTACTCATTATTTTCTTTCACTCCTTCCACTTCTGGAAGTAGAGTATCTGTGCATCCGGATTCATCCGAACCAGTTTTTTTTATTGGTTTTGAATTTTTAATTCAGGCACCGTCGCCTCCCACTATGGTATTTTGGTGATGATAATTTGTGATTAAAAGGTAATTTGGGAAGTTTGTGAGTTGAATTTTATTTTTTTGGGTAGTGAGTATTGAGATAAATTACGTATGTGCTGGTATTTAATTTTTTATAGAAAAAAAGTCTAACCTATTAAATGAAGTTGGTTGGGATATTAATATTATTTCTCTGACCCATGGACCTTATAGATCGGATCCTGGATCTGGTTCAGTGTTAGCACACAACTGACTAATATATTGTCTGTTCGAATTATCTTTATTTTGCGTTTTATCAGATATACCCGAAATGGCCCTCCATTTTCATAGAATTGTCTTTCTAAAAAGTTCCGATCTTATCAGCATTGTCGAGAAAAACTATGTATGCTAGAGATGCCCATGCATTGACCGTATGACCGATTTTGGTAATTGAGATTGGTGATGGATTTGAACCATTAAAAATAAACTAACAAAGCTATACCATGTGTTTTATTTTTTGGCGAAGTCCTGTAAAACACTTCAGTGGAAAAGAAAAATCTTAAGAACAAGCGAGAGCGTCAGAGACCCTTCTGAAGAAAGAACTAACCCGTGTGAAGAACAAGGTTATCGAGGAAAAAAAAATAACGATAAGGAAAAGAACAAAAATACTGAAAAACATAGATGCCAAAATAACTACCAAAATTGTGAACATGGATACAGATTATATTAAGAGTAAGCTTGTCATCTTATTTTTTTACTCTTTAGGTTGAATCTGGATGTGGAGCCTGTCATATATTGGTATTTTATTTCTGAAAACTAGCGCCATAAACTGAAGTGTTATATGAGATATTGATGGATGGGAACAACACAACTGAGTAAGAACCCCCCTCAAGACGAGATGATTGACAATAATTATATAAAAAAAGAACCCTCTCTAAAATGATGTCCAAAATGGTGTGGATCGGAGAAATTGGGAATCTTAAAAATATTCCTTTATTTTTTGGACTAGATTTTGAATAAAATAATTTTATTGTTCGTATTATAATATTTAAATTTATTTCATATTTTTATTATTATTATAATGAACTATTATTAATTATTATTTTGTAAGATATCACCTAGTTATGATAATATTTTATTGTATAATTATGAACAAAACTTGCATATAATATGGTTTCGTGTTCAATATAACATTATTTGCATTATCGTATCTTCATGTTGGTTTATTTTTATTTTCTATGTATTAGATTGTTAAAATAACCTATTCGTATTTCTGTGTTTGGTATATTGAATTTATCGAATGACCAAAGATATTGTTGGATTGTTATATCTAAGTTATGACGAGCTCGTATGTTAATTTGCTTTATGATAATATATTTATTTACGTTGTCATGTTTACAGTTTTTATCACTCATACTTAGGAATTTGTTATATGGAATATGATCTCATAGAACGTTGACTTGACTTACCATCATAATTTAGTGATTTTTAATGCCGAATTTATGGTCTTGTGGTATGATGGCTTGACTTTTTAGTCGGTTTGATAAGACTTTTACCACCAGAATTTTATTACCTCGTTTGTGTGACATATTGTCTCTTGGACCGATGACTTGATTTATAATTAAATTGTTAAATATTTTACTGCATGGTCTTTATGGTTTCATTTATATGGTCTATGGTCTTGTAGGATATAAATTCAAATGTGATAATTTGCGTTATAAATCTTGTTTTGTTTATTACATTTGTTAGTACGCAAATGAGTGTTTTGTTCCTTTTGGAGATTATGTTGTTTACATATATTTTTATTAAAATAAAAATTAGTGAAGAATTAAACTTAAACGACCAAAAATATAAATTCTATTAGAAGTTGACAATACATGGCCTGTCCTTAAACCTCTTCGCATTACCAGAGAGGGAAAAACAGAACATCTACCAAATTACATTAAAGACTTATAAAATTTTAAATGTTGTATGTTTCATGTATGTTTGAAGCTATTTTCTTTGACGTTGGCTAGCTGATAAGCTCTCATATGTCTCTTAACCATGACATGATAAGATGCTTCCCAGTTTGGTACCAACTATATGCATTCATATCCTTTATGTCTTAAAATCATTCATCAAGAGAAGAACGCCCGTATTGAAGCTTCTTGATATAAGTTTGGAATTGTACATGATCCTTATTAGGTTTGGGTGATGCTCTTCTCTTACCTTAACATGATCATGTTTTTCTTATACTAAGTTGATGTGAAATTAATTTTCATTTTTATTATGTTCCTCCAAGTAAAATTGTACCAGGTGTTTTGGGATAATTACCTCATCTAGTATAGTAGCTTTCATCCCGTAAACTATAGAAAAACGGAGTTATGTTCGTTGTTATCCATGAAGTCATCCTGTCACCTTCAGAACCTCATGTAAGAAATCAAGTCTTTTGCTTTCAATGATGTCAAGTTTCCATTTAATTCCACTCAACATAATTTGGTTAACTACCTCTAATTGGTCGTTGGCTTGTGAATAATATTGGATGTAAAATTATTGTTCGATACTGTATTTGTATCACAAAGTTTTCAATCTATCATTTTTTAATTGGAGCCCGTTGTCCTTGGTGATCACCCTCGGTACCACAAATCTGCTAAAGACGCTTTTGTTTAAGAAATCGTAGACTTTATGAAAATGAACTCAAGAAACCCACTTGGTGAAATGTATAATACAATAATTGAAAACCATCACCAACATGTTGACATACGCAATGGTCCCACTAAGTCAATTTCCGAATTTTTCAAAAAGGCAAACATCGATGATTGAACTATAAGGTACACCTAGTAAGTATGTCGTATTAAAAAATCATTGGAAATAATCACAATATTGTACTAAACTTGTTGCATATGTAGCTAAAGTTGTCCAATAATATCCAAATAAGAGGATCATTGGAATTAGGCCCTATATCCATAAATTTTCTTATGGGTACCTTAATGTAGATCTCGTAAAATAAAATATGTCTTATACTTGATGAGGCATCACAAAAATGGTATTCTTGCACTTTTTTTAAATAATATATCTGCAAGGAGAATATTTTTATTGCTCGTAATCATAGAGCTCGTTCTTGAGCTTTATCTCTCGATATTTTTATCATTTAAGTATGATATATTCGTAATTCCAGTCCATGCGTTCCTTAACTATAAATATTTTTGAATTTGCTGCTTGTTTGGAGCTAGTATGGAGTGTCTTGTAGTATTACGCTATGGTTTTATCTTAGCATCCTGAGTTTTGTCAGAAATCCGCATCAACGTTCTATTAGTGGGGTGCTTGTTCATATATGATCGTGTCGAATATGACTTCTAGTTATTTGACTGCTTATATATATCATTTTCGTATTTTGTTTCGCCTTGTATTCACCATGCTCGTGGTTTACTACCAATTAAGATTATGACACAAGGAGTATAATTTACTTGCACATATTTTATATAAATGCATTCCCGCCAATAGTAACTTGTATTATGTTTTATTGTTGGTGGCAGGTTAACGAAGCCTGATTTCTAATTGTATATCTTCCCCTTACGAGGTAGTTAAGATGATGCTTGCTCTAGTACTAGATAAATTTGAATCATTATTCATACAAACTACCCATTCAAGTTTTATGTTACTAATCTCTTTTGGCAATTGTGTATGTTGTACATGTTGATCATCTTGGAACTCACTAATGAAATTAACAATTTCTTACATTTTAATCGGTGTAAGTGTCTTGTATTAGATATTATATTCCTTCAAATTAATAGATTTCACATTAGATGTCTAAATACATCTAATTGTTTTTTAAACACTTTGTTGGAGAAACAAAGTGTGCACAATGACAATATGACCTTTAAAGTAGGGCCATATATTTTGGGATAAAAAAAATACAATTGCAAACTTTTAACTCGTTTTGGTGTCAATCAAACATATATGTATGTAGTAAACTAGTCATTCGACCACATTTTATTCTTGGGTTAATACAAAAATTACTGCAAATTCAGAATTGGATAAGTACAAAAGTTAGGTCATTCTGTGTATGTGTCAAACTTTTATGAGAATGATTTAAACACAATTTGATTACTTTTGTCCGGACGACACCCTTTTTTATTTCTTTAGCTTTAGCAAAATTTTTAGGGTGACATAGTATTTCCTTTGTGGATTCAACCGAAATTTTTATTAAATCTTCAAGGTGACTATTATGATCGGAAAATCACTCTAAAATGATGCAAGTGCTATGATTTATTTGTATTCGTCAAAACTATTTATTTCTTGTACAAATAATTTTACGTAGGTCTGTAGTATCTCATTCCTCCTTATGTACATAGTCATAATATTATACGCCTCATATTTGATAGATTGTTTACCGATAAAATAGCTCATAAAAAAAGCTTCACAAGTTCTCGAATTTGTTAGTGGATCCTGGTGGGAGATTGTTGAACCAAGTCAAGCCTTTTCTTATAAAATTTCTACGAAAGGCTATGCATAAGAGGGTTTCGTCTGGATTAATAAGCATTTTGTTAAAAAAAATCCAATTAATGTTCAGAATGGGATGTCATGTCATATTTATCTATTCGGTATGGGTCGAAATTATGTGAATACTCTCCTTCCATAATTATTTGAGGGTATGGAGGTTTTGGCCATGGTGTACTGTTCTACATTGGACATCTTATGGACTTATTTCATTGTGACACTTATATATCCCTACCTTTTACCACGTCTCACACTGAATATACTGTTAATAATGGATTGTTCTTAATCTATGATGTTTAATATGCTTATTTGAAGTGTTTGTTTTTGCTCTAACGATACACTTTTACTTCACACATTATCTTGGGTCTTTCATGTTTTTGTTTGGAAAACCATCTTATATGTAAGGAGCCAGATTATCTCAGTTATCCTTGCTAACTAGGTTTTTCCATCATATTCTCTTTAAATCTATATTACATCAGACATCAAATATTCTCGTCTTGATTATTCCAGTTGCAACACGGTCAAATAGATTTCCAAAGGCCTAAATAATATGACTTTTCAACCTCATCTTGTGTGTTTTCATGTTATGGTGTTTTGGAAACCACAACATCATTTTTACCGGGTGGGATTGGTCCTTTCAAGGTTATGTACTTCAAACGCTGGAGTGTTATGAACTAATTAGCTTCTAGATGAACATTATTATATTATTGAGCAAGTTGTCACCATATTATATTATTGAACAATTTGTCACCATTATTTGGATTTAGGTTTTGAGTTCTCTAGAACTGAGGTACCTTAAAAGAAGTTCTCATAAAAAAGCGTCCATATTTATGAGGGCAATTCGCCTTAAGGGCTAATATTAATGATGAAACAACTACAAATAATGTGTGAATAAAGAACTAATTTATTGATATGAACTTTATTTTGATATATACGTTTTCCCACTCTCGGTATGGAGTGTAAGTGACATATTTATAATAAAATTAGTCATAAAAATAGGGGATGTATGACATATATTAAATAAGACACGCGACAATCATCCATTACTCTTTTATAATTTGGTTTCATCAACCAACCGTCATACTCTAATCTTCACGATGATGCTCGAGACCTTATCCCACAGATGTTAAAGGTCTTTACTTCTCACTAGGTTTTTGGTAGTCGAAGTTTTTTATCTGTAAGAGGGTCACTAACGAAAACATCTGATAGACCTTATCATTATTAAATAAGGTTAGCTACTGAGATCGATATTGATCAAATACTGATCCGTACCCTAAACTCCCGTATATCCCTATTGACCTCATCTATTATGTTGTAGTGGTGCATGTTATCGTATGAGGTATTTCATTCGTCATTCTTTATGAAATTGTCTGCTCAATAGGTGATTTCATACAAAACTTTATCTTTATTAACAAGGGTATGTATCATCGTGGGATATATACCCTTATTGATATTAAAAAATTAATTAATCTCGAATAAACTAATTATGATAAAAAATATCTCGAAATTAAATAACTTCTAAAATTCAAGATAAATTATAAAATTTAAAATATTTTATTAGATTATACTAAGTTATCGTTATTTATGATTTAAAATTAAATATGTTCTGTTTTTTTATTGCAACGTTCATTTTCTAGAATATGTACAATAATTGGTCAAATTTTTGTTCTTAAATTTCTAACCTATTTCTGAATATTTTAGTTTAGGAAAAGTTTGTATTAAGCTTCCACATAGAAATTTGATTGTTTTAATATTTGGTTAAAATTATTTTTATGATTAAAGAACCTTCCAATTTTGTCATTCTTAATTTTTTTATCAATTCCCGTGTGGTTAAATATGAAGTTCTTTGTTTTTTATCATGAATTATGAAATGTATCTCATAGACAACGAATTTTATCATATTTTGATTGTTAAATTTTCATCGAGACATCTATCGTGATTACAAAACAAATAGTTAATGATTGCAAATTGGAACTTATATTTTCCCCCACAAATTAGTTTTACTAACTCAAAAGTTAAGTTTACTAAATCAAGACATATGATTATTATCTTTAAATCTCCCAAAATACTAGTTTGGGATTTAAATAAATGGACTCGTATAAGTGGATTTAAATAAATAGACTCGTATAAGTCCGAGGTGATCAGGTGGTCGTATGACCTCAATCTGAGATGTGATCTAAATCGTTTATCGAGTGTGTGTTAGGCTTTTGGATCTTCAAATAAGATATTTTAATATTACTATCTTTGGTTTTAAAAAGATTTAAACTTCAAATTTTGAGATTCCCTCTATCATCATTTCATGAATATTATAAGAGACGCAACTCGTACCTCAGCTAACTAAGGTTCCTGAGCTCCTATCTTATTAAAACCTGAAAGAATTGTTTCCATTATATGTTTTGTATTCCTCTATTCCAAATCGCCAACGCGACATCCACAATATCACTCAGGCTCAATGTTACTTGAGGTATGTTCTATGGTTATCTTTGATATTATAAATAATAAGATTGGTAGTTTTCTTATTAGTATACAATAACACTTTAAAAATAACTTAGTTTAATAATTTATGTTTATATGTTGAAGTGCACAAGAGAATAAAGATTCATGATTTCTACAAAATATTATACATGGATTTTGATGTTTATATTCTTTCAATCTCATTTTTATGACCATAAGCTAACTACGTGTATCAAATAAGAGATTTTTTATATTGGTCATCTTGGCCAAAAGTATAAAGCTATTGATAAGTGGATTGAAAAATATGCTAGAATAAATATGGAAAGATAAATGGGTGTTTAAATGAGCTAATAATATTTAATTTTATATATGTATCTTGATGATTATATATTGTTGTTTTGAGGGTGTTAAATAGATGAAAGATCCGGTTAGTTTACTAATCTAAACAAATGTTTAGAATTTGTTTAAAATAATTGAGTGAAATATCATTTCTTAAGAACTAGAATGAGTCAAAACCTAATATTCTTTGAGGCCAATTGACTACACCCAATAAAAACCAATTCTTAAAAAAATAAATTTTATATATAATATTAAAAGAAGCTAATGACAAACATGTTTTTATTTTTTTCATCTCCATCCTGAAAATCTAACCTAAAAAGATGACAATGTTTCAAAGAGCCATACAAAAAACCTCATATCTCGACCAAGAGTTTCTAGTCTTATTGATATATCAAAAATAAAAAACTATTTGTATATATTACCACCGTCTATGTATGTGATACCAAATTCCAAAATATCATATTTATGAGAAATATCAAAAATATTTTCCACATATAACGTTTTATTTTTTCTCATTTTTATAATCACATGTATTTTCTTTAACTTCCGGTTAATTTAAAGAAAATAATATTATGTAATTTATGATGATAAAATTATTATTATATCATATATTAGTGTCAATAAATCATAAAATATAAATAAAAGTATAGTTTGTGCTCCACATATTTAACCAAACATATTTCAGCCAATAGTGTCTCGTATTATGCTTCATTGTTGGTGGCAAGATCTCCTTTCCGTGGTAGTTAAGATGATGCTCACTCTACTTACAAATGAAACTGATACATCATATGTAGGGACCACCAAATTGGATTCAATGTTACCAATCGAGCTTGGTAATCATATATGTTCTATAGGTCGATCAACTTCGAACTTACTAATGAAATCTACAATTTTTTGTAATTTAATCGACGACGTGTATATTTTCTCAACTCAATAGACCATCGCGTCAACCATACGATTTTTAGAGAATAATTCACGGGGTAAATGAGGGATGTATCAAAATAATCTGACCTTGGAAGTATAAGATCGTATTTTGAGATATAACAACTAAATCGAAAGCCAACATCTCAAGATTGAGGTACCTCATTTCATTATCAATCAAACGTTTACTTACGTGGCTCACTAGTCGTTGGACCTTTCTTCTCAAGTTAATACAACACATCTTGTAAATTCACACAACAAACAAGTATAATTATAATATTCCCCCGACATCACTTCACATTTTATCAAGAGGATTCGAACACAGCTCGATTATTTCTATCGCGTGCAAACGTTTTTTGAATTTATTTAACTTTTTTAAACATTTCAAAGCGATGTAACAATTATCTCATTGATTCAGTCAAGAATTTTATTACATATACAAAGAGCCTACTATCAAATGGGAGACCTCTCTTAAAGATTGCGAGTGTTACACTTTCATTATATCTGGTAAGACTCTTCATTTCTTAAACAAACCGTTGTAATTAAGTCTGACGTGTCTCCTCTCTCTTTTGGTACATAGCCATAATGCAATTTTTCTCCCGTTTGGTAGTTTTGTTACCTTTAAAGTGACTCATGAAAAAGGTTCATAACTTCTCAATTTTGTTAATGAATCATGGTGAAAGATTGTAGAACCAAATCATGACTTTTTTCCTGAATTTCATGGAAAATTCTATGCATAATAGGGCGTTGTATCGATAAAAATGCACGATGTTATAAATTTCTCCAAATGATGTTTATGATCGACCATCTCCTCATATCTATCCATCTGGTATGGGTCAAACTTACGTAGAAGTTTTTATTGTATAACTTTTTTATCAAGTAAAGATTTTGCTAGGGTGTACTCCGCTTCATTGGACCTCTTATGGACTTTTTCTTATATGGCCACTCTTACCTTTTCTTTACCATTCACACACTTCACGCTAGATATATTTTTAGTATTGGATTATTTTTCATCTCTATTATGTTGAATACACTTCTTTAAAATGTTTGTCTGCTCGGGTAGCACCTCTAATGTGCACGTCATTTGATGTGTTTTGCGATTTTGTTCAAAAACCCATCTTATTTTTAGAAGCCCTATCATCTTAGTTATACTTGCTAGTTGGTTCATTCTCTCATCTTCTCTTTGAATATGTATTTCATTAGACCTCATTTGTTCTTGTCTTAATTCTTCTAATTGCAACTCTATCAAGCGAATTTCCAAATGGTGTAGTTCTTCAACCTCATATCGTGTTACTTGTTGTTATTATGGATTATGATCCAAGACATTATCCCGACCTTGCGGGATGGCCATTTCCTGATCATGAACTTCAACTGCTATAGTGTTATGAACTAATTAGCTTCTAGATGGACCTCATTTTATTCCCGAACGAGTTGTCACCATTGGTTGGATTTATGTTTCCAGTTTTTTTGAAACTATGGTACCTTAAAATAAGTGTTCACAAACGGAGTCAAATTTGATGGGAGAAATTATCATTAAGATCTAATGTCAATTGCGAGAAAACTACAAGTAATGTGTGAATCAAGATTTGCTTTTATCGATATGAATTTGATTTTGTTACATATGTTTTCTCAATTTCAATATGAAGATTGAGTTATCTATTTATAACATTATGAGTCATAATAATAAGTGATGCATAACACGTATTAAATAAGAGACAATACAACCATCCACTATTTTTTTCTATATTGTTTTATCAACTAGTCGTCCTACTATAATTATCACAAGAAAGAGAGAATGGGGTATAATGTTTTAAAACTGTCAAAATAGATGAAATACATTGTTGTTTACTACTCGTACATACAAAAGTTTATACGTTTTTTTAATATATGGGTGAAAAAATATTTTTTTAATTAAATGAAAACCCGATTTCCTTTGAAGTCAATGGTCGTTTGTAAGAACAAAACTCGTTCATATAAGATCAAATAAAACTAATAACAAATGTATTTGTATTTTTCTATCTCCCTCATACGATAGATCATCTATACAAATGTTCATATCTTTCTTTAAAGATCGGACCCAAAACAATGAACAAAATGAAGCTTATAAAAAAAACAAATAAACTCGCTTGTCCAAATCCGAATTAACAAATTGAAATATTATTTTGTATAAAACTAATAACAAGTGTGTCTATGTTTATTTATCTTCGTTCTAAAATTAAGCCATATAAAAAAATAGATATCTAATAAAAATTATATGAAAAAATCTTATATTTTGGCCAAACTTTTCCTTTTAATATATGAAAAGTTGAAAAGCACAATATATGAACTATCGCTCATCTATATTCGATGTGAAATGTTAAAATATTAGATTTAATAAATATATAAAAAATATTGTAATCTAGGTCTTAAGATCTAATTCAACAAACTAAAAATAAATTTGTATAGTTTTTCAATAACAATATCAAATTATATTCATATTCCACCATTATTTGAATAATAAACTCACCTCGCCATTCTTTTTGTAGATTTTGTAGTAGCCTATATATTCTGAGTAATTTTTCAAAATTTATAATTTTTTTAATAAAATAGGTTGCTGTTTAAACAAATTTATATTTATATTTATTTTATATGGATTAATTTTATTTTAAATTTTTATATGATATATATTTTTATCAAGCTTCCATTGATTCGAACTGAATAAATATTACTTAATCTTGAATGGTAATATTATTTTTATTTTTATATTAGTGTTGATTTTTTTTTTAAATATCCCATATATTTATACAGTTTTTTTTTATTTTATATAATTTAAATTTCAGTTACCAGTTATTTTTGTTTGATCATACCGGTGGTATATCCAGTTGCCGACGCCAGAGGTTTTATGCATTTCATATGTCATATTCTAAAAGTCCGTCACCAAAGTCGTTTTCTAACACTTGTCGCAAGAAGTAGATCACTTATTCGAGGGGTCGGTCACTACTCGCTAGGGCCGGAAAGACGTACTGAACTATCGAGAACCCATAATAATACACTAAATCCAATTTCCAAACTAGAATTACGATTATACCCTACGACAAAGATAAAATAGCAAAATAGTTATAAACTTTCTAACTGATTATCCCTAAACGAAATACCAGTATTATATAAAACCACTGTGATTCTCTAGACAGCTCACCGATTTTGATAATCTTTTTTGTTTTTAGCTCATCATTCGTCTCTTTAACTTTGACAGATGGTAAAGATTGACCATATCAGGTATCCATCGATTATAAAAATACTATATCATCATCCCCTGTTTTTAGGATATCCATTGACTCTCAAACAACTACCTCAAAAACAACTACCAAGAGTCATGAAACAAAATAGCCAATAGGCATAGCAGAGACTAGTGACTAATCCTCGTTATCACTACCTATCACTGCCAAATCTTTGATCTTTCAAACTTAGCATACAACAATGGAGGAGAGACGGGCTTTGTTTGGTAAATACGAAATGGGAAGATTACTCGGGAAAGGAACTTTTGCGAAAGTATACCATGGAAAAGAGATTGACACAGGAGAAAGTGTCGCAATCAAAGTGATAAACAAAGACCATGTTATCAAATCCGAAGGAATGATTGATCAGATTAAACGAGAGATTTCTGTAACTCGATTGGTTCGTCACCCGAATATAATCGAGCTACGAGAAGTGATGGCGACCAGGACGAAGATCTTTTTTGTGATGGAGTACGTCAAAGGAGGTGAGCTTTTCGCTAAAGTTGCTAAAGGAAAACTAAAGGAGGATCAAGCGAGAAAATACTTTCAACAGCTGATCAGTGCGGTTGATTTCTGCCATAGCCGTGGTGTTTCGCATAGAGATTTAAAACCGGAGAATTTGTTGTTAGATGAAAACGGAGATCTTAAGATATCGGATTTCGGTTTATCGGCGTTACCTGAACAACTCCGGCATGATGGATTGCTTCACACCCAATGTGGAACGCCTGCTTACGTGGCACCGGAGGTTATTCGGAAGAAAGGTTACGATGGATCAAAAGCTGATCTATGGTCATGCGGTGTTGTTTTGTATGTTCTTCTTGCCGGATTCTTGCCGTTTCAAGATGAGAATCTGATGAAGATGTATAAGATGATATTTAAAGCTGAATTTGATTATCCTCCGTGGTTTTCGACGGAATCGAAACGATTGATTTCGAAACTGTTGGTTTCAGATCCAGATCTGAGGATCACGGTCCCGGCGATCATGCGTGTACCTTGGTTTCGTAAGAATTTCACTAGACCGCTTGCTTTTTCTATGGAAGAACCGATTCCATCTCCGAACAACAACGAGATCCAATTCGATTGCCACGAGGAATCGGAAGCGATTTCCCCCAAATTTTTCAACGCGTTTGAGCTGATCTCGTCGATGTCGTCGGGATTCGATCTGTCGAGTTTGTTCGAGAGCAAGAAGAAAACCGGATCCACTTTCACGTCGAAATGTTCAGCGAAATCCATAATGGAGAAGATCGAAGGAGTTTTTAAGGGAATGGATTTTAAGGTGAAGAAGACGAAGAGTTTTAAAATGAAGTTGGTGAAGAGATCGGAAGGGAGGAAAGGTAGGTTATCGGTGACGGCGGAGGTTTTTGAGGTTGCGCCGGAGGTGGCGTTGGTGGAGCTTTGTAAAAGCTCCGGTGATACTTTGGAGTATGCGAAGTTCTGTGAAGAAGACGTCAGACCTGCGTTGAAAGAGATCGTTTGGACGTGGCAAGGTGACGCTGACGACGATGATGGTGATGGAAATTACCGTAATGGTAAAAATGGCGATGACACCGATGAAGAAGCTTGTGACTTGTGAATAGTTGAGTTTTTTTCTCAAGTTATAAAACTTTTTTTACTGTATCTATGATGGTAAATTCCAATAAACTGTTTTGTGTTTTGGCCTAAAAAACTATTGGGTAACTATTTGTGGTATGGTTTATGAGAAAATTTAGAGGGTTATTGTTATATATTATATCTATTTTACTAGATCTTTTATTTTTCAGTATGGAAATTTGAAAAAGTTAAAGCATTTTAGTTAGTCCATATATTTGTTCTCGTTTAACTCAGTTTGAAAAATTTAAAAACGTTTAAAATATCTTATAGCCTATTTAAAAATCACAAAAGTAAATTTTAAAACTGTATCATAAAAAAAACGTAAACTCTATACTATGTTAGATTTCGCTAAGAGAAGGTGAAAAATAACGATAGAAGTCCATTTATATTTTTCAAATGGGTAAATCATTTTGTGGTATTATAATTTCGACTAACTTTTTATTTAATCCCGATTAAATGATTGATTGACTTGTCGTATCTAGATTGTAATTAAGCATTAATTTTGTCAAATTTGTGGTGTAACTAAGATACAAATCACTCAAATTAATTTTATCTTTTTACAAAAAAAATATCCAAACATAGATTTATGACTATCTTAAACAATACAACTAACTAACCATCAAACAAACAACTAAGTATATATAAAAATTGGATTTTTATAATTAAAAACTTAGAACTTAAATATCTAGCAAAATATGGATCAATTTCTTTTAAAATGCATACCACAGAGTTGGTAGTTAGTACTTTTTTGATATTGTTGTGAAGTCGGTTTTCAAAATAAAACACTTTTGAATGAGTATTACTAAGAGATTTTTGATTTGTATTGAACAAAAAAAGTACTCTAATGAGCGATATAACAAAACAAAAGTACATAATAAAGGATAAAATGAAAAAAAAAAATTCTTTTAAAATGCATACCACAGAGTTGGTAGTTAGTACTTTGATATTGTTGTGAAGTCGGTTTTCAAAATAAAACACTTTTGAATGAGTATTACTAAGAGATTTTTTATTTGTATTGAACAAAAAAAGTACTTTAATGAGCGATATAACAAAACAAAAGTACATAATAAAGGATAAAATGATAAAAAAAAAATCTATCACACCTAACCCTATTTCAAGATGGATTAGTCAACTTTTATAATTAAAGTTCATTATTACCGTAAAAATGTAAATCTAAGAATAAAATGAGAATGGTAGGGCATCATGAATAAAGATTCATAAAAGACAATGATAAAATTTTCTTTGAATTAAACCTTAACTACCATCGCATTTTATTTCACTCGTCGTCGTCCACTCCGGTGCTTTTCCATAATATTTTAGAAAACATATTATTTATATCTGCCGTAATAAACTTAAAATATGAATTTCGTCAATAACATTTTCTCATTTTTCTGTCTCCGATTAAACAATGATTTCGATTGCAAGGAGGTAACATATACAATTCAGAGACTATCTATACGCACTGTTGGAGTTCTATTCGTCAGAAAAATAGGTTTTAAACACTTTTATTGTCGAAACATACTATTGGATAGACGAAAGCTCTCTCATTTCACTGATGTTGATGAACTAAATCAGTTATCGATGTAACTTTAACTTTGATGAAATCTTAATTCGACCTGACTGCTTTAGGTTCCGGTTACGGCATCGTCAAACACAACTCGACTTTTATTAGAGATCTCAATTATAAATCCATTTTCGCTTACTCTTGGTGATTTTGTAACTTCTTCTATATTCATAAGATACAACACTTGCAACGATAGGTAATGTTGTTGGTGATTTTTTTAGAGTAGATACAAAAACTTCAAAAATGAGTTATGATGTGTACACTCGATTATGTGTTGAAATTGATGTTACAAATAAGAGAATATATACAATTTGGATACCCACTCAGAAATATTTAGATTCTTTTTAAAAGGTTGTTTATAAACCATAATTTTTCTGTTGTCATCTTCATAACTTCAGTTCTCAAATTTTAGAAATGTTGTAGCGCGTAGTTTTCAACATACTTTAGAGTTTGTTTGTTTGAAAAATGCTTCAGCGCTTTTTATTATAGAAGAAAATACCAACGCTAAATGGATAAAAAAATGGATAAAAACAATGTGAGATTTTTTTAGATATTTTTTTCACATTCTGGTTACTTTTTGCATTTGAAGTTTTGAGCAATTTTGATTTAGAAAATCAAATGATGACCACTTGTATAAATCATAATAAATTATGATCTCATAACGAAACATAAAATAAGCCGGAGCATGATCAGATTTTAAAGATTAAATTATCTCAAATCATCACGGTTCTTGAAGCCACCTCAGCTAGTCCTATATGAGTTTCGTTTAAAAATGATTATATACATATCCCTAATAATAGAGAACCATACCAAGTTCGACAACTCAGTAACTGTTAATGATGGACCCTCTTACAACGATTCTATCCATCCGAACTAGCAGACCCTTTGTAAATGTAATACATATAAACAGTTATTCTTTACTGAAGAAAACAACTAAATCAATCTATGCCGGTAGTGTAGTAATGAATTAGTGGATAGTCTAATACCCGAATAGCTATCTGATCCTCATTAGGTGTCACAATCGATTATAACACTGTTAAGTTTGTGATCCTATTCGAGACTTCTTTTGGTCATTTTATATTTTTAGTAAGTTTAATTTTTTTTTCGGTTGGAACCCGCAGCCACTACTCAGAGTGCAATGAGTGCGCACAGGGTAAACCCTCAGTCTGACGCAATAGCCTGCAAACCAACGTCAGAAGGTAAACCACACAAGGTGACAGGCTCAGCCGAGAAAGTGTAGGTAGAAGGACTCGAACTCATGACCTTTGGTCACAAGCATGCCTTACTCAACCAACTCGACTACCGCTTGAGGCATAATATTTGTGTTATATAGTCCTTATCTGGATATATCTTATAAAATGTAAAACATTTTATTTTTTTAATTTAAACTTCTATTTATTAACTTTTTAAAATATTTGTGTAAGAATAAATTATATATATTAAATAAAAAATGCTTCAATTTTTTAACAATTATTATGATTTTAACCCAATTATATCTATACCTATAGATTTTATGAACGCTAATGTATGTTATTGAATTAGATACGTTATTAAGTTACGTGATAATTTTTTTTATAAATATGGATATGAATGTTCTATAAAATAATTAAAATCAAAAAATTATTGTCTAAAATTTGTTAGAAAAATCGAGTGGAAATTGTTGAAGATATGGATCGTGATATATATGTTGAATATGTTTATAAAAATTACTTTTATCATTTTATTACTTTTATTTTTTTAAATGTTATTTCAGAATAGTAAGCCTAATTTTTTATATAAGATTAACAATTGAGAATATCATTTGTTTGAATTTGGTAAAAGGAGAAGATATATATTGAAAACCTATAAATAACTAATAAATTGCGTGTTTTCATTTCTGGTCTTAAAATTATATTTATAAAGTTTAATAAATCTTTAAAAAGCTTTTTATGAAGAGAAATGTACATTTTCAGAAAAACGTAACGAACATGATTTATCATAACAGATCCGCGGTTAATGACTATTTATCAACTGCTGCGAGTTTCATTGACGAACCAATATTTAATGATTGTCACTGAACTATTGGATACTTCGCTGCGATGACATGTTTAATTACCACAAACGAAAGGCCTACATCGTCGTGACGAGCCCAAATTTTATTGCAATAATGACTTAAAATTCCTAAGTCACCACGGTGAAAAATTGCTTTGTCGTGACGATGAGCTATAATTGTAGGCTTTGAATCTCTATGTCTAGATTACCACGATAAAGTTTTCTCTTTTTCCAGATGGCCAGAGCTTTCCCTGACCTCCTTATCTTAGATAACCACATACATCCTTAACTAATTCGCTCATCCAATCTTATGTTTAATTAAAAATCGAGATTCGTCTCATAATCGATTCTGATGACTTCCTTTAATCAATATTTTAACAATTTCAATTTAATTAAAAAATATATTTTATCTATTCATTGAGATAATTTTTACACATAAATAAAGTATCTTTATGTAAAAACAATTAAGTTAAACAACAAGCTGTGACAATCAAAACTTTGAACCAATGTCCCATGTGGCCTAACCAACATCCCACACGCAATTAAAACCAAACTGTTTGTCCACATACTTACTTAATGCTATTTTGGTTGTATGCTCTTATCCGTTTCAAGAAATATAATTTAAGAGGAATTTATTCTCATGAAAGACAACATCACCCATATATATTATTATAGGTACAATTATTTTAGTGTTTTTATTATTTTTAGAATCAGATATCACACGTAAACTGAATCATATTAAATGTTATTTGAACTTATCCTTCCATAATAATTACAAACATAAATCACACATGGCATATATAGATAAATTTATATGATGAATTATTTCATAAATAACTAATTATTACCCATTGAAAAGTTTGATTTATAGGTTCTCTACAGTCGATTTGGGTTGATGATTTATAAAATATCAATTTAAGAGTTTTATTCTTATCTCTCTACATTCAAGTTTACCTATTCTCGAGTCAATGGTTTGTTAGATTGATATGATTCTACTCTGGAACGGTCAAAGACTGATATGATTCTACTCTGAATCAAACTTCTAACATACTCATGTTTAATACTTCTATGACTAGACTTCTCATTGTAGAGTCCATTGTAGGTTTATACAGAGTTTTTTTTACTATCACGATGTATTTGGATTGTCATGTTTTCTTTCAAAGTGAATGATATTTTCAATAATAGGACTTTCAGCTGTTGATCTTTCTTTCTTGTTGCGGCAAATGTTGTGCACTCAAAATCCGCAGTTGGAGAAGATATACATGTCTATATGTATGCTAAAAAACAATATTTCTTGCCAAAGCCACACCCATCCCATAGTCAATTTGTTATTGGTTGGACTATTGATATAACTTTAGTATGCGTATCCTTAAAATACCATAGGAAAATTAAAATATTGAAAACATTTGTGTTTATCCTTTTCAAGTACCCAAGAACCCTTCTAATAACATTTCTAATGTTTCGTACCTAGAATATTAGTAAATTAACTTAATTTACTCATCACAAATGAATTATCCACCCAAGTGCATAAAAATCATACATCGGACTTCCAACATCACTAGTGTATTCTATGTGAACTATTTCTCGTCGTTTATTCTTTCATAGTTTTACACTTTGACCGAATGACGTATGTGATTATTTAAAGCTTAGATGTTAAAACTTATGAAGTATATTTTGTGTGTGATAAGATTTCTCGTCTTTAATTCTTTAATTCTTTCATTCTTTCATAGTTTAATAGTATAGAAATTTTGTTTTCGATGGTGTACCCAATAAGAACACATTTTATAACTTTTGGACCAATCTTATCACTATTAACCCAAACTTTATCCTTTTATGATCCTACTTTTACAAAATACTAAGAATCTCCATATTTAAAATATCTAATATTTGGGTTCCTTCCTTTTTATAACGCATTTGGAGAGATTCATGTTTTCTTAAGAGAAATATAATTAAAAATATGTCATGTAATTTAAACAATTTCACCCAGCAAATTTATATACAATATAGATTTAACTAACCTAATAGTCACCTCAATTAATAGTCTATTTTATGATCAACCAATATTATTTGTTGAGACATATAAGTCACATAATATTGATGAATTATCCCATGATGTTTACAAAACCTAGAAAATTCTCCTGAAAAATATTCTCTATCTTTATGAGTATGCAGATTTTAATCTTGGTATCTAATTAATTTTCAAATTCAACTTTATGTATCTTAAACATCACAAAGTCCTCATTCTCATGCTTAAAAAAACATAGATAAGTAAATCTCGAGTATTCATCTATTAAATTTATAAAGTATATTGTGCCTCCGTACATCCATATGTTATTTAACTCACATATATCAACGTGTATTAAGTCTAATAATTTTGTACATTTTTCGACACCCTTATAAGTGTTTTTTTATCATATATGATTGTACACACAATTCACATTTTTCATATGAGCCTATATCACAATTAGTAAGTTTGCTTTTGATATTTCTATTAATCTTGTTATGACTTATATATACAAGTTTAGTATTCCACGATAAATAATCATTATAA
Source organism: Limnanthes douglasii subsp. nivea (assembly GCA_036936605.1). Classification (NCBI taxonomy): domain Eukaryota; kingdom Viridiplantae; phylum Streptophyta; class Magnoliopsida; order Brassicales; family Limnanthaceae; genus Limnanthes; species Limnanthes douglasii. Next base: position 53,969,696 of record JAUPFV010000005.1, read on the forward strand.
GAGCAAGAGTTAATATTTTTTCTTAATAAATCAATAATTGAGTCATTAGTTGATTGTTTAACTATCTTGTTAAAAGAGTATGAGTTTCCAACAAATCTCTCATTCTTAGACAAAACAAGTTTGTCGGATTCGTACATATCAAATTTTTGGCTTTAACCAATAAATCACGAGAATCTAATTTTTTGTTCATTTTCGGAAGGTCTAATATATTTGCAAGAGTAATTGGCTTACTATTTGTAAATACTAACTAAACACTCTCATGTTATTTCACCACAAATTTGTTTGTGTTGCTCATCTAGATCTCTTTTTTGCTATTCCTTTATTCTATTTTTTAAAATATAAATTTATCATAGGAAATAAATCGATGCTGATGTATCCAACCACCATCTTCCTCAATTAAGTTGACCTTGCTCACCATCATCATCCACATAATTTATACTATCACCATTGCCCTTAAGGTTGCAATCAGGAGTGAATACCCATTTTTCCACAATAAAAGAAATTTCCTTTGGTCTTCTTAAATATGGTATTATTTTTTGTGTCAAATGATTTTTTCGTACCTTTTTTTGTTTAGGCCCTATTTCACTCACATTCTTAGAAGGTGATATCTTTAATATTTCTTCTATATTTTTAATACATGATTGCTCTTCAATCTTGAAATGTTATTATATTATTCCAAACTATACTCTTCAGACTTGTGCAATATAATGTTGTGGTAAATCTTCTAAGATGAAGGTATTTTTACGGTAATTTCTTATACTTAGAGAATTTATTATTTTTATGAACACAAACCTGAAATATGTTTATATATTACTCCAAACTATACTCCTTAGACTTGTGCAATGATTTGTAACTTATATATTTGAAAGAAAAGTGACTTTTGATCAAGATATTTATCATCAAAATTTTGAGATATAAAAAATATATTCGTACTTTATTATTCAATTTTTCATTTCCCCTTAAGAACTTTCCATATTTTTAGAACGAAAGTTTTTTGGAGTATAAATTAAACACATGATCCGAAAGAATGTCAAAGTAGATCATTGACAAATGAAATAATATTCTTCTCATTTGCATATCTTCTCATTGATGTGTTTACTATTCTTATTAGTTGATATCGAAAGCTTCTCCAATTTGGTATCAAGAATATAGGGAACTTTTAATGCATCAAGCAAGAAGGTCAACCCATCTACGAGTGAAGTTTGTTGATATGGTTTAAACAAACAAGGTTTTGGTTCATCATATTAATTATGAGTATTATTGTTTCTGATGGTATAGTTTATAATTATTTTTTGTTGTTAAAATCTAATATAATATAAAATAAAACCAACAAAAATATCATCAAAAATGGTAAAAACATGTTTTTCTTTATAAACAAATAGAATAAAAAAAATATAATTTAAATGGGTAATGTACCATCTAATATTCAAACAAAATATATTCATATTTAAATATCTCAATATTATTTATTATTATCTAAAATTCTATTTTATCAATTATTATTTAATATCCAATTTTTTTAATATTCAATTTTTTAATATTCAAATTTTAATTGACTATATAAATCTAATTATGATGGGAATTTCTAAAAAATAGCCAAAACTACTCCATCAAGTCACATGTTTTCGTTTATCAATATTTACAAAATTGTCACTTGGTAAAAAACCCTAAAATACTTCAAACTTTATTTAACTACATTTCATGTTATTATGTACTCCATAAAGTTGTTAAACGAAAAATCTCTTCAAATCTAACATTTCACTTCCCAAAACCTAAAAAACTCAAAACCCAAAACTTATTATAAACCCTATTTTCTCTAACATTTCAAAATCTAAACAATATAGCTGAAATGGAGGACTGGTTCCTCTGCTGACTAGCATGAACACCAAAGAGGTAAAATACTTTCCATCTTGTTGTTTCTTTTAAATGCAAAGTCTTAGAAAACCCAATTTTTGCTTGATTCGCCATTGAATGACATCAATATAGTATTCTTCGTGACATAATTGGCCTTCATCATGCCATACATATGGTAGATCACTGAACCATTACGCCACCCTTTGGAATTCATATTCATCATTCTGCTCTGGTATGGCGAAATGAAGGCCTATTCCGCATTATGCTTCACGGAAGAACCTAAACTAATCTGGAATCCCGGTTATATTGATTTGTTTACTTTGTATGTATTGGAGGAGGTTGCCAGATGCAAAATTTCACTTGTTTTGAAACTCACCATTTTTCACTCACGAGGAGTATAGCCTAAAACTCTAGAGTTGATGACCGAGTGGGTCAAAAGTACGGACAAGTCACTAAAATTCTCAATTAACATAGTATCTAGAGAACCAAGGAATATATGAAGAACACCAAGAGTAGATTATATGTAAGAGCGATCCAGTATATATAATATACTAGTAGAGAGTGCGACCGTAGGCGTAAGGATACCGGTAGCAAAAAAAATGAATTGTCTTTTTATCTGGTAAAAGGTGTTGAAAAGTAGGCTTTAAGTATCTTTTCCGGCAAGTGAAACCATAATAGTATTGTGTATGCGCAATGATATTTGCAATGGTCGAAGTTAAAACCAAAGGGAAAATAGCTCGTCGATGTTTTGACGGTGAATGGAACAACTCCACTATAAATATTTGGTGCTTAAAAGAAGGCTGATCCTGTTAATGCGTCAAATACCCGTCACATATACAATCACCGTCAAAGAATAAAGTTGGTAAAAAATGGTGTTCATTCCCAAATGCAATGTTTGTTGGGAATATTAGAAATGCACAAGTACAAGTGTTGGGAACAAACGACCAGTGATGGCTCAAATGTGATGATCGATTTACTTTTTGCATACCCGCTTAGTATTGATTTAGTACAAATTGTCCGAAGGATGTTAATCATGGATAGCACATAAAAAGTTATTAGATACATGATGTCTTTGTTTGAAGTAGTTGGGGTAACATCGACAAACAAAACATTTTGTATGGTTTCATATTTTTGGCGAAAGAAAGACAAGACAGCTATAAATGGTCATTGAGATGATTGAAAACGGTAATGGAGGAAAATGATTGTGAGTTTCCTTATGTTATAATCACGGACCGTGGACTTGCTTTGATAAAAATCATAATAATAATATTTCTAGCATAAGTCACATGTTATGAAAATGACATATTAACAAGAATACTAGTGGGAAAACAAAAACACTGTTTAAAAACGATAACCTTTTTAATATATTTTTGACTACTTAGAATGAAGTCATTTCATCCACCACCATTTACGTGATGAATGAGGGGTTTGCTAAGATGTAGACGATTTTCAAAGAGCACGATAAGACATTTGGTTATATCATAGACTCGTGAATTACACTACATCAAGAGAGGTTTGTTCATACACACACTAACACAATCATGCATTTCAACAATCACACTTCTAATATGATGGAAATCTTGCATGCTAGTTTGAAAAAATATACCGGGTCAAGCTGATTGAATTCCGAAGGATTTTGGAAGAAAGTTCATGATCAACATTCAACCATAAAAGAATCGATAGAGATAAGCAAGTGCCATATAATTCATAAATTTCAAGATTTTAAACCTTTCAAATTACTACAGGGGTACGCATCACATATTGCTTGGATAATAGTATACAAAAACTATATTGATAAACCTTTCAAATCTTTATCCACTTGCATCGATCGTACGACACAAGGTTTACCATGAACCATGAACTAGAAGCAATCTGAAGAACAAACGGGTATGTAACGACCATATATTGTTCATCGATTTAAACTAAGTGGCGAGAAGAGGTGAAACTTAATTTTGTAAATATAAAAGCAAAACTCGAAGAGTTTGATGTTTATGAATAAATCCATTGTCTTAAATAATTCACACGCATATTGGTCCCTTCAACGCCACTCGTTTGCGAATCCTTCCAAAAGGTTAAAACCTGCGGTCGAACTCGCAGACATGTCTAAGGTCGCGACCGTTGTCGTGGTAACAGTACCAAAATCCGCGTTGATTATTCTACCAAGAAAGATAATACAAACCAATGATATGGATAAATTGATCATACCGGTGGAAATGTAGCCGATGCTGGACCAGATTTCTTATCACTTTCTAGCGGCCCGATGACAAGACTGAGAGCCAAACAATTCAAAAATTCACTTAGTAGGCTAATCCAAAAAATGTAGGTTAATTCAAGTGGCTGGACCGGTGATTCAAATAATATGAAGGTGGGATCAAAATCAAATCACATTATTATTAAAGTGTGGGCTCAAAATCAAATCACATTATTATTAAAGTGATTAATTAAGAGATTAACAAGTACGACCATTAAAAGAGAAAAATAAAAGGGTTTGAATATTATTCATGGAATTTTATACCATATCATATTATTACTATTAAAGTAATTTAATTAAAGGAGTTAAAAGAAAAACTATTAAAGTGATTTAATTAAGGAAATTACAAGAACCGCTACTAAATGAGATAATAAAAGGGTTTGAATATTATTAAATTGCTTTAATAGCAAATCATATTATTGTTATTAAAGTAATTTAATTAAAGGAGTTACAAAACATCCATTTAAAGACTTTAATAATTTGAGATATTTTAGAAATCTATGATTTTTTAATAATAATATTGTCTTCAATTCTCATTTTGACTCTTTTATACTTGGAGGCTGTTCCAATTATAAATAAGAGATTTCACAAGCTTTGTAAATATAATTTTAGATTTCAGAAATATCATATTATTGTGATTGTGTATTCTTGGTTCTTAATCGAATCATCGAACTTATCAATATATATATATATTGTAACGTTAAAACAATTTGTAGTCATGGTTCTCATCTTCATAGGTGATGGACAAGGCTCAAACAAAATGTTTTATTAGGTTTAGTCGCATTATTGACTGAGCTCATATAATTTGGTATCAGAATTGGGTTCTAAGACAAGTTTGATTTTCTTATTTATTCTTTCTTGTTCTTTAAAAAAATATTCCTACAATAAAATTCATTCTTACCACAAAAAAATCCCTACCATAAAAATCATAAAAAAACATTCCTACCATAAAATTTATTCATACTACAAAAAGCATTCCTACCATAAAAAAAAAAGATAAAGGTTTTTTACCAAACAACTAGCTTGTTCTTCATATTAGTTTTGCATAGTGCAACTTAAATTGTAAACCAAAAAAAGGAAAAGAAGATAAAAAATTACTTACATTATTTCATATCTTTGGGTTTGATTACTTTTCTTATATTAATTTTGATTACTTCTATGAGTTTTATTTCTTTTTTTTTGAATTGTTACTAGATAATTTCATATTTGTTTCCTTATGATCAATTAAGGACTAAAGAAGACACAAAGAGTGGAAAAGACAAGAATGTATAAGATTATAAGAGGGTAAAAGCCATTAGATAGAAAACACGAGTGTGAGTGTACCAATTCTGGAGTGAAACATGTGAGGGAGTGTTTTTCAGGTTTCTAACTTTGTTTTGCAGATTTTAAACATGTTAAACCATCAATAAGAAGCGCAAAATGAAGAAATCGAGAATGAAGTTGCTCAACAACCTATGGTTTCAAACAATCAAATCCAGGCGTTGTTAGGAGAAATGAGGCGTGTGTTGAGGGATGAAATGATTTAGGTGAAGGAGAGATTGGACAGAGTGGAAGCGGGAACCCATAGTAGAAAAAACATGACGTCTGTAATAGGTAGCAACATGAAGGTATTCCACGGTAAAATGTTGAAGAAGAGGCAAATTTAGTTGAGCTGAATGAGCCAAATTTATTCCACATATGAGAATAAAGGAGGTAGAATTGGTAGATATATGCGGGATAATTATTTAGGAAATATAAATATTAAAATCCCTTCATTTCAAGGTAAAAATGACCCTGAAGCATACTTGGAGTGAGAAACAAAAATGGAGATGGTGTTTGATTGTCACAACTACACGTGACAAAACAAAGTTAAGCTAGCTGCAATCAAATTTAATGATTATGTTATTTTTTAATGATATCAGTTATTGATTACTAGAAGAAGAAATCGAGAACCATCAATGGAGACTTAAGAAGAGATGAAAATTGTAATGAGGAGACGTTTTGTACCTAGCCACTATTATAGAGGGTTGCATAAAACATTGCAGAGGTTAAACCAAGGTTCCAAAAGTGTGAATTGGTATCACAATAAAATTGACGTAGCTATGATTCGAGCTGATATCAAGGAAGATATGGAAGCTACAATGGCTAGATTTTTGTATGGTGTAAATCGTGACATTTTAGATATAGTTGAGATGCAACACTATATTGAGCTGACAGATATGGTACATCAAACAATTAAGGTGGAGGAGTAATTAAAATGAAAGAGATTGATTAGGAGAGAATAATATTTTTCTAATAGTAGTTCGTGGAAAACAACTCCAAAACGAGAAGAGCATATACAAAAGAAGCAAATATTTGAAGGCTATAAACATACCAATCCAATAACCACCAATACTTTTGGTAAAAGTGAGTATTATACTTGTAAAAATCGTTATATAAAATGTTTTAAATATCAGGGGCAAGGATACATAGCAAACCAGTGTGTGAACACAATGGTGATGGTTATAAACCCTCAAGGAGAGATTAAGTCAGAGAAAGCAGAAGAAGAAGATGATGATGCACTACCAATTTTGGAAGAAGTTAATGAAGAACAAAAGACTGTGATATGAGAATTGTTGGTAGCAATGAGAGATCTTATTCTACAAGTTAAGACGGAAGAAGGTACCCAAAGGGAAAACTTGTTTCATACTAGATGTTTTGTAAACCATAAGGTTTGCAGCGCCATTATTGATGGTGGGAGTTGCACCAACATAGCTAGTACTTAATTGGTGGATAAATTGGCCTTGACTACCTTAAAACATCCTCACCGTTATTGTCCTCAATGTCTGAATGATTGTAGCGAGATCAAGGTAACCAAACAATTTTATGGTGGCATCATCTATTGGCAAATACGAAGACAAAATTCTGTGCGGTGTGGTTCCAATGTATGCGTGCCATTTATTATTGGGAAGGCCATAACAGAATGGTATAAGGATTATCCATGTTAAATTCACCAATAGGTATTCCTCCACTTTCAAAAAGCAAAATTATGACTCTTGTTCCATTGACTCCAAAACAAGTCATGGAGAACCAATTAAATTTGAAGTTACGAAAATTAAATGTTGCAAAAAAGATGGTCAAAAATTGATTTTTAAAGTGGATATCATCATATTATGATGAAAGAAGGCGATGAATGAAAAACCACCTTTAAAAATAAATATGGTTTGTATGAGTGGTTAATGATGCCTTCTGGCTTAACAAATGCTCCAAGAACATTTATGCGTTTAATGAACCATGTTTTGCGTGCTTTTATTGGTAAAATTAAAGTTGTGTATATTGATGATATATTGATATATAGCATGAATATCGTAGAACATGTGATACATATGAAATCTGTTTAGGAAATTTTAAGGAAATAAAATTTGTATGCTAATCTCAACAAATGCACATTTTTCACGGATAAACTTGTCTTTCTTGGTTTTGTTGTAAGTAAGGGAGGACTTGAGGTAGACGTGGAAAATGTTAATGAAATTGGAGATTGGCCGACCATACAACGATTAGTTAAGTGAGGAGTTTTCATGGTTTAACTAGCTTCTATCGTGGGTTTGTAGAAGATTTTAGTAGCTTAGTTTCTCCTCATACCAAATTTATCAAGAAAAATGTTCTATTTAAGTGAGGAAAATAAAAAAAAGATGCATTTAATATGATAAATGATAACTTAACTAATGCACGTTTTCTTTTCCTACCTAACTTTGCAAAAATTAGGAATTAGAGCCGGTTTGATACAAGAAAGTCGGTCAATTGCTTATTTTAGTAAAAAATATGAGTGATGAAACTTCAAATTATCCAATATGATGAACATTTTAAGCATTTGAAAAGATAACAAAGCCTCAACAAACGTCATGCCAAGTGGGTTAAATTCATTGAAACCTTTCCCTATGTGATCAAATATAGGCAATGTAAAGAAAATGTTATGGCTGATGCATTGTCTCGTAGGTATGGGCTATTTTCTATATTAGATAAAAAACTCCTTAGCTTTGAATATATTAAACATCTATATGTACAAGATTCTGATTTTGGTGACGCATTCCATGCATGTGAAAAAATAGCATTTGGTATGTTTTATGAACATGATGGATTTATATTTTGCAAGAATACATTATGTGTACCTTTATGCTCTTTGCGTGAATTACTTGTGAGAGAAGCTGATAGTGGTGGTTTGATGTGTCATTTTGGTGTAGCTAAAGCTTTGGGAATTTTGCATAAGTGTTTATTTTGGCCTCGTATGGAACGTGACGTGATAAGAATCTGCGAGAGGTTCCTCCTGTGTAAACAAGGAAAATCTAAGTTGAAACCTCATGGATTGTATACCCATTTACCGATACCTTGTACATATTGGACTGATATTTCTATGGAATTTTGTTTTAGGATTACATAGGACTAAGAGGGGGAGAGACTCGGTTTTTATGGTGGTAGATTAATTTTCCAAAAATGGCACACTTCATTGCATGCCATAAAACTGATGATGCGACACATATATCTGGTTTATTTTTCAAAGAAATTATTAGGTTACATGGCATGCCAAATACAATTATTTATGATAGAGATGCAAAGTTTTTTAGTTATATTTGGAAGACTTTATGGGGACAATTGTGAACTAAGTTGTTGCTTTCTAATACTTGTCATCCACAAATGGATGGTCAGACTGGAGTCGTGAATAAAACCTTATCTTCTTTGTTATGTGCTATCATAAAAGAACTTGAAAACATGGGAAGATTATTTCCTACATGTTGAATTTTCTTACAATAAAAGTAGACATTATGGAGCCAAGTATTCCCCGTTTGAATTTTTTTTATGGTTTTAACCCATCATATCATTTGGATTTAACTCATTTACCTTTAAGTTTACGTGCTATTTTTTATGGAGAAAAATGGGAAAATTTGTTAAATCGATTCATGATAATGTACGAATGAATATTGAAAGACAAACTCAACAATATGTACATCATGCCAACAAAAGACGTAAGAAAATGGTGTTTGCAAAATGAGTCTGGGTTTGGTTGCAGTTACGAAAAGACTGTTTTCTAGAGAAACGACGTTTAAAAACTATTTCCTCAGGGTGACGGGCCATTTCAAATCGTAGATCGTATCAATAATAATTCCTACAAACTTGACTTACCAGGTGAGTATAATGTTAGTACAAGTTTTTAATGTTGGTAATTTATCTTTTTTAAATGTAGGTGATGATTTGAGGAAAAATCCTTTTCAAGAGAGGGAGAATGATGCAAACGAATGAGATGAATATATTGATTATACCGGTGTAAATGTAGCTATTCTGGATCAGATCCTTATCACTTTCTAGCGCCTCAATGATAAGACTAAGACCCAAACAATTCAAAAATGCACTTAGTGGACTAATCCAAAATTGTTGGGCTAATTCAAGTGGATGGGTGCTAATTCAAATAATATGAATGTGGTCTCAAAATCAAACAAAATTATTGTTATTAAAGTGATTGATTAACGAAGTATAAGAAACACAACCATTAAAAGAGCAAAATAAAAAGGTTTGAAAAATTATTAAATGAGTTTAATAACAAATCATAGTATTGCTATTAAAGTAATTTAATTAAATGAGTTATAATAAAATCTATTAAAGTGATTTTATTTAAATATTTACGATAATAACTATTACAATAGAGAATAAAAAGGTTTGAATATTATTAAATATCTTTAATAGCACATATTTTGCTATTAAAGTGATTTAATTAAGGGAAATTACACCTAAGGTACCTACTCAACTATTTTATTGTCATCTAGTACCCAAAGTTTGATCAATTATCTCTTAATACCCATCTCAACTACATAATTACCACATAGTACCTAACATTATTTTAATACCCTAACTACCCTCACTATTCATGAACAACCACGTAACCAAAATTTCAATTCCCTACTTTTTATTTTTATTTTATTTTCAAAAGATCTGTATCTTTCAAAACAGAGCTCGAAAAAAATAAATGAAAGTACCATCACTTTTGTTTTTTTAAAATGAAGAAAACTAGATCCATTGATGAATTTTTTTGATTTTTTTAAAAAAATAAAATTTCACCAGTAACAACTCTCAGGATATCGAGAGAATTGTTCAGGAAATCCTGAGAGTGCAACAACTCACATGATATCCTGAGTATTGTTTAGGAAATTCGGAGTTGCAAACAATTCTCATGATATCTTAAGAGTTGTTCAGGAAGTACTGAGTTGCAAACAATTCCCATGATATCATGAGAATTGTTCAAGAAATCCTGAGAGTTGCAAACAATTCTCATGATATCCTGAGAGTTGTTCAGGAAATCTTGAGTTGCAAACAATTCTCATGATATCATGAGAATTGTTCAGGAAATTCTGAGAGTTGCAAACAATTCTCATGATATCCTGAGAGTTGTTAAGGAAATCCTGAGTTGCAAACAATTCTCATGATATCCTGAGAATTGTTCAGGAAATCGTGAGTTGCAAACAATTGTAATGATATCATAGAATTGTCCAGGAAATCCCGAGAGTTGCAAAAAATTCTCATGATATCCTGAGAGTTGTTTAGGAAATCCTGAGTTGCAAAAAATTCTTATGATATCATGAGAATTGTTCAGGAAATCCTGAGAGTTGCAAACAATTCTCATGATATCGTGAGAGTTGTTCAGGAAGTCCTAAGTTGCAAACAATTCCCATGATATCATAAGAATTGTTCAAGAAATCTTGAGAGTTGCAAACAATTCTCATATATCCTGAGAGTTGTTCAGGAAATCTTGAGTTGCAAACAATTCTCATGATATCATGAGAATTGTTCAGGAAATTTTGGGAGTTGCAAACAATTCTCATGATATCCTGAGAGTTGTTCAGGAAATCTTGAGTTGCAAACAATTCTCATGATATCTTGAGAATTGTTCACGAAATCGTGAGTTGCAAACAATTCTCATGATATCATAGAATTGTTCAGGAAATCCTAAGAGTTGCAAACAATTCTCATGATATCCTGAGAGTTGTTCAGGAAATCCTGAGTTGCAAACAATTCTTATGATATCCTGAGAATTGCAAACACCTCGAAGTACCAGCGGGTATATTTGGTCGGGGGTATTTTTGTCCAAATTTCAATTTGAGGTACCAAGTTACACTATCCAAAAAACGGGTACCACAGAGTAATTAAATAGTTGAGAAGGTATTAACTGGTACTTTTCTCTTTAATTAAAGGTGTTAAACAACAACCACTAAAAAACTTTACTACTTTGGGATATTTTAGAAATCTATGAGTTTTTTTAATATATTAATATTGTCTTTGATTCTCATTTTGACTCTTTTATATTTGGATGTTGTTCCAATTATAAATAGAAGATTTCACAAGCTTCGTAAAGATAATTTTAGTTTTTAGAAATATCATATTATTGTGAGTGTGTATTCTTGGTTGTTAATTGAATCATTGAACTTATCAAGATATATCTTGTGGCGTGCAAACAACTCGTATTCGTGGTTCTCATCTTCATAGGTGAAGGCTAAAGGATCAAACAAATTGTGCTGATACGTTTTTGGTATTGTAAAACCAATTTAGTTATCCGGTTTAGTCGCATTGTTGGTTCGGTTCATATCATTATCCTTCAACGCATGAACACACCGAACAATAATGGTTACAGTCTCACGCCGATAGTGCCAAAAGTCTAAAAATGGTAACACCAGCCGCAAGTTTAGGAACCGCAATCAAAAATTTTGGTAGCACTGTACGAACGGTCTTCGCACATACTCGTTCTAATTCCGGAATAAACCACTAAACAAAACAAAAACGGGTTGGATGTGTAGGTGTAGGAACTCTGATTGCGTCGAATAACATTACCGCAAACCCATCAATTACAGTTAAACCAATTTCGATGAGGTTTTCCAATGTGCTAGACTCAATGTATTTAAACGACATACCTCAATCTATGCGTCCTTACATACTCACAATTACAAACGTTATGCCCGACAAAAATTGTGGTTTTAGAGCCATCGCACATGGTTTAATAAGAGCCGAAAATAGATGGTAATTTGTAAGAAAAACCATGGTTCACGAACTAGAGACGTATATAGAGTTTTATATTAATGCCGCATATTTTGGCAAAGATAGTGAAGTCGACAAAAAACTACATCGGTTGAGATATTATAAAGAAAATGCACCAATCTAGAATTGGATGTCATTACTTAGTTGCGGAAAACTAATCGCCTCCACATTCAACTATGTTTTATATTACCTAGCACCTGACAATTGTACCACTTACTTACCGATGGAAAATGCACCATCAACAAAGGGTCCTATAAAGGAGACCGGTTCCACATTCGTGAATACAAATCATTTTGTTCATGTAAGTAAACAAATTTTAATTTTAGACGGATTTAGTTATTTATTATCTAAAACTTGATCAATAAATTTAGTTTTAATCTTGCGATCTTCAATTATAGGTCCATATGATTAAATTTTCACCTTTACCAACAATGGATCCAACATGGATGCACACTGCTAGAGATGACACTAATTTTTCGTTGATCCTTTTGTTTGGTAGAGTCGACACTTTTGTATGGCTACAACATCCCACGCCGACACAATCCATAGTCTGTGAGAAAGTAATAGTAAACTTAACTAAAGATTTCTAAAAGTGTTTGTGTTGTAATTTTTGAATCAAATTGGAAGTACGGGTTGTTTCGTACTTTTTATTGTGTAAATTTGTTAAATTATCGATTAATAAACCTTTAGTATTCTATTTTTATAGAACTGTGCATTGACAAACTTTATATTAATAAGTGTGTTTCTTTAATCAACATGACGCTAACGACTGGCGTGGTGGTTTAATGGTTGTGGTAGACGCTAATATGTACTGCGCCACCATCTGACGAACTTATTATCCAACGTGTCAAGTTTCTGCCAATTTCAAAAAAATAATGGACTGAGAGTTTTCCTATTGCTGATCGCGGAAGAAAAACGGTAACCGTCATGCGTTGGCGACATGGTCTATTTGTATTTATTAATAATAGTAATAATATTAATATTATTATTATTATTATTATTATTATTATTATTATTATTATTATCACTATAATTAATAATAATAATAATATTATTATTAAAAAATTTAACACCCAAAAATTTATCCCGTCCAAATTTTAAACCTTAATAATTATCTCACAGACATTTTAACGCTAAAAATTTATTCTTCCAACATTTGAAACCCTCCAAAAAAATATTCTGTCAATATTTGAACCCCCAAAAATTATCATTCAAACATTTGACACCCTCCAATTATATTATCCTACATTTATCTCTTTTATATAGCTTATGAAATCTGAAGTTTTAATTCGTCAACCAAATCTTCTAAAGTATAAAAAATTTAAAGTATCTTATGTATGAAATGGACCGTTGATGAAGACAACCACTTACTTCAAGCAGTCAAGTATGTTACCAGAACAACGTCCGACCACAAATGCTTTTTTTGATGAAGTGTTGTGTAGGATGTACTTTGACTACAGACGTTTAGGATTTACAAACCCAACTACTCGCAGTCGTGCATAAGTCTCTGCCAGGTACAATCTTCTAAAATCTGAACTGATGCTTCGGGTGTTCGATTTGTAGTACGTTTTAAGGCAAGAACTTTACAAGTATGGAAGTTGAAATTTACTGATTTCATTACAAGAGTTATGATAGTTTATCTGAAGGAGAGCATTGCTGAAAAAGAGGATGTGATAGCTTAGTGCTCACCAGTTGAAGATAACCTCAGATATGATTTCGACTAATATGTGTTATCGTATTATGTATTCTTAGTGTCAATCTCATCTTATTTTAAGGTTTTTTTAACTCAGTTTGTATGCTAGTTTAAAATTTACTCTGTATATTTATGCTTCTTGTAATGCTTCTAGTTTTTATTCTTATATTATGTACCTTTCAAAATTTTAATTAAATGAGTCTTAGTATTATGTACATTTCAAAAGTTTCAAGTTTTCGTACATTTTAAAAGTTGACAACATAAAAAAAAGAATTAAACACCATTATTATAAAATATTTCACAACAAAATAAGGATAAATAAAATAGACATAAAATTCCACAACAAATTAAGGATAAACAAATTAATCGTACAAAATAGAAATAAAATTTCACAACAAAATATCGGAATCAACATAAAAATAAAGTGTCAAACAACAGAAAGATAACCATAATGTTTAACCAAGTCTCCTACTAATAGAAAAATATTCCTCGTACACCCCACCGAGACGAACGAAATCTCCTTCAAACTCAAGAACTCTAGGAAGCCACGAAATCCTACGCAGACCAACGTGCACACGGCGTGCTGCCATGGAAATAATGATCCTCGTGGAAATAATCATCTAATAGTTATATTGGCGTGTTAAGGAGGTTGTACCATCTAATCTTGTGAGGAGACATAAGATACACAAGAGTACAAAACGACTCCATATCGTCTCTAGCAATAGATCCCATGAACATAGGCTTTAACTTACAATGACGCCAATTCTGCCAACTATCCTCATCAAACGCGTAGTCTATCAACTTTGGTTTCCTTTTTTCCTTCCTCTGCATATTGACCAACGAAAACAGATGAAGCCCTTGGACATGTCAAAACTACCTCAATACCCGCTCGGCGTAGTACACCTGAGAATATTCTATACCTGCAATGACATCATGATGCCAAGCTATATCCTCCAACGAGAAATGATCACATATGAGACAATATGGCTCAAACAAGACCTGGAAAACAAAATAGTACGAACAATAACACATATAAGCTTTGGTAAATGTTAGCATCTATGCCGCACAACACAACAAAAAACAAGACAATATCAATCAAATGTATTTTATTCAATTCTAACCATATGTTAAACTAGTCCTCCTTTGATACCAAAATATATTAAGCAATTAAATATTAGAAGCATATAAAATTTTCATCTCTCTCTTGCAGGTTTTTGATTGTGATCTTTTAGTTGAGTTTGGTCCGAGAATCAAAAACTGTCGCACTTGTATCCCATCTAGAAATAGTAGGTTAGTGCTCAATGTAAGTGGAACGCGTAACCGAGCAAAGCAAAACAAAATTTTCCTTTATCCACGTGTCTAGACGACCAATACATTCGACCATATCCTTCGTCTCATGAAGGGAGATCTCTCCAAGATGGCGATACAGAAAAGTCAACACGACCGTGCCTCCACCATGACGTCCAACCTGCTCAGTCAAATCTCATAATATGAACAATTACTTAAAATTCACGTACATGTTACTCTTATCAGTAAAGAGAATGCAACCGAATAGATGGAGAATATATGCAGTTGCAACATGGTGGACCATATCGTCAACACGATGCTCGTTAGCATAGCGTTAGACTGTCCTACTATATCTATTCTGAAGCCATACGAGACCCAAACCTATACCTCTACTTTTCTCGACCTCTCTGATAAAACTCACCTCATAAATTCCACATAGTTCAGTAGTGTCATGCATGGCCAAAGATTTGTCAGATATAACTAGTAGACCAGCCACTGAACCTCGTACCTCAAGTCCCAATATCATATGCACATCATCGAGGGTGATAGTCATCTCATAGAAACTGAAATAGAAACGATTAGTACCTTATGCCAACGCTCCAAGAATACCTCGGTGATGTTGGACTGCGTATGCATACACAAGAATGGCTCGATGAGCCTGCTGAAATGTGTGGCATCCAATACAGCTCGTACCCTACCCAGAGTGCCGAGATTATAACTTTCGTGGCTAGGATAATAGGCTTACAGCCTCATCTCACTCTCCTGCAGATAATCATTTTAAATATTAATATATATGTTAAATTGCTACTAAACGATTAACAATAGATCTAGATATTAAATTTCCATATCAAATGTAATAAAGGTAATTTAGAGGGAGGCTCAACTCTAAGTGGACCTCTAGTAGGGGCAAGTGGTCGTCACCTGGGAGCAGCAGAACCAGATATGGAACTGGACGAAGGGGTGGTGATAATGAATATCAACTCTATTGAAAGTGGCGAAACTGCTACTTCTTCGCGCTCGATATTGGTAATATTTTCTCTCTCGAATCTTGACTCTTTTTGTCCGTGAGCCATCATCCACCCCTAAATCATCAACTGGATCCATAAGCTAAAATAAAAAACATACAAACGAAGAAGATAAAACCGGTTCGAAATTAAAAATACCAAATGGTAATTGGAAAGTTGTTTTAAAGAAAATAGCACAAACATATATAATGCATACAAACAAAGAAGATAAAACCGGTTCCGAAATAATCCGGTAACTGGAGCTTACCGACACCATATGTACGACGCGAGAATAGTACCACGGTATACGTACTGTGTGGGAGCATAACCATATGTCATATGTTTGTCATGATTGCCCTACTGTTGTTTAGGATTTGATTCAGTCGAGTAGGTGGTAGTGTCTGTTTCTGTTGGTCGCGGTCTAGAGTTGCTGCTTCACACAGGTTTTGTGGAATCGCTGCTTCAAACTGGTTGGTGCTCGCGGTCGAGAATTTCAATCGTGCTGCTTCAGTTCAATAGGTGAGATGATTACTTTAGTGGTTAGTTCTTTGGTGGGTTTTGGGGTTTAGGCTACTGGATTTAGGTTAGTTTCATTTAACGTTAATTATTTTATTACTTTAATTTTTGGTAAAAATCTATTAGTTTTAGTTTTAAAAAATCTATTAGTTTTAGTTTTAAAAAATCTATTAGTAGAGAAAAGGTTAAAAAACTTGAAATTAGGATACTTTTCTTTTTTTTATTTTGGAGTTTTTTATGTTGAAAATAAATTTGTCAAAAATAATAACTTCATGAAATATTTTTTATTTTTCTGTATGCCATTTTACAAAATAATTCCAGCTATTCTTTTTCACAATTTCCAATTATTATTTATCAAATTCATATTTTTTTTTTGTATAAAAAGCATTAAATTAATGAAAACAAAATTTACAGAGTTAACATGTGGCTCAGTGCCATATTATAATGTAGGTGGATTGTATTCTAGAGTGAAAATAAATTACAAGTGTTAAAAAGGGAGAGAGATCCTAGTGTTATAGAATCTGTATCTTATGCCTGAAAGGATTCTGAAATCAATGCTAGAGGCCAGGGAGTGGTTGCTGTTGAAGATTCTCTTATTGCGCTCTGGCCAGATGTGGTAAATCGTGGTGCCAAAGGCCGTACGCCAGATATGGGTGTTGGGATTTGAGGCGGGCCATTTACAGGCTTCAGTTATCCAAGTTTTCCAGGTAGAGGGTTGAGCTGAGAACCAGAGCTTTGCACAGATGTTTTCCCAGATGGAGGCGGCGAAGGAGTAAGAGACCATGATGTGATCAACATTTTCAGGCGAGGTTGAGCAAATGGTGCAATCCTGGGGGAGTCGAGACCCCAGCTGATGAGCTTGTCACGAGTGGATAGCTTATTTTGAATGGCCATCCACGAGATGTAAGAGTGTCTAAGGATTGAATATTTATTCCAAATGAGGGAACTCCATATGACTTTCTTCTTAGAAGGGCGGATTGCCGAGTAAGTGCTGCTGATAGTGAATTGGGGTTTGGATTTGTTAGGAATCCAAAGAAAGGCGACTTCTTTAGAGGAGAGGGGGAAGCTCAATTAAAGCAGTTCTTATTTCTTCCAAGTGAGAGAGTAAGTGGTGATTTTGAGCTCTGGCATAGGAGGGCCAGTGCCAATTACCATTTAGATTAAGATCTGAAACAACTGAGAGGTTACGAAGTCGAGAAAGGTTGGTGATGCTTTGTCCGAAACAGTTTACCAGGGAGGAAGGAAAAAGCGAGGGATCAAACCATATAGAGGTCTTGGATCCGTTACCATGGCCACCCTATAGAGGCCAGCTGCGATATTTATGAGTTGTATGATTTTTCTCCATCCTCAGCTTGAGTTAGCCGGTATGGGTATTGTCTAAAGTTTTTTGTTCTTCGTCCTTTCCTCGATGGTCCATTGGGTCCACAAAGAGTTGGGGTTCTTTGTGAGGATGGACCAGAAATATTTTAGGGCGGCCGTTTGATTCCAAATTCTAAGGTTTGGGATCCCAAGGCCGCCTCCGATCTTGGCAAGGTAGTAGTGTCCCAAGCCACTTTTGATCCCGTGATCTTCATTTCGGTTCCTGACCAAAGGAATCTTCTTAAGAGCTGTGATAGTTCTTTGATTACTCTGACCGGGAGAATGAAAATAGAGGACCAGTAGACTTGGCTAGCAAAGAGGACAAATTGGATTAGCTGGAGGCGGCCCGCATAGGAGAGGTGCTTTGTGGTCCAGGAGTTGATGCGGTTGGTGATTTTGGTGAAGAGAGGTCTGCAGTCGTTGTACGTGAGTCTTCCTGTGATGATGAGGACCCCTAGGTAGCGGACGGGTAGGGATCCCTCATTGAAGCCTAGAATATGGAGGATGACTAGACGCTCATTCACCGAGGCTCCAGAGAGAAAGACTTGGCTTTTTGTCGGATTTAGATGGAGGCCCGAGAGCAATGCAAAGTCTTGGAGGCCCTCATAAATGAGTTTGATTGATTTGCTGTTTTCCCGGCAGAAGATCATGAGGTCGTCGGCAAAGCAAAGGTTGATGATTTTGAGGGAGTGGTATTTCCAATGGAATCTGAAGCCAGGGTCTTGACTCTTCTGTTGGAGGATGCGAGAGAGTACATGCATGACAATAACGAAGAGGTATGGGGACAAGGGGTCTCCTTGGCGGATGCCTCTTTTCCCAGCGAAAGGGACGGTGGTGTTTTTTTGTTTATGCCAATCGTGTAAGAAGGGAATGAGATGCAGTGGATTATCCAGCCAATCATTTCAATGGGGAAATCCATCGCATAAAGAGCATCAAGGATTAGCTCCCAGCGGATACGAACGCTTTCATGAGGTCAATCTTAAGAGTGCATCTAAGGCCTTTGCAATTAGCATGGTAGCCGTGCAGAAGCTCTTGGGTGAGGAGGATATTGTATCCGATGGAGTGGCCGAAAATGAAGGCGGATTGGGAACGATCGATGAGATAGAGGAAGGTGGGATTGAGTCTGTTGGCAATGATTTTTGAAATGATCTTATAGATGACAGTGCAACAAGATATGGGTCAGAAGTCAGAAGGGGAGGAAGGGGTGTCCGTTTTCAGAATTAGGGCTATGAGGGTTTTTGTTCCAATTCGGATCCAAATGCCCGCTGAGAAAGAAGTGCTTGACGGCAGTGAAAATGTCAGGGCCCACAATATCCCAGCAGACCTTAAAGAAACCTGCGCTATAGCCGTCCGGGCCAGGGGCTTTGTCACTGTCTATGTCGAAAAGGGCAGCCCTAATCTCCGAGTCGGAGATGGGGTTGGCCATGTCGGCTTTGTCCAAGGGGGAGATGGGGTTTATGAGGGATGTGACTTTGGCAAGGCCGGGGTATCTCGTGGCGCTAGCAGAACCAAACAGGTTTCGGAAATAGGAAAGGAAAGTGGACGAGATTATTTTAGGGTTGGAGCTCGAGCGCCCATCACGAGTGGTGATCGAGAGGATTTTGTTTCAGGCCCGAAGGGCCTTTATGCTATTGTGAACTTTTTTTGGAGTTCTTGTCTCCTAGCTTGAGCCACGTCTCTCGAGACTTTTGCTTGAGGAAGGATTCCTCGGCTCGGCTAAAGAAAATGTACTTTTTGGCAGTTTCTTGCTCCAAGAGGATACAATCACGGTCAGGAGGATTGGAGGCTAGGGCAATTTGGGCTTGGGCTAAATCAGCTTGGGCATTGTCCACTCTTAGGCTGATGTCACTGAATTTTCTTTTATTTAGAGAGTCAATGATGGGTGGGTAGTCTTGTAAGCTTCGCTACAATGGCTCCCATGGGGTGGGGAGAGCAAGGGAGGGCCCAGCTAGTGGAAACCATCTCCATAAAGCTGGGGTGGAGAGTCCATATATTGAAGAATTTGAAGGGTTTGGGTTTGGGGATATAAGGGGCTGAGAGATAGAGGATAATCAGGGTATGGTCGGAAGTGTAAGGGGGGTCGAGGTGGGCGAAGGAGTTGGGGAAGTAGTTGTCCCAGTTGTCGTTGACAAGGGATCTATCAATCCTGGAAGAGATGGGGTTGTCAGCCTGGTGGTTAAACCACGAAAATTGGAAGCCTGAGGTACGAAGGTCCTCAAGGTTAAAATTCCTACAACAATCATTAAAAGTAACGATTGAGTTGTTCCATCTATTGTCATTGGAGGTTCTCTCGTGGGGGCTGCGGATAGCATTAAAATCCCCTAGGATAACCCAAAGGGAGGGGGAGGTGGTGGGGGCTATGGATTTAAGGTCTTCCTAAAGAGGAAGGCGGTCGAGAGGGTCGTTGAAGCCGTAGATGGTGGTGGCGTAAAAGCTGGTATTACGGGAGATCCAGGTTATTTTGGTATGGATGAGCTGCGAGGAAGATTTGAGGGTAGTGATTTTGAAAACACTAGGGTTCCAAGCAATGCAAATACGACCATAATGATGGTCCAGGTGATTAGTGGTAAAGTCCCACCAGGGAAGCATAAAGCTAATAATGGTCGTGATGTTTGTGGCATTTACCTTAGTTTCTAGCATGCAAACAATATTAATGCTATTAGCAAAAACAAAATCCCGAACGTCCTTTTGACGGACGGGATCATTAAGACCTCTAATGTTCCAGCAAGCTAATTTAATAGATAATAGTTCTAGCAAAGCATAGAGAAAGAAAAGAGCTAAACATTCTCGGGGGCGTCTCCATACATACTAGGTGAAGCTTCCGAGTGTTCAAGGTCAGCCCCCGATGGACCTATCTGGCCTGCGGCAGAGCTGTTGCTGGCAATGACTTGACTCTTTGTCCATGCACGTCCGGTGGCCAGTTGATGCAAGCTAGTGTAGTTGGGCAGATGGTAAGATTCGCTTCCACTGGAGTAAGAGAGCGTGATTGCGGGGCTATCGACCATTCGCTCATTTCCTAGGCGTCTGGCTGGTTGGGAGTGGGGGCCGGAAGGGCTAGGACATCCTGCTGCAGCATGGCCAAAGGAGGTACATTTTGTATAGATCGTGGGCACGCCTTGGAACTCGATCTGGATTGTGTGCTTTTTCCCGAGGCAGCCGATGGAGATGGATGATGGGTAGGAGGCTAATGCATCCATGATAATGCAGATTCTGGCGTAGCTGAGGCGGGATCGGTTGGCTGTCTGGCTGTCTACATAAATCGGGGTTCGGAGAGCGCTGTCCAGGATACTTAGACCCTTGACGGTCCATAGCTCATGAGGCATGCCGTGAAATTTTACCCATAAAGGGATTTCCTTTAGGACTTCTCTTTCCAGTGTTTCCATCGGGGCCTAACGCTTAAGAAAAAATAGGTGGCTGCTGAAGAACCAGGGAGCACGCTCCAGAATCTCAGTGGCATTGTCCGTAGTGGAGAAGCGGAAGAAATAGTGACCAGAGGGTGTAGGTTTGCACTCCTAGAGTCCAAGGGTTCCCCAAATTTGGTTTGCGATGGATTGGATGTGGGAAGTGGCTCTTCTTTTGGAGAGGAAGTAGCCAGATAGACATTTTTTCCAGCCGTCTTTGTCTTTAGAGAGGGCATCATCGGGGAGCAACAAGGTCTCATTTTCCAAAGTTAAGTCACCGGTCTTTTTCAGAGCCATGTGAGGCTTCAGCTCAGATTCAGTGCAGACAACATTGGCCCATGACTTATAAATGAGAGTTGGGTGATGTATATTCATTAGAGGGGGTATGGAACTGCTTTTGGGAGGGCGATAGTAGGGGTGTTGCTGGAGGGAGGATGGTCTTATACCCAGGGGTCGGAAGGCTTTGGAGTGTCTGGAGATGGCGTATCCCTTACTGCTCCGTCCCGGGAACGATTCAGGGAAGCATATGGATAGGGTTGAGACAAGGTTGTGAGGTTTCTGCTTGGTAATTCGTGTGAATCACGGTAGAGGGAGACTGGTTGATCAGAGGGATAGCAAGGGCAGTTTGGCTAAACGGAAAACTTTGCAGGGTTTGTATGGCAGTGGTGAGGATGCTTCTTGGGGATATAGACTCGAGATGTGGGTGGCTAGCAAGGTTAGGGTTTGCATGGCTAGGGTTTGCATGGTTAGGAGTTGCGTCGGGGTTGAACAAATATTTGCTAGTTATATGAGATGGTATCGAGTGAGTGAGGTTTGAAAGGCTAGGGGTTGCATGTTGGTCTGCATGCATGGGATTCTTTTGGGTTATTGAGTGGAGGATAATTGTGGTGGTTAGAGTTTCAGGTTGCATGGCAGTTTGGAGGTTGGAAGCAGTTAAGGCAGCAGTTCCAGGGGTAATAGGAGCATTTCAGGTGGTAGGAGAGTGGGTTGGAGGAACTAAAAGGGGAAGAGGAGTTGGATTAGAGGGAAAGAGTGAGAGAGACTCAGAGTTACCTTGCATGTTACATAATCTAGGGATCGGGGCTGTTCCACTCCCATGATGCATTCCAGACTTGAAAGTAGAGTCTGGGATGGGATTAACGGGCGATGTATTCACCGGAGGGTCAGGCGACTGGAGGGAGGTCATGGCAGTCAGGAGGTTTTCGTTGCGGTTGAGGATTCTTTGAAGATGAGCTTCATGGGAGCGAGTTTCCGAGTACTCCGAGGGATCTTCGTCATTGGAGATAATGTGCGTGAACAGTTTGGATGATGAGGGGGATAACGAGAGAGAGGATATTTCCATCTTTTTGCTGATTGTATCGAGGGCTGCTTTCTGGGACTTAGAGAGGGCTGCGTTGGTTGCATGCACGACGAGGGGAGGAGTTGAGTGGACAGACAAGGGGAGCCCTAACATTCCAGAGCAACGGGAAGGGGAGGCAGAGGGGGGAGAGGAGGTTTTAGTCGAGGGAGAGGGAAGTGTTAGGGCTGTTAGGGCGGGAGGAGTCTGAAGAGGACGGCGAGGTGATGGATTTCTTGTGATCTCTGAACCGTGGGGTAATTTTACGGTTGGGAGGCAGAGAGGTAGAGTTTCTTTTGTGGAATCTTTGGGCTCTCATTTCAACCATAGTTAAAGATAGGGGGGTTGAAAGTTTTCTGAAGAGAGTCTTTACAGAGGGAGATAAAGAGGTAGGAGCAAGTGAAAGGTTATGGTTTGGTTTATAGTCAGTAAGGGGAAGGGTAAGGGTGTTTGCGTAGGTTTTAGGGTAGAGGGGGTTGCGGGTGGATGAAACGGTTCCGTGTAATGCGAGAGATGGCATTCAATACGATATTAATGAGAGGAGGAGGTGATTGGCTGATGGAGAGAGTATAGAAGGGCTGCAATTCGAATTTTTGAATGCACAATTGGGAGAAGAGTACATTCTGCATCTTGGGACCTGGGCACCATTAATGACGCGCTTGCCAAGGTCAGCATGAGAGAGAAGATCACCTAGTGGTGACCATCTCCAAACGGCAGTAGCCTTAGGCACTTCCGATTTCAAAGGTGGGGAGTAAATGCTAGGCGATCGAATGATTGGAGATATGGTTTTCGTGGGTTTCCCTGCAGGGAGGTTGAGGGTGGATTAACTGCGGAGGCGATGGTGATAGAGTGGGAGGGAGGAGAGACAGGCTGAATGATAGATTCGAGAGGCATTAATGCCTTGAAGGTGACAAGCAGGGTGAGGTTGGTGGCTCTGATTTGCTTCCAGACTTGAGACCTTTTGCAGGTGAAAGGGTTAAAGAGGGAGAACGTGAAGGATCTTCTCCAGACAGATAAGATTTCCTTCAGGAGAGATTCATTAAGGGAGAGAGAGGAGATACTGCCAGATGAGATTTCAATGAGGGGAGTTTTTATTAAGGGAGAAAGAGGGGATGCTACCATTAATGGCTGAAGGTTCGTTATTAATGGTGGCTTTTGCAATTTTTAACAAAAGAAATAGCTTTTTTAGAAACACGATTTCCCCATTGCAGGCACTAAGAACTTGCAATGGGGAATCAACAAGAACCGAGGATGGTTTTAGGATTACAGGGGGGTTGGAGTTTGATTCAGGCGAGGAAGAAGATGAAGTCCTAGAAAGCGTTTTCTCTCTCTAGAACTAGTCGTTACATAAACTATTCTTCGTGTTTTTATTAAACTCAATAATTTTTCCATTGAAAACCTTGAATCACGAATTTCAATATATAAGAACCCTCCGACCGAAAGCCAAAGATCTGAATTCTTGATCAAAAGTCTGAGCTAGATCAAGTATGACTTTGTCTTTGTCCAAGTTTGGTGAGATGTACGCCCATATAGGATTTACGTCAGGATGGATAAATAACACTTATTTTTCTTAAAATCAACGTATGTTTGATTATGTGGTTGACAATAAAAATACCCTACAAGGAGTAGACGATAGTCATTGGAAAACACACACCAAGACTACATTTAAAATCGACATAAGTCTAATCTTGCTTTTAACTTTTTTTTCAACCCTATTATAACGTATGCATTAGGCATGGGCATTTTAACCGGAAACGAAAGAACCGAACCGAACCGAACCGAAAGAACCGAACCGAAGTAGATCTGGTTCTTTCATAATACCGAATGGTTCCAGTTTTCAATTACCCACGGTTCTCGGAACCGAACCGTACCGAACCGAAGAACCGTGGGTACCCGTTAGGAACCGAACCTATGTACTAACCCATAATTTTGAATTGTTTTAAAAATATATTTTCTATTTTAAAATTAGATTCCTCTAAATTTGTCTTTTATCATTGATCTCTAATTATGTTATCTTGAATAAATGACAGCATACTTTATTAAAGTGGCGACATTTTTACAAACTATTATGCGTATAAACAAAATAACAAAATAACAAAATACCAAGCTTTATATAATTTAATAGACTTGATATCATCTCTCCATTTTTTTATATTACTAATATTATTCTTTAATATATTAATTTTGAATATTTTTTATATTGAGTATTTTTTTCTTACAATTTAACATAGTTTTATTGTTTTAAAGTGTAAAAAGAGTTTTATATACGTTGATATTGCAAAGCATTTAAAGTATCCAAAATTACCCAATTGGAACCGAGTTAAGTACCCATACCGAACCGAATTAAGAAGAACCGAACCGAACCGAAATTTATTCGGTTCCTAAATGGGTACTAGTTTTGAAGAACCGAAAGAACCGAACCGAACCAAACCGAAGAACCGAATGCCCATGCCTACTTTTTAATGTTTAATTATATTGGCAGAATATTCAAAATAGTCGAATATCTTTTTTTGGGTTTCAAAAAGTATTAAATAAATAATAAAATAATATAAAATCATTGAAACATTCTCGTGAAACTTAATAGGATACAGAGGTAAAAAACAAAAGCTGTCGTATTACAAAACCTTTTTTTATAATTTAGGTATAATTTTCAATTAGGGTTCTTTAAGAACCCAATTTTCATTTCAATTCAAGATTTTCCAGTAGCTTGTAACTTCAGATCTAATTTTGCTTTTACTTACAGCTCCAGTAGCTTGTATCTTCAGATCGGGATCAGATCGGGAGGAGTAGCTTCAGATCTTAGCCAGGAGCTTCAGATCGGGATTTAAAGTGGATTCATAAATTAGTAAGCAAGCACTCGATTTTGCACAAAAACAAGATGCTTTTGACACTTTTATAGCTACATACTTTTAATGTTTAATTATATTGGCAGAATATTCAAAATAGTCGAAAATCGTTTTTTTGGTTTCAAAAAGTATTAAATAAATAATAAAATAATATAAAATCATTGAAACATTCTCGTGAAACTTAATAGGATACAGAGTAGGCATGGGGATTTTAACCGGAACCGAAAGAACCGAACCGAAGTAGATTTGGTTCTTTCATAATACCCGAATGGTTCCAGTTTTCAATTACCCATGGTTCTCGGAACCGAACCGTACCGAACCGAAGAACCGTGGGTACCCGTTAGGAACCGAACCTATGTACTAACCCATAATTTTGAATTGTTTTAAAAATATATTTTCTATTTTAAAATTAGATTCCTCTAAATTTGTCTTTTATCATTGATCTCTAATTATGTTATCTTGAATAAATGACAACATACTTTATTAAAGTGGCGACATATTTACAAACTATTATGCGTATAAACAAAATAACAAAATACCAAGCTTTATATAATTTAATAAACTTGATATCATCTCTCCATTTTTTTATATTACTAATATTATTCTTTAATATATTAATTTTGAATATTTTTTATATTGAGTATTTTTTTCTTACGATTTAACATAGTTTTATTGTTTTAAAGTGTAAAAAGAGTTTTATATACGTTGATATTGCAAAGCATTTAAAGTATCCAAAATTACCCGATTGGAACCGAGTTAAGTACCCATACCGAACCGAATTAAGAAGAACCGAACCGAACCGAACCGAAATTTATTCGGTTCCTAAATGGGTACTAGTTTTGAAGAACCGAAAGAACCGAGAACCGAAAGAACCGAACCGAACCGAACCGAAGAACCGAATGCCCATGCCTAGTATGCATTGATAATTTTTTATGATGTTTTATGGGGTTTTAGATAGTCTAATAGATTTAAATAAAAATATGTCTTTTTTTAGATATAACATAATTGAAATGCGAAATTTTAGATATCAAAACTGTAAAAACGACAATTTTTAAAAGTGAAATGCAAAACGATGTTCAATTATTTTTGTCTATGTGCAAAATACGAAACCAAAAACAAAAATGCAAAATACAAAACTAGACTTAAGTTTAAATTTGTTTTTCTTTTGTTTAAATACAAATGGTGAAACCAAAAACAAAAATGCAACATGGTAAAATATTAATAAATGTTTATGTCCGCGTGCGAATTATAAAACGAGGGTTATGCAAAACCATATATAATTTTCATATAGTGAAAAAAGCTAAAAGCAAATATATAGTTTTGTTCTTTTTAAAAAAATTAAACAAAGGGAAATTACCCCTAAGGTACCTACTCAACTATTTTATTTTCATTTAGTACCCAAGGTTTGATCAATTGTCACGTAATACCCAACTCAACTACCTAATTATCACATAGTACCTAACTTGATTTTAATACCCTAACTACCCTCACCATTCATGAACAACCACTTCACCAAAATTTCTCTTTCCTAGTTTTTCTTTTTATTTTATTTTTAAACGATCCGTATCTTTCGAACCGGAGCTCGAAAAAAAATAAATGAAAGTACTATCACTTTTGTTTTTTAAAAATGAACAAAACTAGATCCATTGATTATTTTTTTTGATTTTTTTAAAAAATAAAATTTCACCGGTAACAATTCGCATCATATCATGAGAATTGTTTAAGAAATCCTGAGAGTTGCAAACAATTCGCATCATATCATGAGAATTGTTCAGGAACTCCAGAGTTGCAAACAATTCGCATCATATCATGAGAATTGTTCATGAAACCCAGAGTTGCAAACAATTCGCATCATATCATGAGAATTGTTCAGAAAATCTTGAGAGTTGCAAACAATTCGCATCATATCATGAGAATTGTTCAGGAAACACAGAGTTGCAAACAATTCGCATCTTATCATGAGAATTGTTCAGGAAATCGTGAGAGTTGCAAACAATTCGCATCCTATCATGAGAATCGTTCAGAAATCCTGAGAGTTGCAAGCAATTCGCATCTTATCACGAGAATCGTTCAGAAATCCTGAGAGTTGCAAGCAATTCGCATCTTATCATGAGAATTGTTCAGAAATCTTGAGAGTTGCAAGCAATTCACATCCTATCATGAGAATTGTACCAACGTTTTTTTTACCAGCGCGTATATTTGGTCGGGGGTATTTTTGTCCAAATTTCAATTCGAGGTACCAAGTGACACTATCCAAAAAGCGGGTATCACTAGGTAATGACATAGTTGAGAAGGTATTTACTGGTACTTTTCTCTTAAACAAATAACATTTTCAATTTTTTTCAAAATACAGTTTAAAAAGTATATATTTCTTAATTTTCTAATCATGAATTAAGAAAAAAATTAAAAAAACTATAGAGATTCGATTTTCTTGTATTGCTCAAGTTGTTTTTAGTAAAATCTATGAGTGTGATATTTATTAGCAATTTGTATTTTCTAATACTAATCAGTAAACTAATTGTATATTGGTTTTTAAATAATAAATGGTCTAATTTTATATTTATATATATATATATATATATATATATATATATTAATTATATAAAATGATGTTGAATTAATATGATAATCTGGTTTTTCTTTGTTTATGGTTAATTACGAATAATGTTTTTTTAAATATCTTTATAATGTGATATTAGCTATTTTGATACTTTTGTAAGATATAAAAAGATCGTCTAACAAAAGTTTTGTTTTTTATTATATTATATTATATTTATGAAAAATTGATTTTCATCCGATAATATAAAAAATCTAAGTTGAATGATTTGATCTCTATAAGTATATATAGAGATGGACGATTACTATTTTGGTATAATTCTTTTTATATTTTTTTATATTTAAAATATAAAATTATAGATAATTTATCTATTATAATATAGTTTCAGATGATTGTTATCTTCGTGGTTTGATAAATTACGATAACCGTATAGTGGTAAATGAGTTTTTATTACATAATCATATAGTAGTCCGAAATATATATTTTGTTTTTTTAATAATATATTTTTCACACCATATTTTTAAAAAATCCAAGAATACTATTGGTTTAAATTTTTTAAGACAAATAAAATTAGATCCATGATTTATATATTTTAAATTTTTTAGTTATGAAAATACGTGTATTTGATTGCAATATAAGTCTGAAAAAAATAAATGTGTTCGAGTTACAGATTACATGTAATTTGGTTCCAAAGAGCAAGTGTGTTATAGTTGTAGAATTACGTGCAAATATGTTTCAGTTGCGGAATTACGTGCAAATATGTTGTGAAAATAAGTAGAATTAGTTGCGGAAATAAGACTTTTGGTTGTTAAATAAGGCTGATTGTGTGAAAAATAAAATACAACTTGTTTTTGTGAAAATAAGTGTTAAGTGAGTGTGAAAAACTATTTTTTTGTAGTTAAAAAATATGCGCCTTTTTGTGTTGAAAAAACTATTTAAAAAAAATTGATTGTCTACCAGGTACGAAAATACGCGCTATTTGGTTGCAAAAATAATATGGAAAAAGAAAATGTATTCCTTTTTTGGAATTATGTGTAATTTGATGGTAAAAAACAATTGTGTTCAAGTTACAGAATTATGTGTAATTTGGTTGCGAAAATGCAAAAAAAAAAATCTCTAAAAATATCACTCACGGATTTCATTTTATCCATCTTTAAAAAAATATATATGTGTTCTGAATTTCTTTTGTTTGAGTTTGTGTATAAAAGATAGAGATTGATGTTATAATATATGATATAATTGATGTATTCTACATAGGAATTTCCTAAGATGCAACCCGTAGGAGAAATTAATTCCCAACTTTAACTGTTTCTCAAGATGACAGTTTGTCCTAGATTGCAAGTAATAGAATAAAGGACGGACGAATGAATATTGTATTTATATCATACTAATTTGGCCTACCCGATACAGGGGTAGACGTACGGATGGAACTGTAGGTGTTTTTAATAATGAATTTTGCGTTTCGATTATTGACGCTCTTATAGTGGACGTTGTTGTAGTTTATACTAGGAGGAGGGAGAAAGATAACGAGGTTGTTAATCTCCTGAAGGTTGCGGTGATTCTTATTATTAGTATTTATGAAGTTCAAGACCTTCATCAAACATGCCAAAATAATTTTTGACCTAAAGAAGAGATAAGAAACTTATTAGAGAGAAAAAAGTGTTTCTAGAGAGAAAAAGTAATTTAAGAGACTAAGTTTGTGATAAATGAGATTGATCTTTTTTTGAGTTTTTTCGTGTATATATATCAAATACCAGGTATACAAGTGTTCGAAAACCAATATACCCCCATTTTAGGATATATTGATATAAATGACTAATATATCCTTATTTGTAGATATATTGACTCATAATACAAAGTAAAATACTTTCATAGATTAATTATATAAATGTCCATAGTTTTATCACTATCCGTGTATTATATCCTCATCGGGACTCTCCATAGTCCTTATGTTGGAGTATAATAAATATAAATGGCTAAATAATGATAGAATATAATATTAGGATATTATAATATTAAAATCCTTCTTTCTTGTTCCTCTAACCCTAAGTTCTTCGTTATCTATATCTTAGATTCGTACTTGACTTGTTTAGCCTTTATTTTCCCCGTCTTGATGATAAATGCCCAAATATGTTGATATGGCCTGGATACTCGTCGAATTTATGTATAACAAACTGTGGTTATATTAACCTTATATATAAAAATAATATCATTTTGATTTAATTACTTAGCTCAAAGTTCGTCACTTTTTTTATTTGAATCTGATCATAATTGTCAAGTTGGATGCCTACGAAGTCATTAAATTGAATATCTTCTAAATCATTAAGTGGAATGCCTTTCAGATTGTCAAATAAATATTTTTCAGATCTTCGTGCTTCAGTTCGTTATATTTCAGCTCGCCATGCTTTATGTCATAATATTTCAGGTTTTCATGCTTCATGTTGTCATACTTTAGGTCATCATACTTGAGATCTTTATACTTTAGATTGGCATGATTCAGGTTGTCATGCTTAAGGTCGTCATGAAAAATTGAATATCGGATCCACAAATTACTATTTTGAGGTCATCCTGCTTCATATTTGTTACACCTCATGCTGGGAAAATTAAGGAAAGTACCGTCAATATCATTTCACCTTGTACTAGTTGATTTGAAAAAATCATTACTAAAAGAAATTCCCCATCTTAACCAATTTTCTATCTTTACTTATCTTTATTTTGGAAGCATATTTATTTTGACAACATATTTTTACTTTCATTCTTACCACGTGGTCGACATTTATATTTGACTATTACGTCAAGGCACAATATGACCACTTGCGTAACCTTATGGGTTTTCACTATTAGGCTTGGTTTATTAAGAATATTTATTCAATATTTTTAGTCATGGTACAGTATGGCTGCTTGATAAGGTTATGTGATCACTTGTATGACATACCTTTTTTAAGGTAAAATATTCATATAAATAAAGAGTAACTTTGAGATTACCATCGACAACTGTTAGATATATCAGGAAGGTGTCGGTAAAGTAAAATGATTAACTCATAAATAGAAGCATAAGTAAAAGACTTGGAAAATGATGTCGGGAAAAGATAAAACAGCGCAAGCAAAATAAGAATGTCATCAAATGCTTACAAGAACAAGCTAACCGAAATGAAGAGGTATTCAATTGAAGATGTAAAAGACCTAGAGATATTAATATACTTGTAAATGATAAAATATTTACTAAATTTCAATTACCAATTCAAATGTAATAGATGATTGACACATATCACTAAATAGACGTGTCATTCATCACTATAATCTAGGGGTAAAAAGTATTATAAATAAAAGATCATATCATGTAATAAGAGTTGATTCATTGATTAATAAAATTACTCTTGATCATTTTTAGTCTTATCTTTTTGGTATTCTCTTAATAAATAAGACTCCCTCATTATTTTTGTGCCATTTTTGTGAATGTTTTAATAATTTTTTATATATTTCTAAATGGTGATGACTAGATTATGAGTAAATAGAGGATAATTAAGAGGAAATAGGTTTGGATCTCTTATAATAAACTCTTGAAATTTTGTTTCACCAGCTTGTGAGAAAAACAATGTTTAGGGGACCCAATCAGTTGTACCGACAACACCAGTTTCAAGGATGTCAACTTAGAAATCAAATATTATTCAAGAAAAGTTAAGAAATAAAGTGATAAGCCAACTGCGACGGTAATACCGCAACAACATTTAACGACGAGGGTTCAGAATGCTTAACATTACCGAAGGGATCTCAGGATGATAGATCAAACCTTGTGCTTTGAGCTTTAGAGTTACAACTAATTGAGATAAGGTCATAACAATAAAATTCAAATTTATTATAAAACAAACGAGATAAAGAAAGCCAAAAGTGATTCAAATTAATGAATAAAACTTTGCAATTAATTACTGAGAATATCACTTTGGGAAATAAAACAAATCCAGTAGAAAAACAGATAAAA
Organism: Limnanthes douglasii subsp. nivea; assembly: GCA_036936605.1. Taxonomy (NCBI): domain Eukaryota; kingdom Viridiplantae; phylum Streptophyta; class Magnoliopsida; order Brassicales; family Limnanthaceae; genus Limnanthes; species Limnanthes douglasii. Next base: position 54,001,813 of record JAUPFV010000005.1, read on the forward strand.
TCAGTTAGTTTGTGAAAAAAGAAGTTGTCTTTTGAGGAATGAGGTGGAAGAAAATTTCTAAGTGAAGTACTGAAGCATTAACGAATAAGAATGTGTATAAAAGGAAGGGGAAAATGATGGAGGATAATTCGAAAAAAGGTAAGATCAGAAATGGCCATGTATACTTTAGCCGAGTCCTCATTAACACAAATGATATTGAAAGGAAAATTAACAAATAAGTTTGATCCTTATAGAATGGACAAGTATGACAGAACTATAGATCAAGAGCATCACCTTGAGGAATTTAGAATATTATGTTGGAAGTTAATCCAAATGATACTTTACTTTGTCGATATTTTTTAATAATTTTTATAGGAATATCGTTAGTACGGTTTAACAATTTATCATCAGGAACTATTGACAACTTTGGATATTTGTGGAGTTTTTTTATGCATGAGTTTATTTCTTATAAATCATTAAAGCGTGAAATGGCTCATATTATAAAGTTATTCGAGAAGAGTGAAGAATCGTTAAGGAACTATGTTCAAAGGTTTATTAAGGAGATGACTTCATTAGAAGGTTGTGATGAAACTGTAGTGCTATCAACTTTTAAAAGAGGATTACCATGTGATATTAGTTTATTAGAAAATTTGATAAAATTTCCAGAAGGTTGTATGAGAGATTTATTGGCAAGAACCAAAATGTATAGCAAAGTTGAAGATAAAAATAAATGAAGGAGTAATGTAGGTCTAGATGATAGAAAAAGAGGGATTTCATTTGATAAAAATAAAATTGATGTTATATAATTTTAGGGCACTAATTATTTATGATAATTAAAGCCAAAACTATAATCAAATGAATACAACAATAGTAATTAATTATGAAAAACTAGGGATAAATTGAATTATCAAACTCCTACAGTTATGTTCACTCCAAATAATGAAAGAAGTCGATAATATTATTGGGCTTACCATAATGATCATGGATATTCTACTGGTGATTGTTTTCATTTGAAAGACAAATCCAAAGTTTGATTGATAATGGAGAATTAGTTGAATTTTTTAAAGGAATAGAAGAAGAAAAAAGAGAAAATAAAGCAAAAGAATGAAGTCCAGATAGACAAAACAAGGAAAAACAATAGGAGTTGTGTACCATTTTTGGAGAAGATATGTTGTCAAGAATTGATAATTTGTCAAGTAAAAAATATAAGAATTATTTGAAGATATATTTATGAGTCATCTTTACATCTACATAGGTATACAACATCAACTTTGTCTTTTACCGACAATGATCTTAGAGGTTTAGTGACACATCGTGAAGATGCATTATTAGTAACTCTTGTAATAGTTGAAGTAATAGTGAGACATATAATGATTGATATTGGTAGTTTAGGATTTGTATATTAGATCTAAAGATATGATAGAATGACAGAACTAGCACCTTTAAAAAAATGATAGAATTTCTGTTAGTTTTACTGACAACTCAACTGATTATATCGGGGAAGTAAATTAATTAGTATCCGTCGAGAAAGGTGAAACAGAGAAAACGTCGACTACTCTGTTCATGATTGTTAATGTTTCAAGTTCTTATAATTCTATTTCGGGACGATATTGGTTGCGTTGAATATAGGAATTTACGTAATCTTATCATTAATGTGTCAAATATGTTACCAACAGGAAAGTAGGAATAATTCAAGGAAGTCAACGAATGACTAGAGATTGGGTTTTTTCTTTGCCTCCAAAAAAATATGATTTTTTAATGACGTTGAAAATGTTTGAATGGTACAAATGAAGAAATATTACATGATCGTAATGGAAATAAATGTGAAAGGTTGAAATGAAATTTTTAGGTAATAAAGTTTTTAGTTGTCAAATATGATGGGCATTTGAAATGTTGATAGTAAAATTAGTCTTGCTTTAATGAAATACGCGATAGTTTGAAAGCGAGTGCGAGAATTCTGAATGATTACATGATAAATAATGGTTATTTTTTGTTAGAAAACATAGTTTTTCCTTCGAATGTATTACAACAGTGGAAGTTATATTTTGGAACTACAAAATACATCATCCTTGATGAAATTCTATGATTGACAAGAATATGGTACAACGTAAAAACATGTGCTTACATTTAAGTTTACGTTGATTTGATTTTGTTTATTGATATTGTGGTTAGTAAGAGTTTGTTTAACATCAATTGTTAAACATTAGATTTGTTTCAACATTTGGATCAATGGTTGTAACTGAAAGATATTGAAATATATTTTCATATTCAACATTGAAGGCAGTAACTACGGATATATACTACTTAAACTCTCGTTAAACACAATTGTTGTTGTTGATTTTGTTATTGTACGTGTTATGTACATTGTCACATTAGACAATATCACACTTTAAATTGTAGTTTATTAGTACATTGGCGACAGCCTTTCAATAACACGTTTTCAAATCTTTTTATGTTTCCAGGAAAGAGGGGTGGCCAACAAGCCTTATCCAGTCCCAAATCAAACAATCTAATTCAAAGTTCAATATTCAATTTTTCCATGAGTTATTGCAGAACTGCCAAGTACTAATTCAAAGTTATTACAATGTATTATTTTTAATGGCTTCTATTCCTATAAATAATTTATTCTGGCTCTCTTTGAGGCTTCTATTCCTATAGATATTTTTGCAGCTTGACTGTATCATCGAGATAATTTCATATTATGAGTATTTAACCAATTTGATTTTAGTTTGAAGAGGTATTTTCTCTTTTTTGTGAAGATTGGTTTCGTCTTAAAAATTGAATAAAGAATAGATGGAGTCTGTTTTAATTTTTTTTTAAAGAGAAACGATTAGGTTCTACTTAAAAATTAAAGAGATGAAATATGAGATACGTCTTAAAATTTGAAGAGAGAAGAGATGAGGTTCGTCTAAAAATTGAAGAGAAAAGAAATAGGGTTCGTGTTAAAAATATTAGCTATATAAATAAGGTTTGTCAAATGATAGGTTCATCTTTATGGAAGGCTCCTCGCTGCAAATGCAAAATAATATACTAAATACAAACTGCAACCTATAAAGAATATAGTAACTCAATATGGTAGTTTTATTGCATGTAACCTCGTCAGTAATGACGAACAATGTAGATCTTTCGTTTTTGTGATATCAGAAGACTCACTAACAATAAACATACATTATATAAGTACTAAGGGAGATGAAGGTAAAAATTGATTGAAGGGTATTTTTGGAATTTGTTTAGGTAATAAATTTAAGGTGGATAGTAAAGAGAAAAAAAATGTGCTATATTTAATATTTTAAAAGAGAGATCTCAATCAATCCATTAAATACTATTTTTGACTATATTTAAAAGATTTTGAAGATGCATGAGCTACTCGGGTCGGGTTATTTGTTCGGGTTAATTAGGTGGGCTTGGAAACTCAAGATAAGGTGAAGTAAGCACTCACCTTACTATATTAGGCATACATCTTACTCATTATTACTTTTATTTTAAATCTAAACTGTCCTCTAAGAGAAATCCAAACTACTCTACATTCCACTTCCAATATGATTCAACCAATCTAACTAAACCCCTTAGCTCTCTCGGAACTATTTCGGAAAAGCTAACGTGCTATATGATTTCTGAAATATCCCTAAAGGATATTATTAAAGCAAAACTAGTTGTTACCCAAAGGTCACGAATTTACACGGTTAATTTTCCAAGACACGTCTCAGGTGGTCATTGGACCTACTGACCGGTTTTACCCTTGGTAATTGTATCTAAACTCAAAAAGAAAAGCGACTACATTTATTAGTGTCCTTTAATTATTGTTGATGGTTCCTCTTTCGTAGTAAAAATACTCAAGTGTCTCCCTTACCTATATAAGGGTAATTGTTTTCACTGTTTCTATTTCTAAAGTGAGAAATAGTTTAATCTACAATTCCAGATAGAGAAAAGACTTAACTTTCAAATTAGATTTTTCTTTCTTTGTCAATCATTCTTCTGTTATTTTTCAAAGCTTTTATATTTACACCAAGGACTGCACTAATTAAAAGAGGGTGGCTCAATCTATTCGAGTTGGAAGAAGAGAAGAAATGAGCTAGAGTTGTTGTTGGGTTACCCGCTTCACCATGTGGAGTAGTTGTAACTCAAAATTTAGCAAAAACAGTAAAGTTTCCTCATTCAACAAACATCGAATCCCCTTTTAAACCTAGCCCCCTTGACCAATCTTCTACATCTCATGACTAATCTATTACGTCAGGTAACTCATCTTCAACAAAAGAAGTTATAAGTCGCAAAACTTCTTTCAGTCATAAAATTCCTTCCACCTTCATCACCATACTATCAGATATTAGCGAGAATAATCCTCGCAGAATCACCAGACTTTCTAAAGCTAAGAGAAAACATCTATCATTGGACAATGAAACAAATAATATGCTGAAGTTTTGACTGATGTCAGCAATATCTCAAGGCCAATTCCGACCTATGGAGATGCTAGTGCAACAGTTCCAGAAGTAAATCCCATAGTTTCATCTATTGAGCCTCTGTGAATCGATGAAGAGAAGCCTATTATACAGCCCAGTGAACCCTTTGAGCAAAAACCACAGGTGATGGAGGAAAAAAGGGATGATACTGGGGAAGATAGCCCCTTAGAGACATCCGGTCAAACTAGGGTCACTCAGAGTGTGACTCAAGAAAAAAGAAGAAGTTTATATTGCCAGAAGCCGAACCACTTTCGGAGTCCCTTGTCAGGCGAGTTGGGCCCAACTTTGCTAAAGTCAGTGTTAAGTACTTACTGGCTTTACATATAATATCATATGTATATCCCCTTTTATCATTTTAATATGGGGAATGACTACAAAGTAGTTGATGATTTGCTAGAAGCTGACAAGCTTTTAAGGCCTCAGTTCCTTTTTATTTGTGGTACTTGGGAAAATGACAGAAAAATCACATCTAAATGAAATCTGAGCATGCTCAGATAATATTGGAAAAACTCATGTATGCGTTTTTTAAAAATTTCTTTTATTCCATATTTTGGCATTATTATTTCTCACTTCAGATTTATTTTGCAGTGTTCTCGAAGCTCTTTTCATAACATTTGGAAGATGGGAAAGAAACTTTCACAAAGTTGAATCAATGAGCCACTGAAAAATGGTCGACTGGATTTCATAAATGCTTTACTCCAGGAAACATGGTAAGAGCCCACCTATGGAGAATAAATCCAATCAGTGAGCTTCCATGGAAATAGTTCACCATTTCTCCTCGATCCTCTTTAATTTTTAAAAGGATTGAGGAGGCTGATGGAATACTTTATCTTTTAGTTATGAATAGGGCTCCCAGTTACCGTGACAAGAAATAGAAGAAGAAAAAGATGAAAGATGGTTCATCTCAAGTTATTCCCGAACTGGGGAGTATAGGGCCTCCTGATGAAATCGATGCAGCTCTATTGAAAGCTATCACAATCACTGTTGGAGAGATTGAGAAACCATCAGACTCTCCAGTTGTTAAAAAGAGAAAGGGCCAAAAGAGAAATAAATAGGGCAGTGACAAACGGGAAGCGAAGAAGAAGAAGAAATCCGCATTTGGTTTGAAGATCATTCTCCGATCTAAAGCCCTTCCTTCTATCACTCCTACAGAGATTCCTCAAGAAAAATTATCCATTAATCCTCTTCCCAGTACTTCCTAGTGATGATAGACCATCTTTCAAAGGTGATGATTAGTTGGATGAGATATGGAACTTTAACTTTGAAGATTTTGAAAAATCTTTTCTTCAATGTACCACCATTGCCAACGTTATGACACATAATGAAGAGTATTTCGAATTTTCTAAGAAGCATGATAAATTGGGGTACGCGGTCTTAGGATACATAAGGCCACTTATTGACTTTAAGAGGTAGGTAAGATCTCAAGTCAAGGATATTGTCTCCCTTCGAGGTGAAAATCAAAGAAATCTAGTAATGAAGAGAAAAAGAAAACTGAAAATTTGGGTAAGAAGATGAAGACCCTTAAGAAAGGGTTGGTTCAAGCCAAATCCGACCGTGAGAATTTGAAGTCCGACTACACTAATTTGAAGTTATCCACTTCGAAGGAGATCATTTTTTAAAAGATCAGCAGACTAAGGATAAAGGTACTATCCACCATTTATCCGAAGAGAAAAAAAACTTGAAGATCTTCTTAAGAAGAAAGAAGATGAAATCACCTCTCTTTAGGAAATGACATATCAAGATATATCCAATGCTATAGACTCATATGCTGATAAAGTATTGGAGTCTATGCAAGAGAGGGATGACTCAATTAAGTTGGGTATAGTAAAGTTGTTTCACAAGACATACCCCAACCGGTCTCTTAGGGAGGTTTGGAGATATATGCTAGCTAAATAAATTTCTTATCACAGTATAGCCTTACGTGCTAAGCTTAATATCTCTGATGACTCGGAAGAGTATGAATCCAATGAAGAGGATGAAGATGATTCAAATGGTGATCATCTAGAAAAGAAGAAAGAAATTAAATAAAAGAAGATAGAAGAGAAGAAAACCGATGGAAACGAGCCCTAAGGTTAACTTGTTCTAATGTGTTACGTATTTTTGAATTAAAGTCCTTGATACATAAAAGGATTGTTTTTATTTAGATCAGAATATTTATGCAAGCCCTTAGCTAGGCCTAAGGCATTTTATAACCCCACATCAGATTTGTTTTACTTGATTATTGGATCATTCGAAGTATTAATTTTGTTTTTATTTCTATCAACTGCATGTTTCAATATATTTTTATTTCCATTAATATCCGATCTTACTCAAATATGCTTTATTTAAAGACGATCTAAACTTGGAATAACTTTTATTCTAATCAAACCATTCGAAGGTAATAAAGTTTAGTCCAACCAAGCTATATTGAAGGCAATCCATTCAAAGGCATCCAAATTTAAAATTTAGCCAAGCCATTTGAAGGTAATCCTTTCGAAGGCAACCAAACTTAATTTAGTCAGCCATTCCATTTGAAGGTAATCCATTCAAAGACATCCACCCTTAATTTAGCTAGCCATCCACGCAAGTGGAAGGTAATCCATTCGAAGGCATCAAAATTTAATACGACGAAGTATAACAGAGACACTTTTAAAGGAAGAACCTGATAGATGTAATGTAATTCATACACCTCATTTAAACCTCCCCGTGCCATAAGGGTAGGAAAGAGTATGCCCCCTAATTATTACATTGAGCTAGAAAAAAATAGATATTTACAGGATAAGTTTACTCTAAATATAACCTTAGATTCTCAACATTCCAAGGATGTTTTAAAAGGTTTCCTTCTTTGTCTAATAGCTTGTATGTTCCTTGCTTGATCTTTTCATACACAATGTATGGTCCTTCCCAGTTCGGAGTCAGTTTTCATAATTTCTTTTCCTTAGTATGTAAAAACACTTTCCTTAGAACTTTATTTTCTACTTAGAATTTTCTTATTCTAACTTTGGATGCGTACCATCTTCTCATAACACATTGGTAGTGAATGGTTCTTAAGTAAGCAGTTATTCTTTTTTCCTCAGTCAGATCCAACTGAGCCTTTACTGCCACCTCATTATTCTCTTCGGAATAATTTTGAATTTTGAATGATGAAAGAGTAGCTTCCATAGGTGTAATTGCATCAATTACATAAACTAAAGTTAATGGAGACTCATGAGTAGATGTATGTGGAGTATTTTGGTAGGATCATAATAGTTCTTGTAGATAATTGGGCCATTTCCCGGCTGCTCATTCCAAGTTTTTTTTTCAAACTGATTAAAATAGTTTGGTTGGTTTTACCTCAACTTGTCAATCAACTTGGGGATGAAAAGGAGAAAAGAAACAATTATGAATTCCTCTTGATGTGCAAAACACTTCCATATCTTTCTTGTCGAATTGAAGACCATTGTCTGTAGTGATACGTCTGAGAATTCTATATCTGCACCATATGTTAGTAAGAATAAACTTTACCACTGCCTTAAATGTTTTCCCGGATAATGGTGCAGCTTCTAACCACTTTGAAAATTAGTCTATTGTCAAAATGATAGTGCGAAAACCCCCAAAAGATATTGGAAGTGGTCCGACTAGATCAAGTGCCCATCTTTCAAATAGTAAAGCTTCAGATACAGATTCCATGGGACTGCTGGTACATGGATTACATTTCCATACATTTGATAAAGGTCGCATATTCTCACCAAATCTCTAGCATCTGCCATAATAGAAGGACAATAGTACCATACTAGCAAGACTCTTCTAGTCAAAGCTTTGTAGCCGCAATGTGCCGATCCTTCCCCATCATCCAGTTTTGATAGGACACTTTGAGATTTGTTGGATCCGATACAATGCAATAAAGGCTTGCATAAGGATTTTTTTTATAAAGAACTCCCCTTAGATCCAAAAATTCATGGGATTTATATATTAGTTTTTTGGCAGAAGTTTTGTCTTAAGGTAAAACTCCGTTGGTGATAAACTCTTAGATTTTACTTCTCAAATCTTGAGAAATTAAAGTAGATACATGCAAACTTTCTTCCACATAATTCTTTATTTCAGAATTTCTGACTATGGAAGGACAGTCTTGTATTATTGAATTTTCTGATATCAGGACATATTCATATTTAATATGTTTAAAATTGGATGAGATCTATTTTAATACCGTTAAATACTTTACAAAGTGATCTTTCCTTGTTTTAAAATTTCCTTTGTGCTTGATGAATGACTAACTGTGAATCACTTAACAATCAGATTCTTTTAGGGCCACAATGTATTGCTTGGTAAATTGAATCCGCAAAATGGGAGGTTAAGAAAATACCAACACCATATCCCATTGGACTAGATCCACCATTAGTTAGGATTACGCATTATTTCTGAGGCTTACTGGTCAAACTTCTTTAGGAGGCCTTTTGTAGTGAAATTTGACTAGAAAATTTGCCACATCTTGAGCTTATATTGCAGTTCGGGGTGTAAAGTTGATACCAAATCCCCAAGTTCAACTGATCACTTGGTCATTCTCCCCGATATACCGGATTGCTATAACACATTCTTCAAGGGAAAAGAAGTTCGAACTGTGATGGAGTCTGCCTGAAAATACGACCTCATTTTTTCTGGCTGTTATGACCAATGCTAATGCTAATTTCTCCAATTTTAAGTATCTTTTATGAGCCTCCAACAAGCTCTTGCTTATATAAAAATAGGACACAGATTGTTATCAACTTCTGGCACCAACAATTCACTCACAACATACTCTGATACTGCTAGAAACATATAAAGTCTTTCTCTATCTACAAGTTTAAATAACATTTTAAGTGAAGATAGATGCTATTTGATTTCAAATAACACTTAATCACAATTTGGGGACCAATTGAAGTCTTTGGCATTTCTTAAGACTTAGAAAAACTGAGCACATTTGTCTAATGACCTTGAAATACATCTACTTAGTGCTGCTAACCTTCCAATCAATATGTGAACTTTTTTAGTAGTCCGAGGTGGATCCATGGCCAACAAAGCATTCAATTGGTCTAGATCAGCTTGAATACCTTTTTCACTTATGATGTAAAATAAAAAATTACTGGATCAGACACATGAGGTACAATTTTCAGGATTTAACTTGAAATTGATGGATTTCAAGTTAGAAAACGTTTCTTGGAGATCAAAGATATGATCCTTGTCTTTAGGGATTTTAACCATCATATCGTCAATATAAACTTCTACATTTCTTCCAATTTGGTTGTAAATGTCTTATTAACCAATCGTTGATACGGGGCTCCAACTTTCTTAAACGCAAAAGACATTACTTTGTAATAATGAAGCCCCACGTGAGTGATGAAAGTAGTGTGATCTTGATCGTTCAGGTTCATTTGTATCTGATTATACCTGGAAAAAGCATTAATGAAAGATAACAGCTTATTTCTCGATGTGGATTTCACCAGTTGGTCGATCCGACGCATAAGAAATAGATCTTTACGACAAGCTTTATTAAGATCCGTAAATTCGATACACATACACCATTTTCCATTTTCATTCTTTACAAGAACTGGATTAGCAGTCCAAAGAGGGTATTGGGATTCCTTAATATACCCTACCTTAGTCAACTGATCCACTTCATGAACTATAGCTTACGATGTTTCTTTAGAAAAAAACCCTTCTTCTCTGGACCACTGGGCCCGCATCATATCTAACAGACAGTTTGTGGCTAATAACACTGGTGGCACCCCCGTTACATTCTCGTTGCACCAAGCAAACACAATAAATTGTTAGATTTAGAATAATAATTTTTTCTTCAATGTTAAAGGTAATTTGTTCCAACGTTGATGTTTTTTCCCTTAGCCAGCTGATGAATTTCAACTTCTTTAATTGGGATCACAACAGTAGGAGCCTCTGTTGGATCATCTATTTTATTTGAGCGAGAGCAGTCACATAACATTCCCTTGCCACCTTTTGACTATTTTGGAAGACGCCTACTTGACGTCCCACAACATATTTCAAACATTAGTGAACAATGGATGTTATTGCATGCATCCTGGACAACCAAGACCTACCAAGTATTGCATTATATGACATCAGACAATCAACTACTACGAATAAAAACCTTTCCATTTTCTTGAATGGTCGTTTCCCTAAACCCTACTATGGTTATCTTTGAACATTGAATAACCGAATGATTTTTTTTTTATTTTTTTATAGGTTGATAAGAATAAAATATTTTCCGAACTTCTTGTGTCAATAAGGATTCTTTGTATTTCATTTCCTTCAATCGATGCTCCTATTATCCCAACATCTTCATGGGGCCCACAACAATGAATGGAGCAGGTTTTTGATAAGCATGTATGTATATTTTGCCTTCTAACTGAGTTGTTAAGCTATTCACATGTCTGGATCAGATTGATGGTGCAGTTACAGTATCTCCCCAAAAAATGGTTAAAAATTAAAACTATCTGCACAAATCAGATATTGTTGTTGTTCTTTATGTTATCACCCCCCCCACTTAATTTTGATCTGGATCAGGGTCTAAGTACTCAAAATCTACATCAAAACGTTCCACAATCACCACAACATTCTCTTGTTTAGATGTTTTCAAACTTTGCCATTGAATATTTGGTGATGTAACTTGGGATCTACTTGTACTAGGTTGGGCGCATGTATTAATTTTCGTGTTTCCACCTTAGTTTTTAACAAAAACAGATAACTTCCCCCTTTCAATCAAATTTTATACTTCTTGTTTTAGAGGAATGCAATCCTGTGTATCATAGCCCACATCATTGTGGTATCTACAAAAAGGACTGTTACGATTCTCTTTAGGGGATTGAATTGGTGCTGGCCTTTGTGGTATCTAAACTATTGGCCCTGACTTGACTGACTTTGTCTAGACCGATGGAAACCCTGTCCGGATTCCTTAAGACGATAATTTACTGTAGGTTGAGACTCAGTTGTAGTTTGTGGGAGTATATCTATTCTGGCGTGGCAGTCTATATGTTTTGGTTTCCTCTACTATCATTTGCTTTCCGACCTGATTCAATAATCCATCTTAGGTCATTACTTTCTTCCGAGTTACCAAATCAGCCAAATCACCCGGCACTAAGCCTTGCCTCAAATAAGCGATAACTACTTGCTAAAACAATCATACAACCCATTCTCTGTATTCACAAAACAATTGATGTAATCTTTTAAATATTCGTTCGGTTCTTGCGCGAAATGAATGATGGTATCGCCGTTCCATTTGAGCTCTTTACTTCCCACAAACTACCTTTAGAACGCTATCCAGAACATATCAAAGTTTTTTTATAGATCCATGTGGAAATATATTATACAGCTTCAATTCACTTCTCTTGAAAGTTTGCGAGAAGGCCGGACACAACCGTTTAACATCATCATTGAAATTCATTATGAAAATTTTAAACTGTTCGAGGTAATAATCAAGATCTTGGCTTCCATCATATTTCTCCATTTTAGAGTTATCAAACCGCCTAGGTAGATGCCCATAAAGAATTTTATAGATAAAGGTGACTGCCTCCAATTGTGTCCTTGGTTAAACATATGATCTTCATCAGGAGTGGAAAAGATACCTGGTTGAGATTGGATAGCAAATTGATCACTTAACAAATGATCGAAACTATAATTTGCCGATCCCTTCATTTTTCCTTGATATTTCTCTTTTTTTTCTTTGCACTTTCTATCCTTCTTCTTAGCATGCTTTTTAGTTAATCTTTCCTTCTTCTTCTAATGTCCATGATCACTACTTGATGAGGAAGAAGAAATATCTGAATCCAACTCCGTGATAGAGTTTCCAATAGAATCCGATGTGTTCAATAACTGGTTTTCCCGGTGTTCATTTTTTGTTCTTTACGAACTTTTGGGGACTGCTTACTTTTATCTAGTTTGTGGTTGTTATCTAGCTCATCAGATCTGAGACATCCAATATGATACTTCACCTTTAGATCTTTCTATGATTGTCTTTGAGCTTTCAAATATTTAATCTCAGTCCTCAACTGATCACGCTCCTCTTGCATGATATGTCTTTGTTCTTTAGAGTTTTCAAAGAATCGTGATGTTCGATCTTTCAGTGTGGTTTTGAATAATATTATTCACGCACTTTACACTTCCACCGTGATCGCCAATTTGATGAAGTTAAAAACTGATTGAAGGGTATTTCTGGATTTTGTTTAAGTAATAATTTTAAGGTGGATAATAGAGAGAGAAAATACGTTCTATATTTAATATTATAATAGAGAGAGTTCAACCAACCCATTAAATTTTGTTTTAAACCCTATTTATAGGATTTTGAAGATCCATGGGCTACTCGGGTGGGGTCATTTGTTCGGGTTAATTAGGTGGGCTTGGAAGCCCGAGATAAGGTGAAGTAAGCAGTCAACTTATTCTTCTACGCATAGAACTTAAAAACTCATTATTACTTTTATTCTAAGTCTAAACTGTCCTCTAAGAGAAATCATAAGTACTCTTTACATTTCACTTTCAGTATAATCGGACCTATCAAACGATACATTATTTTTTGTTCTTTTCTTTCCTACTATAACACTGTAATAAGAGTAATCATTCCTTGTTACCAAATTTTTAAAACACTTTTCTTTATCAAAACTTATAATGTTACATTACTACCCAAGCAAGACGTGTATACACTACGTGTATCAGTACCACCATGAACGGTATATCCTAACACCACCGACACTTTTGGGTGTAGTGCATATAATATAATTGTGTCACTTATTCATATTATCATCAATATGAATATACACGTGTTAAAACACACACAAACACTAACTTACAAATATAAAAATAGATCCTTAATCAAATATCAAACAATAATCACATGAACCTGAGTTTTTCATTGACAAAGAACTAGACAACAAAGAAGAAAATAATTGACCAAATCGTTTTTACCTTAATTGTTCTTTGAATCTGTATAAAATGATTAATGCAAAGACATGGCTATATAATAACAAATAGACTTAACCGAGTACATGTTTTGATGTTTCTTTCATCACTAAATAACCCAAAGTTGGATCATAATCACAGAAATGAAGAAACTTAAATTGAGAATCAAATACTAATCATAACTCATTGAACTGATCCAGAAGATTAATTATTTTCGAACAAAGTCATGATTGGTTTAAATCAATATTGATTACCTAATTTATCTGATTCTTGAATCAAAATCAATTTGGACTCGTGACTTAAACATTCATGATTTGTTACCTTTAATTTTTGGATTGAGTCTTCTGATTTTAAAGGAAACAATGATGAACAACAAGTAAAAAAACCACAATCGATATTTAACTTTAGCTTTCTTCATCACTGAATCACGAGTATTGTTGAATGAAATAATATTATTCGTCGCTCAATTTATTCTTTAAATGACACTCAAATCTTGAATGAGAAGCTAAATATTCTATAATGAATCTTGGAAAATAAGATCGTGACGACTGTGAATTGAAAGGTGAAGATAAACCATTCGAAAAGCTTCTACAAATCAGAAAATAGTTGGAATCGTGTCTATGCCGCGATCTCTTGCTCCATAAGCTTTGAAATGCATTAAAAATTAGAAAATAAACTAATTATTCTAAACTTAAACTGAGAAAAAATAAAAAATAAATTCTTGATTCTTTTTTTCTACCATATTTTCTATAGATGACACCATTGACGTGGTTCAAGACATTCATCAACTATACCAAAAGTTTTTAGATCTAGAGAAGAGAACAAAAATATTTATGAGAGAAATGAGAGTTTTCTAAAGAGAGAAACTAGTTTAAGAGATTAAGTTTAAGATAAAAGAGATCTATCCTTGTTTTGGGATCATTCTCCTCTATATATATATATATATATATCAAGTCCATGACCAATATACCTTTATTTATATATTGGTATTAATGACCAATATATCCTTATTTTTATTTTAGGTATATTGACTCCTAATACAATGTAAAATATTTATATATATATATATATTAATTACATAAATGTCCACAACTTTATCATTATTCAATATTATACCCTCACCAAACATATCTTGTTTTAGGATGACTAGTTATAGAGGCCATCCTGAATAATCTGATACTTTAAGATTTTTTTCGAACCTTAAATCATGGATAATATCTTATCGATAATATGTTACAAATACTTGAAATATTATTTCAATACAATAATTATTTTTGTTTTATTTATTTTATAGTTATTTGGCACCAGATTTCCACACTTGTCAAGTGTTATATTTTTAGTTTATAATATTAAATCTTATAATAATAAGGATTGTGAAATAAATTAAATTTCCATATTTATGTTTTGTATATATATAACCATGGACAAACTAAATTGATGAAGAACTCTTTTTTTTCTATTTTGCCAACGATAACACAAGACCAAGGCTATAATCGGACCAGTTCGGTCCAGGTTTTGATAAGAACCAGGGTGGACCGTTATGCTTATCGGTTCATAACAAACTAGAACACTAAGTTTTTAGTTTTACATTTCAGAACCTAACCGTACTGTTAAGTTTTCGGTTTGGTTCAGTCTGTTCTGGTCCGGTTTAGATTGATTCAGTTCTATACCGATTTCAGTTCTGTCCGAGTTCGATCCAGTTTTGGTTCGGTTTCGGTTCAGTCCGTTATTAGTCTGATAATAAAATTAAAGTTTAGTAATTAAGCTTTGATTTTTATAAAAATAACTGGTAATTAACAATTAATTTTGGTAATATAATGTACAAAAAATAAAAAATAATAATAAAGCAAATGATTCAAATAGGTTTATTGATTCCATTCCTTATCGGTTGTACCGGTTTATCGATTTTGTCGGTTCAGTTTCGTATCAGTTTTATCGGTTTAACGATTTTAGTGCTTCGGTACCAAATCGGTTCTACCGGTTTATCGGCTTGGTTCCAAATGAGTTTTAATATTTCAGTTCGTTATTAGTCTCGGTTTTTGGAATGGAACCGTGAACTAGACCTTTATGGATTGGTCCGGTTCTCAGTCGGTTTCGGTCCGCTTCTCGGTTCTCTAAAACCATTGAGAGCCCTAATAACAATTACTTTTCTTCAACTCTCCAACGATTTTCATTGGTTTTTTCTTTGTCTCCAGAACATTTACCTCAAGAATTACCAAAAAACACCTTCAATTCATCAAGGAAGGCTCCCTACTTAATCAGGCACAACCTTCATGCATAAGTATCCGTCCTTCACTTGCATTAAAAAAAAGCCATAACTGTTGCACATGAATCCTAAAAAATGTCTTCATTATCCTGTCTTTCTCCCGATTTGTAATTATTCCATCTCTAGTAGATACCCAATCCTAGTATATATATTTTGTATACTTTCTTTGGAAAACTTCTGTTGGGAATATGGGTACTACATATTCCATATCTGTATATATGTAAGAACAATCAATCTCCACACTAGTATTATATTTTTCGCTTTGGTTCCGAAGACCCGCACAACTTTGCTTTTGGTCCACTTCCAAAAAGCCTCATACTAGTTAAGATATGTTCTTATTTATATACCATTGATCCTTTTAATGTCTAAGTGATGTGGGAGGTGAGACTTCGGTTGCCATCCTAACAAATCTTCCTCTCAAACAAAGTACCACCTTAGCTTTCTCTCAATTGACTTGCATCTGTCCACTCTAATCAGATTGAAAAATACATGAATCATAGAGACAATACGGATGTTGCTCCTCACCTCCTATTAGACCACTATTTTGTCTTGTTCCTTAGCATCACTCCCTATCAAGTACACCACCGTTTTGATATACTCCAATCATGTCATACTACTTGATGAGCCACATGCACTCCGAACTAGGATCTTTAGAGAAGGTTGTACACCTTGTGCATGACTACTAGTTTATGATGTTCGACTTCCGACAATTTCACCCATATCGTGTTCTTTCTAAGTCTGGAGCTTTTATACCATTTGTTGGGAATATGAGTACCGCATACTCTACTTCCGTATATAAGTATGAACAACCTGATCTCAAGACTAGTATGATATTGTCCGTTTTAACCATAACGGCCCGCAAAAATTTTCTTTTGGTCCACTTCCAAAAAGCCTCATACTATTTGAGATATGCTCTTACTTATATATCACTGATCATTCCCATGTCTAAGTGATGTGGGATGTGAGACGTGAGACTTCCGTTGCCATCCTAACGACTTTAATGTTTATAATGTACGCAAGTTATACTTAGTATCTATAACCAATCCTAGTATATATATTTTGTATACTTGTTTGAAAAAATTCAATGTATAAAATTTACCTCAGTTATACGAAGTATCTCTAAAAATAATGAAATCACGTGACTTACCAAGGCTCTATTTCTCACCGGTTAAGCACACAACTATGATTCTTGTTGACCTTTTATATCTTCGTGGTGCAATGGAATATTAATCGAACAAAAGATAATTAAATCAAATAAAAAATGTTTTATAATTTATAAGACGATATAGAGAACATCTAAAACTATAATAAGTAATGTGAACATAAAATAAATATATTAATACATAATCTCATCAAAAAGTGCAATTTTATTAGATCTGCCAAGTAAAATACTTTCTTACTCTAACTAAAGTATTTATAAAAAGACGAGTTGGGCCCCTAAATATTAAAATTTATGGCCCGAACTTCGTGATATTTTTGCTCTCTCAATAATTGTTGAGCTCATCGAGACGTTCAGTTTGAGTACCAATTTCTCCCATTTCTGATATCTGAGTGCTGAACAAAGCTCGTTTGTTTTTATCTATAAGTGAAAGATAATTATGGGCCTTCTCAATTCCATCACTTCATAGCACGAGGAGGGGCCTTCGCCTTCCAAGAGACCGTATCTGCTTCTAGTTTTTTTTTAAAAAGGATACATCAAAGCAAAACCTCACCAGATATTCCCATACCATATGTAATACCGATTGGCTCTCAAGTGAAGCTCATATGTGGTGGCTATGCGCTTGCTCCTCAGTAATCAGTCACCGTGCCTAACCTACACCATCTCATCGTGGATATCCTGATTCAAGACATCTTCGTTATAAGACTTCATCTACTCGAGATCCTTATCTTTCTGGTGAATCTTAAAATTGGAGACCCTATAAATACTCCCCCAAAATTTATCAATTCTTGTGAATCTTGAGCTGTTGAGGCTCACATCAACCATCCACCCATCGTAGTTCGGTTTCACAACATATTTGTTAGAATAAATCTTATTCTTAGGCTCTCCCATAACAGCGATGGTATTGGATTTTGGCGTTAATTTTGGGACAAATAATGTTGGTTCTATCTTTTCTGGTGGCTGTCGGTCTCGTTTGATCAAGGACGAAATCCTTCTCTTAGTGGTGATTGACGGTCTATGCTTTTTGTATGAGAGTGTATTGATTTACCCTTGATAAGCTCAGACATTTGGGTCACTATGCCATGATTAAATCCAAAGGGCAATTCAGACTAAACCACTATATTGAAATTCCAAACATGACAAACATATTAATTATTAACTAAGCTTGTTGCTAATCAACTTAAAACTATAGTAGTAATAGGTCCTTAAACTTGACTCAGTTTTTCATGACCCGATCCAATAAGCCCATGGGTCAGTAATTAAGTATAAATATCCCAACCACTTTCATTAATGAGGGTGATCAGAATTAATTACTAGTAGGCAGCTTAATTATGTCATAAGCATTTTGATCAGTTGCTGATTGATCCCTTTGCCTTTCAGTCCGAACCAAGTATTTTTGCAACCCCTAATGAAGATATTGTCTTCAGTCGCAGCACTAATTGGAGGCAATCTCCATTGTGCATAAAAATACTCTCCGTACATCTTTTTAAAAGGTTTGATAGCATGAAGATAGAGAAATACAATAGGAGTTGAAATTCGGACAACCAGCTGGAACAGTTCAAAAACTTCATGATGAAATTTGACGACGATGACGAGCTTTTGAGTAGAGATTTCTCCCAAACTTTCACGGGAAGTGCCCTTAAATGGTATAACAGTCTCCCTCAGGAGTGTATTAGAAATTTTGATACATTCTGGGTTGCCTTCCGGAGGCAATTTGCTGGAAGTAAAGAACTAAAGGGTAATGGGGACACTATTATCCATTGTGCTCAGGAACCAAATGAGTCCCTGAAAGCTTACATAAGCCGCTTTGTGAATACGAAAAATGGGCTAACAGATTTCTTTGAGCAAGTTGCAATTGCTTCCCTTAGGCAAGGTTTAAATCATGGGAATTTAGCTTATTCTGTGACTCGGAAGAAGGCTATGACCTGAGGTGGTTTATTGAACCAAGTGGGAAAATAGATCAATGTAGAATAAACCAAGAAAACAAGGGTACACCGTCAGGTGAGGTCTACCACTACAACAACAGCTCCTCTAGCCACTAACCAATCCGGTTAGAGGGTAAAAGAGACAAGACAAGGGTCCAACAAGTCCAAGCAGAATCAGTCCAACCAAACCCAGAGCCAACAAACTAGAGAGAATTGGGGGAGAGTGTGGCCACAATATATGATAAGACCAAGAATGAAGTGCACTTTCAAGAACCGGCAGCATTGCAGTCCCCTAGAGAGAACCGGAACACTCGTTTTTGCCAGTATCACAATGATATAGGCCATGACACTCAGGATTGCATAACGTTGAAACTAGCGTCCAAAACGTTATTGAGGAGGGCAAGTTTAGAGCTTATTTCAAGTAACAAAGTGGAAAGAGAGCGGATAACGTACAAAATAAGGCTTCCCAGACGAATCCTTTAAACAATCCTCGGACATCTGCACACGAGGGTGCAATGGTGATTCTTGAAATATTTGATGTAGAATCTGAGTATCTGGATCCAGATCTAGATCGAAATAAGGTGGGGGTGATAATAGAACATACTAAGAAAGTTTTCGGACTGATCAACTTCTTCGAATTGTAATTTATTTTTGGACAAAATACTATGACTGCACCTACCACTTCATTAAGGAAGAGGCATGCCCACAATTTGGCCACCTAGTGAGAAGGTGGAATGTCTTCCCATCAGTTCCAATCCTCTTTCCCATTCATAGTTTTTGATGAGGATGACCTGAGGGACATTGCACGTTCTCATGAGGATGTAGTGGTTACAGGGGCTTCAATAGGGGGAAATGATATACGTCGAATTTATGATTGATACGAGCAGTTCGGCAAACATCCTATTTTGAAGCTTCTACGTGAAAATGAGAAATACAACAGTTATTCAACATTTGAACATAATCATTATAGGCTTCATAGGGAGTTCTGCAGATGTAATTGGGGTGTTCGAAGAGGAAGTATTGTTGGACAAGGAGCCCTTTAAAAAGATGGTAAGAGTTCTATTTGCTGTAGTGGATTTCCCAACATCATATAATGCAATTTATGGGAGGTCTTGGCTTTCCAGGATGCCTGCTGTGGCCTCTACAGTCCATCAATTCTTGAAGTATACTGTTTAGAGACAAGTAGGTGTTGTCCGAAGTAGTTAAAAGATAGCTAGGGAATGCTATTCATCAACTCTTTGCCTTGAAACTCTAGGGGCAGTTAGCACTAACAATGATTAGCAGCTACTAGAGCATTCTACTGAGAAAAGTGAGATTGATGATCCTAGGGAGGCTCCCAGTGTTATAATACCTATTGAAGAAGTTGAAACTCACTCCCTCGCAGAGGGAAAGAATGTTAAGATTGGTTCTAAATTAGCACCAGAGTTGAAGCATCAGTTGTTGTGAGAAGCAGGAAGACCAGCAACAATGCGGTTTTCCCTCGCTACTTTATGTGCTCTATCTAATTCAGACAAGTTCAGAAAACCTCCTTTCACTAAGGCGTTTCTAGCTGTGAACATATATGACTCAAGAACAAGGT
The DNA here is from genome assembly GCA_036936605.1 of Limnanthes douglasii subsp. nivea. Taxonomy (NCBI): domain Eukaryota; kingdom Viridiplantae; phylum Streptophyta; class Magnoliopsida; order Brassicales; family Limnanthaceae; genus Limnanthes; species Limnanthes douglasii. The sequence continues at coordinate 54,022,076 of JAUPFV010000005.1, forward strand.
TGAAAATGAACTGAGCTCTCTCTCTAAACATATTTATGATTGTTGAAGACAATTAAACAGTAGAAAAGTTTATATATAACGGTGAAAATGAGAAGTTACTTAGGAGAAGATGGATCGATTTTTTAACAATGATTAAAAGTTGCAAAGTGTGAAAATTAAAGCCTAGGTAACTTTCTAGCATAGTGGGTGCGACAATCTAAGAGAAAAAACGGATGGGAATTCAAACTGAATCCTGACACATGTCCCACGATTCAAGAAGAACTCTTAACATTCCGAGATAAGAAATCAGTTCTGACAAAATACGAACATGGTCACTCTTGAAGAAAAACTATTGCATTTCGAACGACACAACCATATCAGAAAAAATTAATATTGCGTTTTTTGAGTTTTAGCTCTTGCAAAGATCATTTGCAAGACCTAAATGGGCTACTGATGAGTTCAGAGATTTGAGTCACTATGCCATGATTAAATCCGAAGTACGATTCGGACTAAACCACCACACTGAAATTCCGAACAGGACAAACATATTAATTATTGACTAAGCTACTTGCTAATCAACTTAAAACTATATTACTAATAGGTCCTTAAACTTGACTCGGTTTCATGACCCGATCCAATAAGCCCATGGGTCAATAATTAAGTATAAATACCCCAAACATTTTTATTAATAAGGGTGATCAAAATTTATTACTAGTAAGAAGCTTAATTATCTCTCTACTTTTCTCACTAAACAAAATAGCACCACAAAATTATCAAAGTACTTTTTAAACACTTTATCAGATTACCCTCAGGAAGAAATAAACCACACCAACCCTAAGTAGTCAAAGTTACATGCGTTATAACTTTACCCTAGAAGTATTATTTTATCAAAAGACAACCACTTAAATTCTTCTAAAAATATGATTTTATTAGTATTTTGAGCAATATTGATAGTAAGGATTTATGAATTTTAGCCATTGTGTTAGACTCTCATTTTTTACCAAATTCGAAAAAAGAGCGTTGAAGCAACGCTCAGGTGAACTCTGCATCTTCCAAAGACCACTGCAAAGGTAAGAAATCAACCAATAGAAATATAAATGCCCATATTATAAACCAATGTATATTTTGAAGTACTTAATATTTATTGCATGAATTTACGTGGGCTGAATGGCATCACTGATTTCATCATCGGTAATAATATCTAGATAATGATTCTTGTGAAAGCTAGAGTCCGTATGAATAATGTTGATGTTATTATTAGAATTACCGCTCTATTTTAGAGCTATGTCAGGATCTACTCCTACCATCACTTGGGCATGGTATGATTTATCTGGAATCTAAGTGTCGTTTCCATTTCAATAATTTCTTTCTATGTGCATCTTATTCACTGGAAAGTTTATAGTATGATTTCTACCGTTCTCTTTCTTTCTCTCGGTAACCTATGCATTCAATGATGGGCACGATCGACATCCGTTGTGGGATAATCTAACGCTTTTCTCGGCAACATGCCACATGTACACATGGGACGTGCTAGAGGAGTTAAATGTTATTTATAAGGTCGAGGAGCGCATCGAAAATCGAAGTGTTATTGGATAGTTCAATCACTATTACTATCAATGTGAGTTAAGTGTTTTATGATCGTCATGATTCTAATTTACACATGGATCGTGCTAGAGGAACTAAATGATATTTTATCTCCTAAATCCTATTTCGTCTAGAATTGATTGTGTCTTAATTAACAATTATTATGATTATTCATTCCCTATGTCCTATGATGAGGGATTTTTATTCCATAAGATATTGTGAAAAAGATGAGACTAGTTAATAGTCATAAGTAAAGTAAGAGTAATTTTATTAGCAAATGAATCGATCCTTTTTATAACGATTGGATATCTTATTTATAGACAATCTATTTTCTAAAATATAGGAATGGATAACACGTGTGTCTTATGACAAGTTTCGACCATCTATTACAAAATATTACTATTTTACCCCTTAATCTTCAAGAGTGTTTTAGTAATACATTACACTTGTCTGAAATCTTCAATTATCTCTGTTAAGTGCGAATATTTTTTCTTGAGAGAGAAAGTAAAAGAAAGAGTTCTTCTAGGAGCATTTATTCATTGTCTTAGTATTTATTTATAGGCTCATTAGACTTAGTTCAAATGAATCAGTTATACAAAAGGATAAATTGCACTTCAACCCCCTTGTATTTACAAGTAGTTTAAATACTCTATTGCAACTATACAATTTATCACATACATCCTTAATTGTATTATATTTAAGTCCTAAATATTTCATATCCTTATCAGTAGTGTCCCTAGTTCTTATGAAGGTCATTGACTAAGAGCTAGTAATCATTGGAAATCATGGTAAGTAAAAACTGTTACTTGCCAAAATCTAATTTGCTTCAAATTAAATATTATCATCTCCTTGTTAAAAGGCTTCCTCAAATAAACTTGTACTCATGTTCACCTCGAATCTGGCTTGATCCTTTGTTCCTACTTTGAATATTTATACATAGAATCATTAGTTGGCCTTTTCATAACGGTTAGAAATGTTTGGAATGGTTTAGTACGCATGCGATAACCCACTAGGCTTGCCATTAGGTATGAAAACTCACATATGTCACATTATTCCTTTACAAGTAACCGTTTGGCGTTCTCTCTTTCTACCCAATAGTCATCATCACCTCTTTAACTTCTTTGACCACTCTATCTTTCTCATCTCCTTTATATAACTTCTTCGCTCATCATTTGTGAAACACAAATACCTTCTAGTGATAGAAAGTAATTTTTTCCCAGAGAGAATCCCTAGCTACCTCCACCTGAAAACCCAATTTCTTAGTTTTATTTTCATATGAATAACCAATTTCTTGGCTACCTTCGCCAGAAAACTCATATTTCCCAGGTAATTGTTAAATTCTTAAAACTAATTTGAAGATTCTCTTTCATCTTAGTTTATAAGAAAATCCTCAGCTACTAAAAAAACCAATTTTGGATTTTAGGATTACTTATGTATTAGCGAGAGGGTAACTGAGTATAAAGCTGCATGAGTGGTAGAAAATTATCCTCAATTTTCTACTAAAACTACTGTTTACGGTAATTTCAACCCCAATCAAAGTTCCCCTGCGTGTCAGAGTTTATCTAACCCATAAAGAAACTATTTACCACCATCATCACCTCGACAATCTCCTCCAGCAGTTTCTGGCTCCACATTTGCTTCTGCTCTGAAGAACCGCAAAGTAACACAAAACACATATACTCACAGAATATTGTAAGAAGTTTCATCACCCATAAATTATGATCCACCTTGAATATTACGCAAGGAGACTCCTCAGTTTCAACCAAAAGTTAATCTCTCCCAAAGTCTTCAAGTTAAAAAGAAAGCATTCATAACTATAAGAGATCTCAAGGCTGACAACACTTCACAAGATCAAAACATCACAAAAAGCTCTATGCCACCATCTCCTCCCCTGAGAGAGATTGTTGAGACCAACTTGGAGTCACAACAAACTCCCTCGAATACTCAAGAAGAAAATAAAGCATCGAACCCAAATAATCCTCAAATAATAGAAAAAGCTTCTGAATAAAAAGCTGATTTAGAGCCAACTATGTAAAATGTCGAGGCTAAGGAAGTGGGGCTGTATCTGATACTGAAGACGATGCTCCGAAGCAAGGGGCACCCGAGAAAAAAGAAAAAAAAAAGGCTCTAGTTGAAATCCCCGAGGATGTTTTTGCCTCAATAAGTGTGAATTTAAAACACCTCCTCCCTAAATATATTATGGCGCTGAAAAATGTACCATATATTTATTATAGGGAAGGTCAAGCTAATCGTCTAAAAAAGTGGGGAATGGAAGACAGCATAACACTTCGACTACCAAAAGAGAGGGAAATTCTACTTGATTATGGAGAATATGAATTCGTTGTCTATCATTGGATCATCAATTGGGGTCTTCGGTTCCCAGTAGATCTGATTATAGTGGAGTACTTCAAACTACCGAACCTCTGCTCTACACACGACCAAATTTGTGGTTCACACTTAGGTAATTGATTATGGCTTCTAGACAAAGCCAAACCCATCTATCCATCAAAGGCTTCATTGTAATGACTGGACTTTCAAATTGACCGGTACCGCCTTTCTACAATCTCACACCTACTAATGATTTAAAAAATTATCGACGACCTCCTCGAAGTAACAAATTTTAGACACAAAGATTTGTCTTTATATCTCGAGCTTGGGAGAATGGGAAGGAGATATCCGAAGAGAACCCTTCAAAACTCAAACCTTGTTTGGAGAAGAAACAGTAAGTTCTCTTGTCTTTTTTCTAATCTTTTATAACTTGAATCAATTTTTACATGTATTGCTACTCTACTCAAGAATTTCAAAGAGGCATAATGGTCACAAGAAGGATGCAATAGATATTTTTGTTAAGTTTGCCACTTGGGCAGAAATTTAATGAGGAAATAGGTTCAACTCAACTTTTCAACCTATAAACTTTATCAATAGTTATTTGTGGAGGATCTCCCTGGGTGCCGACCTCCCCAAAAAATTAAGGGAGCCACCAAACCCACAATTTCTTGTTAAGAGATTGATAGCACATGATGTTAAGGAACTATGCCTGTACGAAATATATCTGTAAGCCATCTTCCGAAGCTGAGCAACTGCAGTGGAAGATCACCGAAGAGAACCTGTAGTGGAAGATCACCGAGAACATGACGAATTTATTCTTGATGAGCCCATTAGTACAGAAGAGCTTTAAGACATCTACAAATATATGGATCCGAGGGTCAATCAAATCCAAGAGCAACTTTAATAAATTGGTCATCAGGTTACTGCTACTCTTTTGCATTAAATTCTAAATTCAGAACTTCCCGTGACAGCTTCATCACCTGCTCTTATGCCTTACCATAATCAAAGGTCGATACATATCCAAGAGCCATCCGAGAAAGTGTTACTTGCACTGCAGTATTTTCCCAATCTTGAAACAACAGGAAAAACATTGTGCACAGAGGTAAACTCTACTCGAAACCATTTGGAAACCATGGCTAACAATATGGTCTGATATAACAATTTCTTGTTTTCTAGGCTGACAGGTCTGAATATATTAAAGGAGCCATCCACCTCAAACGTCATTTACGCTCTATGAATGAAAAACAAACAAAATAACTCAAGACTTCCCATTAAGCTGAGATGGATGAACTTAAAGCTAAACATGCTAGGGAGATATCCGAGGAACAGAAAAAAAAAATACTCTTCTCTTCAAGAATATCTAAACAAGAGTAAAGGAGAAAAAAAGAAGTTGACAGATGATATGGCTATATTTAAGACAATATTCGATGAAGAAAAACAAGCCGTTGTGAAAACTGCCAAGACTCAGTGTGGAATAGACACCTAAACTGCCATTAAAAATGTCAATGAGCAACATACAATCACTTTGCTCCTCGAATTTCACGCAGTTTTCCCAAAAGAAAATATGTCAAGCTTTTGGGAATTAATCCCCATAGATATCTGTCATAGTGAAGCCTTTGACCCTATCCCAACTGATTCTTTCGACGAGACAAAGTCAGAAGAAAATAGAAATACTAGGGAACAAGAAGGAAATTCATCCGAAGATAATAATTAATTATTGTTTCTTTTTGTTTGTATTTTGAAATCATCTTTTGTTATTGATGACTTATTTTTGTGAATGCTTAACTTCTTGAATTTCAAAAACATCTTTTTATAGGATCGGATTCTAACATCAATGAAAAACTATTCTTTTTCTTTCCACATTTATTTGCCAATTTTTATCTTATCATGAATACTTTTAATTTCATGAACAAGTCATAATGACCTCGAATTGTAATATATGTCACACACAAACACACAGACACACACAGACACACACACACACAAACACACACACACACACATACTCATACACACACACACATATATATATATATATATATATATATATATATATATATATATATATATATATAATTTGAAAAAAAAATAATGCATTTAGAAAATGTTAGCACCTCGAATACAATTAATCCGTTTAAAGAACGTAGAACCTCGAATATAATGAATGTGTTTAGAGAATGAAGCACCTCAAATACAATTAATCTCCAATATATTTTTAAATCTTCTATATTCCAAAGATGTTGAAGTATCCTTCCCTGCTCATCATAAAGGCAATACGTACCCCAACTTTATTTTCTCATCACTAGGTAAGGACCCTCCCAATTTGGGGCCATCTTTTGAAGTCGTTTGTCCTTTGTATGAAGGAATATATTATTTTAAACTTTGTCACGTACTTTAAAATCCCTTCTTCTTAAATTCAAATTATAGCGACTCCTCTTCAAAGTCTGATAATGAATCATATTCAAATATGCTCTAACTCTTTTCTCTTCTATCAAGTCTATGTCTGTTCTTTTTTCCTCTTCATTTAGCTCTTCAGATTAATGAAGTACTCTATAAGAAGGTAAAGTAGACTCTTAAGGGCTAACAACATCCATACCATACACCAAGGCAAAACATGTTTCTTAAGTGGCCTCTCTAGGAGTTGTACGATAAGCCAACAACACCTCTTGCAAATAGTTAGGCCATTTCCCTACAGTACCTGTTAAATTTTTCTTCAAACCCTCTAGAATAGACCTATTAGTCACTTTCAATTGACCATTTCCTTAGGGATGAAAAGGTGTAAAAAAACACTATGTGATATCCCTCGAAGTACATAAAGAATTAATTTCTATGTTGTTAAATTAAAGACCATTATATGTGGTGAGTTTTTGAGGCACTCCAAAGAGACAACAAATATTATTCACAATAAACTTAATCACATCCATGGATTTTGTACTGGATAATGGTTCAGCCTCAGACTACTTCAAAAAATAATCCACTACCACAATGATCATTTGACGTCCTCCAGAAGCCATAGGCAATGGCCTTACCAAGTCTATTCCCCATCTGTCAAAATAAATAACTTCAGAAATAGATATAAGTGGAACTGTTGGTTTATGAATAGAATTGGCAAAGCTTTGACAGGTATCACAACCTCGAACTAAGACCTTAGCATCATTCATAATTGAAGGCCAATTATAACCTACTAACAAAACTCGACGCGTCAAAGACTTTAAACAACCGTAAGATGAACATTCACAATCATGAAAATTAAATAAAATCTCTTGAGATTCTTGCTTTCCCAAACAACGCAAGAATGGTCTACTTAAATACTTTTTTATAACCCTCAATTTGATACAACATAACCATGATCCTTATACATTAACTTTTTAGCTAGTTGTGCATCTTGAGGTAATGCACCTCTTAGTAAAAAAATAAGGATATTAGACCTCCAATTACTTCGAATTATGTCTGTAGTGACAAATACTTCCTCAACATATTTACATTGTTCCGATCGTGTTAAAATCGAAGGAGTCTCTTGTAACAATATCCATGAATATTCTTATGCATAAGCAATTGTTGCCAAAGAATCATGAACTGTATTATCTCATTGGTTAATATGCTTTACAATTACTTTGTCAAACACAAGAGTCAAATTTTGAAGCTCGCGTACATACAAAATTAATTGATCTTTCTTAGCCTGAAATATACTTGCCATATGATTTTCCACTAGCTGCAAATCTATTGCTAAACAAACTATCGTTGCTCCACAAATATTTGCAAACCTTAAACCAGTTAACACAACCTCATACTCAGCCTCATTATTTGATGCGTGAAAGCCAAAACGAATTGCTAGAACCACTATATATGCTACACCCCAATATGTTAGACCCCAATATATTCAGCCACCACAATATACTAGACCCACCATATATTCAACCACCCACATCAAAGTTTATGGCAAGACCTCTTTATCTGCCCCCTTATCTGATCGGTTCAAATGAAATTCGACTAGAAAATCAACTAAAGCTTGAGCTTTAATAGACACCCCAATTATATTGACCATTTGGTCATTCAACCAGAATGTATGTTTGTTGTAATACATTATTTAATGGGAAACAAGTTCGAACCACAATGGTGTGAGCTTGAAAATAAGGGCGCATTTTCACAGCAGCAACCATTAAAGCCAAAGCTAATTTTTCAAGTTTCAAATACCTCTTCTCTGATGCCAAAAAAGTTTTACTAACATAATAGACTAGCTTTGAAACTCTCTTGTCTTCGTATATCAAAACAACACTTACAGCAAATCAAACTTTGCTATATATTAAAAAGATGCTCTACAATTCGAGGCTTAGAATAAATCTCTGGTGATAACAAAAGTTCTTTAATCCTTGACTTTTTTACAATTTGGCATCCATTCAAACTTTTTAGGTCTTCGTAATACTTAGAAAAAAGGAAAACATTTTTAAGAAAACTTTAAAATAAATCGATTAAGGGCAGCTAGTCTTCTTGTCAAAACTAGCACCTCCTTTATAGTTCACAATAATGCTATCGAAACCAAAGCCTCCAGGTGTTCATAATTTGATGCTATCCTTTTTTTACTAATGATCTACCCTAACCATTTACCTGATCGAACACCAAAAGTACATTTCTCGGGATTTAGCTTCAAACGGATGACCCTCAATTTTAGAAAGGTCTCCTCTAAATCTTCGAGATGTTCACCATCTGTGGAACTCTTAACTAACATATCGTCAATGTATACCTCCATATTCCTTCCGATATGAGGAGTAAAAGCCTTATTCACCAACCTTTGATATATCGCTCCAACATTTTTCAACCCAAATGACATAATCCTAACAATGCAGTCCTCGATCAGTGATGAATGTAGTAATTTCCTGATCTTTTGGAATCATTTGGATATAATTATATCATGCAAACGCATCCATAACATATATAATTTTATTCCCTGAAGTAGAATTAATCAATTGATCTATTCAAGGGATATGGAATAGGTCTTTAAGGCACCCACGATTCAAATATATGAAATCAAAACACATTTGCCACTAGGTTTGCAGTCCATAAAGGATATTATGCCTCCCTAATATGTTCGACCTGAGAGAGACAATCCACCTCTTAAACAATAGCCTCTGAACGTTCCACAGAACGAGGTAATCTCTTTTAAATAACATGCTTTATCCTCTGATTTATAGCAAGGCTATGACCTATTATTTCAGATAGAACTCCTATCACATCCTCTATTTTCCAATCGAAAACATCCAAATTATCAAACAAAAATTGTAACAATTGATCACGCAAAGTAGAGGACAACAATGTTCCTATTCGTAAAGTTTTTTCATCAGAAAAAAATATGCTCTTCGATGTCCTCACTCACTGTTAAAGAACCCGAAGTTTCTCTCGGATCATCCATTCCCTCTTCATCCAAAGTCAACCCTTTTGGTTCCCAAAAATAGCATTATAACTAGTTGTACATTCAACCACCATGAAAAAGACTTGAACTTTGTTTTAAACGGGACTTTACCCAAACACACCTTACCTTCGAATTCCTCAATCACATGAGTTGTTACCCCTTTAAACCCAATTATAGTACGATCAAACCGAGAAATTCAAGGTGGATTACAAATCCTATCATACATATATTTGAATAAAACAATTGTAGAACATGTCAAATTTCAAGTCTAAAAGTTTCTGCCCCTATAACCACTGCATCATCATCAAGACCAGCTATTTCCCTCAAATCATCCTCATTAAACAAAATAAAAGGAGTATCATGCTTGACATATAAAATAAGTAGACATTCTTCCGTCTACTTGAGTTTCTAAAATGACAACGTGCATTTTCCTGATATGGAATCTCCCCAAAAGATTGCTAAGAATTCAAAATACTCACATAAGCTTCGAACCCGCCCCTACTCTACTGGCTCATCTACAACCATTAAAATTAATCGATCTGCATCTGTATCGAAATTTTCCGAGATTGCGTCAAAATTATTACATTTAGAATATAAATCATCACTGAACTTTCTTCCTTTGAATTCGGGATAGCAGTTTGTTGTCTCGATGTGCTCAGAATTTTTGATCCAATGCTTTTCCCTTTAACAAAAGCAGCCAACTTTCCATTTTATATTAAAACATGTAACTCCTTCCTTAAAGTTATACAGTTTGCAGTGGCGTGCCCAATTTCATTATGATACTTGCAAAATCTGTTGTTGCGCTCTTCTCTTGGCATGTTTATTAGAGCTGGTTTTTTAAAGCTTACATAACCTTTGAACCTATCATAAATTGTAACAACATTATGAGTTAAATCAGCATAATACTATGGCCTTATTCGGTGATTTTCCTTTGATCTTCGAAACTGATAACCAGTAACTTGAGTTGGAAGCCCTCAAGTTAAGGAGGCAAATTATTGTTATTCCTTGGACGAGGTAGCTGGTAATTCGAAGAGTGTCCTTGATTATTTGAAACCTGCCCTGAAGTCTTTTGATTGGGTCTAACCCCTTTCCGAACCCTATTTGATTCTTCCACTTTAATCAGGTCCTCGACTTGAGTCATAAGTGCTCTAAAAGTTAATTTTCTCATTTTGTTGTTTCATTTGCCAAATCACCTGGTAATAACCCTTGTCGAAATGCAGCCATAACAACCATCTCTTCACAATTATCCAATCTTGGTTTTGTTAACATACAAGGCTTTGTATAGTCCTTCAATTTCTCTCCTACAGCTTGATTACATTGTATTATTGTATCTCCATTTGCACGTATTTATTTGTTTCCCACAAACTGTCGCCCGAAAGCTGTATAGAAATCTCTAAAGTTGGTAATAGATCCCCTTAAAATCCTATTATACCACTTCAATGGTGTGCCCTTGAATGTCTGAGAAACATCTCTGTATACTAGCCTATAACTATATTCCAAGTTCATGATATAATTCTTGAATTGTTCGATGTGATCATCAGGATCCTGCATCCCATCTAATATTTCGACCTTAGAGATATCAAAACGCTTCGGAAGAGTAATGGACCTTATCTTAGTTGTGATAGGAGAATTTCTCTAATGTACTCCGTGTACATACTGGTCATCTCCTCCCGTTCCTATTACAACATACAAATTGCGATCACCTATACCTGTGTATTGGTTATATGTATTCCTTTTACACCATTCAGTTATCCTCAAATAATGAGGCACATTATCCCTTTTTGGTTTATATTCTTTGTGCGATTTTCGAGCCTGACATCTATCTCCTTTCGAAGATCCCTGATGCCTTTTTTGTTTAGATAATCCTTCCTCATATTTCGAGCTATCGAATTCATCATCACTAGACATAACATACATGTGTTTGTCTTTCTTTTGTTTTCACGAAGTACGATGTTCTTTATCAAACTCAAAATATGTTTTCTTCCGATCACTTCGGATCTGATGAGCTGTATACGATCGATCACATTGGTTTTCCAGGTCCGTATTTTTCTTCAACTTTTCGTACATTATATTTTAGCTGACTTGACTAAATATGTTGTTTTCTTTGAACATACTTGTTATTAAATGCTATTATTTTATCCAACAATTGATTCATTCGAACCTCGATATGCGAATGACTGTGTTTACCATAATTAGATTATCTTCTTTACTTTCTTCTGTACGCATATCAGATCTCAAAGTTTCGATTCTTTTCGGACTGATAGATCAACCTCATTTCCTGGTTCCATATTGATCTAAAGCGATATAACTGAGCAAGAATTCTATAATTCCTGGTTTCCATTTATTTTTCTGTGTTTTGTTATATATTATTTGATGCGATTTCGAATAATATATAACATATACTTCTAAATATAACATTCTATATATTACCTTTATTATTATTGTGAAATTGAATTTTTAAGAAACAACCACTTTTGTGAAGAATATAATTCGACACTTATTAATATTCTGATGATGTTTTAACAAAACGACTTTATATTTTAAAAAATAAGATGATGCAAAAAATTAAAAGAAGATCTATCAAACAACTGATCTAGTAAGAGATCTAACCATAGATGATGATATATAAATTCACATGATAATATCTTCGTGATTTGTATACATTTTATTAAATTATATAGATGCAAAAAGGAAAAAAAATGTTTAAATTATCTATTTATATATTGTATCATATTCTATTCGAAAAATGAAAATCAACAAATGGAAGGACATCTAAAATCATCGGGGGTTTATATTTTCTAGTATGATATCCGGAACTTCTTAAACAAACGATTTCAAATCTCTATGGATCTTATACTTCTTAGGAATATTGCGTATATCCCACCTATTTCAACTAGATTACTAGCTTGAGGTGCTAGTTACAAACTTAAATTTCCACATAAAATACTACCTAAATTTCATGTGCTTCATTTATGCAAGATATTTTGTTAGGCTTGTTGGTAGATGATAATATGAAGCATTTTTGTATAATATTCAAATATTTGCTAACTCAGGTTGAGTCACATCTTAAGGTGTGAAAGATAATACATTTGAGGGTTAGGCCAAACCGCCAACATCCTACCCATAAAAACTCACCCTCAACATCAGTAATAGTATATTACCATCCACATTATATCATGCTCATCAATCATACTATCCTCAGCCAATTACCTAAGTAAGTTCAGCCACAGTTATGATCATGCCTAGACGTTTGGACCCTGAACGAGGTAATACTTCAAGAAGAGTGCAGACTAACAACAAAGACAGATTTGGAGGTAGTTACACAAAAAATAGAGAGAATAAACATGTTGAGAATAAAAAGGCACTGATCGAGCAATCAGTAAATCCTAACACCACAAACACTTTGTGGTGTACTGCATATAGTTGTGTCACTCATTATACTATTATCAATATGCATATACACGTGTTATAACACACACACAAACACTAACTTACAAATATAAAAATAGATCTTTAATCAAATATCAAACAATAGTCACACGAACCTGAGTTTTCCCTTGACAAAGAACTACACAACAAAGAAGAAAATAATTGACCAAATCGTTTTTACCTTAATTGTTCCTTGAATTTGCATATAATGATTAATGCAAATACATGGATATATTAAACAAATAAAATTAACCGAGTACATGTTTTGATGTTTCTTTCATCACTAAATAACTCAGAATTGGATCATAATCACAAAAATGAAAAAAACTTAAATTGAGAATCAAATACTAATCATAACACATTGAACTGATCTAGAAGATTAATTATTTTCGAACAAAGTCATGATTGGTTTAAATTAATATTGATTAACTAATTTAGCTGATTCTTGAATCAAAATCAATTTTGACTCGTGACTTAAACATTCATGATTTGTTACCTCTAATTTTGGATTGAGTCTTCCGATTTTAGAGGAAACAATGATGAACAACAAGTAAAAAAACCACAATCAATATTTAACTTTAGCTTTCTTCATCACTGAATCATGAGTATTGTTGAATGAAATAATATTATTCGTCGCTCAATCGATTCTTTGAATGAAATTCAGATCTTGAATCAGAACCTAAATATTCTATAATGATTCTTGGAAAATAAGATCGTGACGATAATGAATTGAAAGGTGAAGATAAACCGTTCAAAAAGCTTCTAGAAATCGGAACAATAGTTTGAATCGTGTCTATGCCACGATCTCTTGCTCTATAAGCCTTGAAATGCATTAAAAATTAGACAATAAACTAATTATTCTACAACTTAAAGTGAAAATAAATAAATAAAATATTTATTCTTTTTTTCTACCATATTTTCCATAGATGACACCATTGACGTGGTTCAAGACATTCATCAAATATACCAAAAGGTTTTAGATCTAGAGAAGAGAGAAAAAAATATTTAGGAGAGAAATGAGAGTTTTCTAAAGAGAAAAAGTAGTTTAAGAGTTTATAGTTCGCGGTGATGATATAGAAACCAAAGCCTTCAGGTGTTCATGATCTGCAGTTATCTCTTTTTACTAATGAACTGCCTTAAATCTTTCCCTAATCGAACACCAAAAGTACATTTTTCGGGATTTAGCTTCAAACGGATGACCCTCAAATTTAGAAAGGTCTCCTCTAAATGTTCGAGGTGTTCACCATCTGTGGAACTCTTAACTAACATATCATCAATATATACCTCCATATTCCTTCTGATATGAGGAGTAAAAGCCTTATTCACCAACCTTTGATATGTCACTCCAACATTTTTCAACCCAAATGACATAATCCTAACAATGTAGTCCTTGATTAGTGATGAATGTAGTAATTTCCTGATCTTTTGGATTCGTTTGGATATGATTATATCCTGCAAATATATCCATAAAATATATAATTTTATTCCTTAAAGTAGAATTAACCAACTGATCTATTCAAGGAACATGGAATGGGTCTTTAATGCACCCACGATTCAAATCTATGAAATCAAAACATATTTTCCACTAGGTTTGCAGTCCATAAAGGATATGGTGCCTCCATAATATGTTCGACCCGAGAGAGACAATCCATCTCTTGAACAATAACCTCTAAACTTTCCACAGAAAGAGGTCGTATCTTCTAAATAACATGCTTTATCCTCTGATTTATATCAAGGCTATGACCTATTATTTCAGATAGAAATCCTATCACATCCTCTATTTTCCAATCGAAAACATCCAAATTAACAAACAAAAATTGTAACAATTGATCACGCAAAGTAGAGGACAACAATATTCCTATTCGTAAAGTTCGTTCATCACATGCTCTTTGATGTCCCTCACTCACTGTTAAAGAACCCGGGGTTTCTCTCGGATCATCCATTCCCTCTTCATCCAAATTCAACCCTTTTGGTTCCCAAAAATAGCATTATAACTAGTTGTACATTCAACCACCATGAAAAAGACTTGAAATTTCTGTTTAAACAGGCCTTTACCCAAACACACCTTACCTTTGAATTCCCAGTCACCTGAGTTGTTACCCCTTTAAACCCAATCATAGTACGATCAGACCGACAAATTCAAGGTGGATTACAATCCTATCATACATATATTTGAATAACACAATTGTAGAACTTCATGTATCTATCAGAACACGTCAAATTTCAAGTCTATACATTTCTGCCCCTATAACCACTCCATCATCATCAAGACCAACTATTCCCCTCAAATCATCCTCATTGAACAAAATAAAAGGAGTATCATGCTTAACATATAAATAACTAGACATTCTTTCGTCTACTTGAGTTTCTAAAATGACAACATGCATTTTCTTGGAACTTTTAGTATTTACATATATGAAATCTCCCCCAAAGTTTGCTGAGAATTCAAAAAACTCACATAAGCTTCGAACCCGCCCCTACTCTACTAGCTCATCTACAACCATTAAAATTAATCGATCTAGATCTGTATCGAAATATTCCGATGCTGCGTCAAAATTATTACATTTAAAATATAAAATCATCACTAAAGTTTCTTCCTTTGAATTCGTGATAGTAGTTTGTTGTCTCGATGTGCTCGGAATTTTCGATCCACTGATTTTCCCTTTATCAAAAGAAGCCAACTTTCCATTTTATATTAAAACATGTACCTCCTTCATTAAAGTTATACAGTTTGTAGTGGCGTGCCCAATATTATTATGATACTTGCAAAATCTGTTGTTGCGCTCTTCTCTTGGCATGTTTATTAGAGCTGGCCTTTTAAAGCTTACATAACCTTTGAACCTTTCGTAAATTATAACATTATTATGAGTTAAATAAGCAGAATACTATGGCCTTATCCACTGATTTGGCTTTGATCTTCGAAAACGATAACCAGTAACTTGAGTTGGAAACCTTCTAGTTGAGGAGGAAAATTATTGTTATTCCTTGGACGAGGTGGTTGGTAATTCGAAGAGTGTCCTTGATTATTTGAAACCTGCCCTGAAGTCTTTTGATTGGGTCTAACCCCTTTCGGAACCCTAGTTGATTATTCAACTTTAATCAGGTCCTCGACTTGAGTCATAAGTGCTCTAAAAGTTAGCGTTCTCATTTTTGTTGTTTCATTTGCCAAATCACCTGGTAATAACCCTTGTCGAAATGCAGCCATAACAACCCATCCTGATTTTGTTAACATAAAATGCTTTGTATAGTCCTTCAATTTCTCTCCTACAGCTTGATTGTATTGTATTATTGTATCTCCATTTGCACGTATTTATTTGTTTCCCACAAACTGTCGTCCAAAAGCTGTATAGAAATCTCTAAAGTTCGTAATAGATCCCCTCAAAATCCTATTATACCCCTTCAATGATCAGCCCTTGAATGTCTGAGAAACAAATCTGCATACTAGCCTATCATTATATTCCAAGTTCATGATATAATTCTTGAATTGTTTGATGTGATCATCAGGATCCTGCATCCCATCTAATATTTCGATCTTAGAGATATCAAAACGCTTCAGAAGAGTAATGGACCTTATCTTAGTTGTTAAAGGAGAATTTCTCCAATGTACTCCTTGTACGTACTGGTCATCTCCTCCCGTTCCTATAACATCATACAAATTGCGATCACCTATACCTGTGTATTGGTTATATATATTCCCTTCACACCATTCAGTTTTCCTCAAACAATGAGGCACATTGTCTCTTTTTGGTTTATATTCTTTATGTGATTTTCGAGCCCGACATCTATTTCCTTTCGAAGATCCCCGATGCCTTTTTTATTTAGATAATCCTTCCTTAGATTTCGAGCTATCGAATTCATTATCACTAGACATAACATACATGTGTTTTCTTTATTTTGTTTTCGCGAAGTATGATGTTCTTTATCAAACTCAAAATATGTTTTCTTCCGATCACTTCGGATCTGATGAGCTGTATACGATCGATCACATTGGTAATCGAGGTCCGTATTTTTCTTCAACTTGTCGTACTTCATATTTTAGCTGACTTGACTGAATATGTTGTTCTATTTTAACATACTTGTTATTCAATGCTATTATTTTATCCAACAATTGATTCATTCGAACCTCGATATCCGAATGATCGTGTTTACCATAATTAGATTATCTTCTTTACTTTCTTCCGTACGTAGATCAGATCTCAAAGTTTTGATTCTTTTTGGACTGATAGATCAACCTCATTTCCTGGTAAGAATTCTATAATTTCTGATTTTTGACGCGAAATCAGGTTACCAATTGAATATAACTCCCATTGTGGTCGCCAATTTGTTAAGTGTTAATCTTGTTTCGTGAGAGAGAAAGTAAAAGACAGAGTTTAATTGTAGAGAGAGAAAGTGAAATATAAAAGTAGCCTAAGTTTTATGAAAAAGTATCACCCTTTATTCATTGTCGTAGTTTTTATTTATAAGCGCATCAGACTTAGTTCAACTGACTCAGTTATACAAAATGGATAAATTGAACTTCAACCCCCTTATATTTACACGCAATTTAAATATCCTCTTTCAACTATAAAATTTATCACATACAACCTTAATTGTATTACATTTAGGCTCTCAACATTTCATATCCTTATCAATCTCTAAGTTTTCTTCCATATTTATTTGGACTTTACTTTTAGTGTCGGTTATCTATCACCATATAATTTGTCGCTGCTTACATATTATTTCCCAAATCATCATCATTTATATTTGAGTCTAAGTGTTTTCATCATTTGTTACTCTAAACCTCCATCGAGATGACACTTTAATAATAGATTTGACTATGCTTTTTACTTAGCTATTTTGCCGACGTTTTAAATGACACTTTAATGACATATTTGACTATGCATTTTAATTAGTTATTTGGTCGATGTCTTTAACTAATGATATGAATCTTTTCATTTTCCAAACAAGGGTAATAATGTCATAACATAATATAATCTTATCACTTATATTTCTACTATTATATGAATATCATATCCTCGCTATCATGTGCCAATTATGGGAATCCTCGCTTTTCAGATCACACCATCATCACTTTAAATATAGATTCCCATAGGTCATGTAATGATATCTCATTTATATTCTTTAATATATGGCAGACTCACTCCTTTTACAATAATTTGGTGTATAATAATTGGAACCTTCTACTCTTTGTTCATGGTATGTTTCTAGTGACCCATACACTAACTCATATTAATAATATCCTCTACAGTTTAAATTGTATATAGTATAGCGATATAAGCTCCAGGGTGTCTAATGCCCAACAATACAGTTCCTCTGCTTAATATTTTTTTGTTTATGATCTCTCGAACCCAATTCTTGTAGCTGATGAGATTGATATCCCCTATGCTTTTATTTTTCATGCATGCCGAAGAATCCTTCTATTGTCAAATGTTTTAGAGAGAATTGGTTCAATCTTGGCGACCATAACACAAAATTGTTCCATAAACGTAGTAAAAATCGTATTTTGAGAAACAAAATTGTTTGTATTTCCAAAAGTAGTAAGGACCTAGACAATACCACTAACATGATGGCCAACATCCTAGTTAACCGTTTCTCCAACCTTTCGGCTTTAAATTCCCCATCGGGTTACCCTGGGATATTCAGAGTCTCTTTGCTTATTTCTACAAAACTTAACCTTTTTTACAAAACTTCAATGGTCCGTTGAGTTACTTGTGCATTTATTAAAATCACAATTTTTAGTATTAGTAACAATAAATCCTCGGGGTATAATGAATTCAATGTGGGTTTCCTCAAACATTCCCGTAACATTATAAGCAAACATCTTTGTGATATGGTCTTAATGTTCTTTATTATTGGGTATCTTGAGCCATTATGGAATGTCATCATTATTGCGCTCATCCTCAAACATTATTCCCCCTTTTACATTGAGGAGTTCAACCCAATTGATTGCTGCAATGTGGTCTATAAGATCATCTTTAGGATTATAGAAAACATGATCAATGACTTCTTTACTTATCTGGCTGTAAATTCTCCTTCAACGTTTGTGGTATGTCGTAACATTACTAACAACATCCTCCTTTTACAAAAACTTCTTAGATATTATTAGAGTAGTAGTAAATGGTCGAGAATCACTCTTAATATTCACCTAATGAAAGCATTCGAGAATGTTTGGCGGAATTTAACTCTTGACATTCTGGTGGCAATGAACTTCTCGGACCAGATGATAAATTGAATTATTTAGTGTATCTCCACCACATCATATATCATATAAGATGTATAAAATGACGATTAGTAATAAAAGGTCAATTCATTTTGGTTCAACCATTGGGTTCTGCCTACTTCTCTAGTTAATCAATATGGTCTGAGTATCATTCATGATTCGTATCTTGATGTCAATCTTAAGGTGTATGACTCCATTAAAAACGACCGCTGGCGCCGACCTAATATGCTCATGTTGAAAAATACTAGAAACCGCAACACTCTATTAAATATTAACATTCTCATTCAATCGCTCACTGTACTCATTATTAAGTTTAGTGATATACACTGTTGGACGGCCAAGAAGGAGAATGTTGAACTTACCATTAAGTATATTTATCATATGATCCACTCGCCATTCTCCCTGTTTGGGATGAACGAGTTGATGACCCGAAATAAGCACATAACTTGGGGTTGAAATGTCCATCCTAATTGTGTTTTGACATTACTGATAATAATTGACCTAGTTGCTCGATGCAAGTTGCGAAATGGCTTCTTTTGCGATATCCTCACATTTGGCGCACTTGCTTTGAAGCTCTCACCCACCATTTATAGCAGAAGAGAAATTCAGAAATATTTGGTTCAACTTCCGCAAGTGCCTTTACGATTTTCAATCGTATGCCTAACGCCTCAGGTTCAGACTATTTGAGACAAATCCTCCAATTCTTAAGCTTCTCCAACTTAGGTTGTTTTGTATTCTACAAGTTTTTCGTTTTGGAATGCTACTGTTGGGATGAGTTTGGGAGTGCTCATGGATACCAATTTGGTGTAGTTTTTGGCCTATTCCGCTTCATTTTGTGGATTGTGTCATTTGACCTATTAGGTGCTAACCGACTGACTTTATAGGACAGTTGTATCTTGTTTCGGTAGAAGTATTCGGCTCTCATTTATTACTTTATTTGGCTATTGTTATGCGAATTTTCGAACCTACTAAGTTGGGTTCTTTTTGTAGAGGCTTCCAGATTTTTTTTCCTGGTCGTAGTCCTATGATTTATGTTTACGTCTCTTTTTACGGAATAGGTCCCAAATACTTGTAATTTTCTTTTGAATTTATTTAATGTTTTAAATTTGGTTAAAAAAATTAAAATATGATTATAAAATTTTAAAAGCCCGAAACCTCTTTGAAAATTGCACCAAATAAAAATATGTAATATAGTTCTTTAACTCGTAATAATATATAGTAACATTAAAAACAGGGCTGCTTCATAATAAGAAATATGAATTTTTTTAAATAAATTTAATTTTCATCTCATGTCATCCTGCGATCACAATCAGTATATAGCGTTTTCGTACTTCACTCAAACAACTTTTGGTTAAGTTACTAGCTATTTTAGATATCAATTTCCGCTTTTAGTTAGATGTGATGGACATGGAAAAATGTATCCTACATCAAATATTTCAACTTTTCAATATGAATTCAATTTAAAAGAGTTTTGAGTAAAATATATTATTCAGAGTTTACCCGCTACCCTCCGCCCACCCCAGTTTGCTAAGCCAAGTGAAATAATATTTTGTACTCGTCCATCGAAAGTATTTAATCGAATTTTCTTTTATTTACGAAAGGAATTATATTTTCTTTTGTGTTAAAACATTAAAGTAAAGACAAATAATTCATACAAATGTATATCCAAGAAATATGTGTCTCGAAATGAAGTAACTTTATGAATAAAGGATTGTGAATCAAAAATCAAAAGAATAGACAGAAAATAACATTAAAAAACGTGGAAAAAGTAAAGACTCTTGTGATGCAAGATAATAACAAGATAAGAAGAACGTTACATTATCAAACCATAGAGGCTACCAGTAAGAATGAATGAAAAATCCAAAAGAGACGAATAGATCCGCAAAGGACAAACAAAAGCAAGTTAATTAAAGGAAATTAGAGTGGCGATGTAATTTTGGTGCAATAAAATCTTTGTCTAAGACCCTTTCTACTATGAAAGTTACCGTAAGAATTTCCATTAATGATGATGTTATATGTTGGAGAGGCAATGCATTGGATGATCCAAGTGATTATCTTTTCGAAAAAATTCATCGCGACAAGAATGTCAACAACAAGATACTAACAGATATTATCAAAGTCTTTCATCAAATCAATTTTGAGAGCAACCCTTTCCTCACGACAATTGGTATGGTAACCCTAAGGATTTTTTGAGAAATGAGGATGTTATCAGAGATGTTTCTTCTTGCAACGGAAGCCGACTATGACTTGTCAATCAGGTACGGGAAATAAACTTTTATCTTATTGGCTAAAATTTTAGAGATGGTCTTATAGACAATATTGCAAAGCGCAATAGGCCTAAAGTCAGCAGTCACATAAGGGAGTCAAGTTTGGGGATGAGTATAGTAGAAGTGGAATTCAGAGAAGGACCAAGAACTCCAAAATTGAAAAATCGATAACCCTATTACATATATCATTTCCTATAATGTTCCAAGAGCCTTTGAATAAAGAAGAGTTGAACCCGTAAGGCCCAGAGGGCTTATTGTTATCGATACAATAAGGCATTTTTAATTTCCTCACGCGATATATCTTTGATCATAGAAACCTTGTCTGTGTCTTTAACCTGGTAGAGAGTAGAGTCGAGACTCTCTCCAAAACAGGATAACCAAAGGGGTGTCTGGTTCCGAGCAAATCCTTGAAATGGCTCACAATGACCTTGCAAACACTTTTTCGAGTGGATACATTAACTCCCTGGTCATTATTCATCGAGATAATTTTATTGCGGAAGAGACGAGTTTTAATACTATTGTGGAAAAAATGACATTCCAATCCCCAAGCTTAATCCACTTCTCGCGATATTTTTGTTTACAGAAGGATTCTTCAGCACGAATGAGAAAAATATAGGACGAAGAAGCCTCAATTTTGTTAGAAACTAGTTTAGGGTTGAGAGGGTCTTAGGCAAGACAGGATTGGGCATGGAAGATGTTTGATATAGCTTTAGAGATATTTGAGCTAATGTGAGACAACTTAAGTCAAGTTGAGGATGGTTGAGTTTCTCGAAAACTGGACTCATTTCAGAAGAGTTAGAGAGAAAATTCTAACTATTGAAAACAATATATTTGAACTAAGGATGGGATTTCCACATATTGAAAAATTTAAAGGATTTTTTCCGACTCTTGCGAGGGGACCCAAGGTTAAGCGTAACAATGATATAATCAGAGGAGCGAGGAAATCCATAATGGGCGAAAGACATTAGAGAGTGGTCATACCAATCAGGGTTGACTAAAATACGTTCAATTTTAGAAAGGATATGATTTAATGGTTGTTTATTGATCCAGGTAAAATAGAATCCCGTGGAGGAAAGGTCACTAAGTTCATGAAGGTAGCAACAATTATTGTAATCATCAATTACTGAGGACCAATTTTCAAAAGAGCCCAAAACACTCATTAGGCTTGCGAATAGCATTAAAAGCCAAAAGGGTGACCCATGGGATGCTTTGGTCTTGGGTCGACATGGTCTCAAGATCATTTCAGAGCAGAAGACAATCCTAGGCATCATTGAAAGCATAAATGACAGTAAATCTAAAGTTGGACGAAAGATTGTTACATCTATCCAAACAGTAAATGTGTTGAGAGGATTAAGACGATGTGAATATAGTTATTACACTAGGATTCCATAATATCCAAATCCTACCAAGAGGGTGGGAAGAATTCTCGTGATAACATGCCAAAAATGGTACATAGTTCTAATGATATAATCTACTTTATAGTTTTTTTACTTTAGTTTCTACTTAAATTAATAAGGATATACTATTACTTAGAATGAAATCAGATACGTCTTTCTGCCTAACAAGATCATTTAGACTCATCGAATTACAAGAAGCAATTAACATAAAGAAAAGACTTACAATATGTCAAACGATGGTCCCGTCGGAGTGTGGCGTGCTGTTAGCTCATGTGTGATATCTAGTATATCGAGGTGCGGTTCTGTGTGTGGCTTGGAGCCGAGTCTGATCTTTAAAAAATAGGCTCGTGTTGTACTTGTTCTTATATGAACCGATTGCTAGTTCTTTTCAGAAGAATACAGTCATATGTCAGTAAATATTATTAAGGAAAATTGTTCATGTTCATGCCTATGTTAAAAACCAGTAGCATGTTACTAGGTTAATAGAATATTCCGCATCTTGGGGTAATTTCATAAACTTAAATATGCTTGAGATTACTCTTAGGTATTGGAGAGTAGCCCCATAGTCATTTTTTATAGGTGAATAAAATACTTAGTTACAAAGTCCAAAGTCGTTGATGATTCGTAGATGTAGGATGTATGTTTCACGTTGGTCGAAGATTTTTTTTAGTTAAAACATTCTTTCAGATGAATGTAGTCCTTGCATAGTATGATTATATAATCAAAGAATAAATTTATATGATACTTTTCTATAACTAAAGAGAAGTCATTAATTGAAATGTTGGCTACAACTAAATAAAAGTATCGTTAGAGAATTGCATGTGAGATGCAGAAGACAAAAAAAAAATTAATCGGAGGGGTAGATTCACGCGTGCAGGTAGGTCCACTTCTCTTCTTGAGAGCTTACACATAGAATGAGTAAAATTCTTCACCATGTGAGCGAGTATCTAGCGTTGGATGAAAATCAATTGGAAGTGTTGGAATTTCTTCATCGAGCTGGAGCGCTACATTTTTTATCCATGTATCGGACTATCTCCAATATTAGTACAATATATCATGCAAATGTTTGAGATTACTAACATTCTTGTTGCACATGTTCAGCGCTACTTGATGGAAATTTATTGTAGGAGTCGTATGAGGTATCAGAGTTGTCAGAAATGTCGGAGCCAGTAACCAAATGTCTGAAAACTCTAGACATGCATTGCCATCGATATTGGGAGTGTTGTATGTATTCAAATTCACCATAACCTGCTTCTAGTTCTCATTTTTGTTTTGAAAATTTATTCAGGGTAACAAATCGCTTCCCACAGACGGTGCCAATTCGGTATAATAAATTATAGTTAGCATAATAAATTGCTATAAGGTAAGTGAATCAGTATTATTTCTTATTTCCTTAATACATATTGTTATCTCTTATTTATAGGAATGAGATAAATTTTGAGATATGAGATAATGGTCATTAAATAGGTTTACCTTATGACATTAAATATTTGATTGTGCAGCTCTTCGTAATGAAACACTTATATCTCCTTTGTAACTTCTCTTCTCTTCTTAAGACATAATCTATTGAGCTTTTATTATTTTGGTGGTCGGGTAATTGGGATGGAGTAATTCCAACTGTATCGAGACTTCTTAGATTAAATATATTTGGGATAATAAAATGAATGGTATATTTAAAATATTTTAGAAAGATTAAGAGTAATTAGATGATGTATCTAGTTTGTCAACCTTTTTGAACTATTTATAGGACTTGACAAAAAAGTTCAAAGTAAAATATTCTTTCAGAAAACATTCAAATTTGAAAGATTCAAAACAGAGTATTGTGTATGTTCGCGCTCGT
This sequence comes from Limnanthes douglasii subsp. nivea, assembly GCA_036936605.1. Lineage (NCBI taxonomy): Eukaryota > Viridiplantae > Streptophyta > Magnoliopsida > Brassicales > Limnanthaceae > Limnanthes > Limnanthes douglasii. The sequence continues at coordinate 54,046,527 of JAUPFV010000005.1, forward strand.
CGTGAAAAATGAAAAGTCTCGCCATGGAGAGCAATAATTGAAAATCCTCCACACTAACTATCTTTGTTACGCAACAAGATATCCCACAATTATAAAATTATGCATTATCGCACAAATTGAGCCATCGTTGGCCTTAAATATATTAAATTGTTACATTGATTCCCATAGTCTCGCCCCTTCGATACCAGGTCATTTCGTGATAAACAATCGTGGCACGTCTATTTTTTGGTTTTTTCACTTAACAAATAATTCCAACGACTCCGATTTATTCCAATGACAATTTATATATTCCCACCCAAACAAATTTCATAAAGAATTAATACATTTTTTGAATTGAATTTAATCTTAATGTAAATACAAAAATATTTGACCATAATCTTTCGTGCTCGGAAGTTTGAACTACCTATCCCATGTTTTGAAATAAAAAATCTCACGCACATCAATATGTTTACTCTTTGTATCATCAAGTTCGATAAGATTATTTTTAATAGGTTTTTACTAGATTTAAAAACTTCAATTGGAGAAACTTTTTATATCATGAGAGGCGATACTACCTTGAAATAATTTTTGTTTGAAATGCATGTCACACATAGACCAAACTGTATTAAAGATTCTATAAACTTATCCTCTATAATCACGACCAACATATACCACACATCTTAGATGAAACTCATTTTTTTATATGAGAAATTTTTCCTAATGACTTATTACCATCCATTATAAAATTTGATGTCTAAATGTTCAATATAGTCGTATTAGGTTATAATTATTTGCAAAGTATCATTTAAATAAATTTAGTCATATCCCTCAAAACAATTGACTTTACTCTTCTTGATATAATAGTTTGGCAAACAAATTCACCATGCTCTCACTATAATGCACATATGAAACCGATATGATTCCAACTCAAATAAATTTTATAACTTATGTATGTCTGAAACTTATATGTGTAGACTGCTTATTGTATATGTTATTGTAGGTTCAATCAAGAATTGTTTCGCTATCACACTATGTTTAAATTATTATTTATCATTTTAAGTGAATGATAATTCCATTATAAGATGCCTCAACCATTCATAGTGCTTTCCCGGTCAACAATGTAAAATCATACTCAATAGTCAAATGAGATATGGTCTAAAAACTTTGATACTCATACAAAAGTAAACACCCATCCCGTAGTCATTTTGCTATCACTTAGGTTGGTGACCCGACTTGCATATGTGTATCCACGTTGTACTGCTTTAAACTTATAATATTAAAAACACAAGTCTTTGGATTTTATAAGTAACCACGAACCATCCCGAGAATGTACATGAATTACTAGTAAAATGACTTAATTTGTTAACTACAAATGAAATATATATAGTACATAAAAATGCTTACATGGTATTTTTTTATAACACTAACATATTCGAACTGTGCGGCCGATCTCTTGTATTTTTTTAAGTTTTAGACTATGATTGTATGATGCATATGCTTATTTGAATTTTAGATGTTTATGTTTATCGAATTCTTTTCCAATATAGTGAGATTGACTGAAGGCATAACTCTATACTGTTTTAAATGTATTTATTCTCAAAACAATGGATACCTCTTTAAGTTCCTTCATTTTAATGGTAGAACATATAAATAGTTTTTGTTTCAAAAATCTCGCCAATATAATTATTCAATATAAGGACGTCATCCCCTTATGGACACAATAAGACCATTGTGTCCCTGCAAATCTTAGGTTCACGCAATTTCTTAAGTGTCTAATGTAATATCATTACGTAAATCTATATAAACATGTGTTTGATGTATTGTTCATAAACCCATCAAATACTATGGCATGATCAGACGTTTCATGCCATTTTTAGGTTCTTGTTTCAGCCCATACAATTCCTTCACAATCATACGCACATTTGATTCATTGTCTGAGAGCATAAATGCTGCATCCCGGATTTGATAGGCTATAATAAAACACTATAAATAAATGTGATATTCATATACAACTAAAAAATATAAAGATGAACCCTTACATCATACACATACACGTCGACAATAGAAAAGGTTTGGATGATCAAGGTTAAATGTATGAAATAAAACATAATTAAATACAATAAAAAACTATGCACAAACCGAAATTTATAACCACACACCCATAAATATACTAACTTAGCAAATGACATACAAAATGATACCGATTATCTATTAAAGCTCATCTCTTGACCATACAGAACCATGAACATTTCTTAACAAATTTATTCAATGCGGGTAACGATGAAGGTCAAAGAGTCAATCCCGACTTAACTGAGGAAAAAAGTGTATTAAGATCTATTCATTATTAGACTCTAATGAGAAGTAGGTATGAAACCCAAGTCTACCGGAAAAATTCAACGTGGGGAACAAATTTCTACAAAAGTTCTTCTTGCATACTAAAAATAAACGACTACGGAAGTTAGGGCCGAATTGGGAAGTGCCTTATTCGGTTACCAAAAGGGTTAAACATAGAGCTTACCGACTAAAAGATCAAGAATACATGCCAATTCAACATTATTGGAAAATCGAGTATATCTAGAATGAAACAGACATGTATATTAATTAAAACCTGTGTATTAATTAATTTTATAATGTAATGTCCGGTGACATGTTCTTCCCTACTCTGGTGGTGCAAGAAGGTTTTAATGAGTTGTCTACATAGTCGACTACTATAAATATTTTTTCCTTCCATACTTATGTCTCATTGTCAATCGTTCTTGATAAGTATAACCTATAATTTATATTTAAGAGGTTCCAAAATTAGTTGTTCAATTATAAAGGTTCCGACATTAGTTGGTCAAGTGTAAAGGTTCCAACACTAGTTGGTCATGTTGAAAATGTTCCAATATTAGTTGGTCAAGTGTAAAGGTTCCAACATTAGTTGGTCACATTTAAAAGGTTTTAACATTAATTGGTCAGATTCGAAGAGTACTACGGTGACCGGTTAGGGATTGATCACCCTAAACTAGGAAAATTCATAACACGTAATTAAACAATAAAAAAATTTATATGATGACAAGAAGCAAAGTGAACTACAAGAATTGTTTTTATAAACTTTGAATGTAAGCACAAAACACCACGACTAACCATGGATTTAGAATTCTCAAAGATACAAAAAACATTACAACTTGTAAACAAGGGGAAATCATCTTCCACTCTTTGATTAGTCTTCATCGGCTTTGCTGTTAGTTGTCTTGTCATTCTTTATTTCATCGTCATCAGAAGTCTAATTTTTAGACCCCTTATCTTTTTAATCATCCCAGACTCTACATTTTTTCTGTTCCAATCTAGTTTGGCTTCCATTTCATCTGCGAATGAGAAGTCTTCAAGGATTTCTCCCTCGGGAACCATATCCCAAAAGAAACCAAAGTTCAACTTTCGGAAATCTTTGTGGAACCTGAAAAACATTTTGGATTTGACCTTAGCATATCTCCGATTTAGAGAACTTATGAATTCCTCAACATAAGCACCAACCTTGACCTCCTTGTCCCGTGCCGCTTGGTTCTTTAGTTAAGTCAGCTCCTCAAGGATTTTTCTATTATCTTTCTCGGCTTTCTCAATAACTAAATTATGCTCTACTGATATTTCCAACCTTGCTCTTCCAAATAAGATAATCTTAGTTTCAAAAGAAGATTTTTGATTCCTCAATTCCTTTTTTCAACAACTTCAATGCAACATTCATGGTGATAAGTACGCTATATTTTCTCTAACACGGCTTTGCGATTATGCTCACACTTTTCCAATAGAACGCTATGGTTTCCTTTTTCTCTATTTATTTAATTTATAATTTGGAAATAGGATTGACCAGTAGTTGTAAATAAATCTCATAAGAGTTTGACTCTTCAACGTGAAATGATGTAGAACCAGAAGAGCCCTCATGAGCTGGAAAATGACTTATTTCAGGTTTGAATGCTAAGATCATCTGGATACTAATCTTGAAACCTTGGTGATGAGTCCCCTAAATTTTATACTTCCAACATCTATTGAGCCTCTTCTGAGGTGGTTGGTATTGGTTCTCCAGTTTTCTAGCTTTAAAATGATCGATCATAGCAAGGATGAAGGATTGATCCGCATGAAGGATAATTTCCTGAACGGTCTTTAAATTATTTATTTTCTCTCAGCTTTTCTTTTTTCCATTTTTATCCATTGATTAGTGTGATGACATCTATCTTTTCATGCTCAGAGCTTCTTCTTATGTTTGATTTATGGTTGGCTCGACAACTTCATATGCTGGCTCGTCAATTCGTTTTTATTTTGCGTGCTTGTAGCCAATTTTTTTGTGACTGAATCGCTAGAGGTATCTCTCTTAAACATATAGCTTGGGGCTCTTTTCCGGGTTGGAAAAAAAACTTAAGAGTCGGAAAACCTGTTATCACTCAAGAACCTCTACTACACGATGTAGAGTCTTAAACTACTCCCAGATTAGGTCAAGCTTGGATTTTGTGCACTAGAGATGACTCTAGATTAAGTTGGCTGGTGTAAAGAACTTGTAGACGTCGTTTGACCATGTATTTCCTTCTCATTGATTCAACTTTTTAAAGTATCTTTGGCAACTTCCACATGTTGTTGTTGAGACATGGGGATAACTGCAAAATAAGTTTCCCACGCTTTTCCACTCCCTCTATATTGAGCTCGGATTAGTTTTTCTTGAGACTTCTTTGCCATTTTCTAAGTAGCAGCTGATAAACGAGAATTGTTTCTTCCAATTCTTCTTAAGTTCGGTGAGGTCCAGATAGTCTAATAAAATAAAAAGGGATATGAGGGTTCTTTGATAGTGAAATGATCGCTACGAACTGCTCCATCGGTATTTCAGTCCCATATATTTTGGACACGGTGATACATAACATTAATGTGACTTAGGTGTTTGGATTCTCTTGGTGAGACACAAACTTACTAGTTTAAAATACCAAACTATTGAGAGGTCAAACTGGAACCAAAGCCCCACAGCCTCACCATTATAAATGTACTCGTTATAAGAAAAAAAATTAAGTTGTTGGAAAATTATTTTGCATAAGGTATCATTAATTGATACAACTCCTTCGCATCCTCCGAAAATACTTTATATTCATAAAAATCTACAAACATAAAATCACATAAAAAACGAACAAAAGAGTAAGTAACAAACAAAACGAGGAAACTAAATGACGAGGCAAATATATAAGAAACGAGAGTGATAAGAGGTACAAGATGAGGAAACCAAAGGATGAGGCGAGCATACACAAGACGGGGATGGTAAGCAAGAGACCATGAGGATCATAAAGAATCCATCGGACGAGCACATGAATATGAAGTTAATACGAGAGTGATAAGCGATAACCAAGCAAACATATACGAGATGAGGGTGATAAACGGTACAAGACGAGCGTCATAAAGAAGCTACTAGACGATGATCACGAGGGAACAAGCCAAGCACATGAAGAGAACGTGTGAAGAGTTATAATGGACGTCATATGTCACTACAACATACATTACTAAGCAACGTGTCTACCCATTTATTAGGAAACATGACCCAACTTTAAGGCACGTTAACACGAAAGTGATAACGGCTAGATAATTCATATCAAAAGAGAATATCATGTAAGTAGCATAAGTAAGGGGGAAATACTCAAAATGTAAGATTAATAAGCTTTTAATATACAAAATTTACTACATTCATACTCATATTATTTCTTGATCATCCTTTTATCTTGGATTTGTATTTCAGAAGGAAGTCCTTTATCACTATCCACAGACCATAGTTGATACATATATTTTCCATAACCTTTCACTCACGCTTAATACAACCTCATTTTTGAGTCAAATCTTATAATCATTTTGTCATTATTCAATAAAGATTAAGGGGCTACTTTGATGTTTTCAAGATGACAATTCAATACTTATTCTATATAGTATTCCCTCATTCTTCAACATGGATTAAGAGGTTACTCAAGTTCTAGAATTCAAAGTGCACAAGTATTTCTAATATGAGCCTGTATTCCTTCCTACATACTTGGAAAAAACTAAGGGGCTACTACATAATACTCGTCGATAATATCAATACATTTTCTTTCTCAAGACACAACTTGGAGCCGAACCACATTTTCAAGACAAAGTATCAATAAGGAATAAATGAATCTATAAATGAAAATGGCTAAAAAAATTAGCAACCTGCTACATGATCCAATATTTCTTTTTCTCACGACAGTTTTTTTTATTATCATTCATGAAGGTTTTTGGCCGACATGGATATATTAACGCAAATTAGAACATAGTCAACTAAAACTAATTTACAAACGTCTCTAAGATTACTTTGGCTAGAGTCAAACTAATCTACCAAGGTATTTGAAGACTCTTTTGAGTCTAGCAAAAAGAGCTACAAAATCACTTAATATACTTTAGGAACGAACATATAGGATCAAAGACAATCCACAAAGCCCAAATGATAAATAATGAACTAATTTCACTAAGGTATTACTTTCTCAACCGATATCATGGCCGATGCTCCTCGTCTGATGGCATCTCTTGGTCGATGACCTACTAGACTACATTAACACATGTAAATACATTTAATTAGATTGTTGCACGCTTTTGTAATTAGGAAACCGTTCAATGTTATGTACTACATGTAAATCGTTACAACTACCACTATATAAAGAGACAGACTTGTCAATAAAATTTATCTACAATTTTTCTATCACTCTAGTACTTTTTACACTCATAAAACATTATAGACTATAATTCTCTTTTATTGTTAGAAAATAAACAATAAACAATTAGAATAATTGCAATAATGTTTGTAGAAAGTTCTCATGGTATCTATCTTTTTAATCTTCTGAAAATTGTTAGGAGACTTGAGACATGTATCTATTACACTTTTAAAAATGAATTAATTTTATATTTCTATTGCTAAAAGTTTTTGATTTTTGATTTTTGATACAAACAATTGAATATAAAACAATAATATCGACAAACTTTGATAAAAAACAAAAAAAATAACTTTAAAAATTAAAAATGATGATTGAGTTATGTACCACAATCTCTTAGTCAATGATTTTGGTCAATCATCTTAAAATCCTACAACAATGTAAGACAATTTAGAAATATATATTTCTGAAATAAACATTTTTCCGAACATGTATATGTTCATCGTCGCCATAACGACAAATATGATTTGTCACACCCGATTACTTATGAAAAAATTAAAAAAATAATATTGAATAATACAAACGAATTCTTGACGTGAGTTATCTCATCCTAGTGTGGAGAAACTATTATTTTTATTAGAGTTTCGTTAATTTGTTTTGATTTTGTTTTTGTCAATTGTTGTTTGTTTGTAATTTATTCTATTTTGTCAATCTATTATATGATACAATTTATTTTTTACGAATTATTTTACTGAATATTACAATTTTTTATGTCAATAAAAAGTAAATACCATCCCAAATTTGTCTAATCCAACCCATTCAAATTTTCACTGGAATTTTCAATAAAATCCGAAACTTTTAAGACTTTATCGTGGCCGAAACCCAAGTTTGTTAATTTAGCATATGCCTTATAATCATAGTTACATACACTATCTATATTATTATTTTCACAGAATTTAACAATTCGGTGTCACATATACCACGATTTTAGATTGCCAACGGACTGAAAACCTCAATACCGGACCTGTTGATATCCATCCCAGTCTTCTACCAAAAAGAGAGTAAAAATCAAAGTCGCCCGACAAACATTCCTACTTCAAGGAGTTTGTGGAATGCACGTAAACTAGTTTTTGCATAGTACTTTAAATTTTAAAGGAGTTTGCGGCATGCACGTAACCAGTCGTTGCATAATACTTTAAGTTTAATAAGATAAGATTGTACATCTACCTTTTACTCTAAGCCAATAAGACCGCAACATGTTCGAACAATGAATGTACATCATCACTGGTCTATTCAAGATCTTGCCCACAACATTTAGATAATGTTATTAATCCAAAATTTTGCTGGTCCAGTGGTTCCAAACTTATATCCAGTATACAGTTAGTGAATACAATTATTGTAATAGGAAATTATTCATCTTTATACTCCTAGATATTTGATTGGTACACGCGTTTGAGAATTATTAGGAAGCAAACTATGGGATATCTATATTGTTTGTCGTGATTCAGAATTTCACTTTTTTTAAGAATAACAAATAAGATTATTATAAAAGTTAATAAAAATAATATATAACACGTAGGTGATGGCAAATTTGGATCCGCAACTATTAAACTTGTTTTCATTACGAAATAAAAGGAGAACAAATAGTAGCCATTGTATTTGGATTTTTTTTTTTAATTCTAAAAATATTTATTAATCAAATTAAAAGAGTTATAAAGATTAGGGACTTAATACAATTATAAGATAGAGTATATAAGCTATAGAACCCCAATTAACATTCAAACCCAAATTTCATTCAACATTTTTCTTTTTTTCTACGGATTGTATCGTTTCTATCCAATTTTTGGTGTTTTCCTACACAATCGTCGTTTTTGTGTTGATGAGATAGCACTCAGCACACCATCTTCTTTGAGGAGCTTGGAACTTTAATCAGGATCAGGTGAGGCTTCTTCGAACGACTTATATTCATTAGTCTACCGTCATAATCCAGAGAATGATTCGTTTTCATGGATCAGGTTTTTGACTAACTTTATTTCGATTGCCAAGAGATACTCCACCACACATCCAGTTGTGATGGCGATTTCCTTTGTGAAGTAATCTGATTCGACAGAATTTCTGAGTTCCAGAGTAAGTTTCTTTTGAATTCTTTTCACTATCATTCACACACAGCTTTAGCCATTTTCTTAACTTCGCTTTTCTGATGCTCATTGTTTAAATCGTCGCCAAGTTAATGAAGGAGTTCAGTACCCTGGTCTACAGCAAGGGATGAATTTTACGGTGAGTTTAGTAGCTTGCATTCCTTCAGATGCATGCACTGAATTGTAAGAAGGATACTCATTTTGATATATCATATTTCTGACTTTCTTTATTCCTGATCAACTCACCAGGAGATACTCCACCACACATGTTGACGATGACGATTTCCTTTGTAAAGTAATCTCAATGACAGAATTCACGAGTTTCATTATTTTCTCTTCATTCGCATACAACTCTTAACTTTACTTTGTTTATTCAAATGGTTAGAAATCTTCATCACCGAGTTGATAAGAATTCAGTATACTTGGCGTCAGCGAGGGATGAAGTTTACGGTGAGTAATTTCCTTAAAGCAGCTTGCATTCCTACATTGAATTGAAGGGAGGATAATCTCTGACTATCTTCAAATCCATTTCCAGGTGCTTTAGGGTTGGAGACCTCCTTCATCAGCTGATACCACAGAGCCATCATAATCAGCTCCATTTGATTTCTGAAATTACTCTGAAAAGAAAAGTAAGTTAGTCTTCAATACGAATATATCCTATATTAAAACTCTCCAGCCATATAATAGCATCTAGCATTGCTGGAGCGTTGAACTCTTTGTAATCGACTTTCATTTTATATCTTTGAGTCCATCGAGCAAGCCAACCGGCTGCTCGAATTTTCTCTCTAAATATGTGGTGAATTATCATTTTACAGGATATCAATGCTTTTATATTGCTGAGAATTGAGCTTAAATTAAGAGGAAACTTTCCCTTCGATAGTAGTGAAACCAGTATTTGAGAATCAGTCTCGATATCTATCTCATTATATCCTTTAATTTTGCATAAGAGAAGACCACCAAGGAGTGCACGGGATTCTGCTTGTATAGGAGTTAGTATGCCATAGTTATTCCCATATCCAAGGATCAGATTTCCCTGGTAGTCCCTTATAACAACTCGTGAGGTTTATTTTCGTTTGAGGGTAATTTTGTCGAGAGTTTTGTGGTATTTCAAAGGTATTTAATGTTTGGATAGAGTGTAGAGGGAGAATTGAGCTGTTTGTTTGTATTTAATTTTTATCACCCCTATTAAATGAAAGTGGTTGGGTATTTATACCCTTAATTGTAGGCCACATGGGCTTTCGGATTGACTTATGGATTCGGGTCGAGTTCAAAGACCCTTTAGTTTTCAGCAGCTAGATAATTAGCTTAGTCATGAAGTGATTAAGTTTTTAGTATATTAGTTCAGTTCGGACGGTTCAGTGGGTGGATGTTGTCCGGATTACCCCTGTCCGGATCTCTCAAAGAGTGGCAACAAATTTCGGACTCATCAGTAGCCCCTTTTTTAGGTTGTGTTCGAAGGCCTTTGGCAAGACCTAAAAAATAGCTCAAGTGTAATCATAATTTTATCCGGACATTTTGAAAATGTGTTCGATGGAGCAATTTGCTGTTGTGGCAAGCCTCTACAGAAACCATGTCATCCCTTTCATCACTTCAACATGGGTGACAATTATAAGGTAGTTGATGACTTACTTGAGTCGGAGAAAGGATGGAAGATTTAATTTATGTTCGTCAGCGGTGCTTGGGAGAATGGGAAGAAAATTAAAGTTGGTGTCAACCCAAGCATGCTCACCAGCAGATGGCGAAGTGACGGTAATAATCTCACCAGATACTTCTACTTTCGCTTAAATTGTTTTTTATCTAACTCTTTTTCCTTTTGCTTTTTGGTAGTGCTGCCCGAGGATTTCAAAAATTACCTAGAGGCCGGGCAGACTACTTGTGCCAAGCTGAATGCTTGGGCAGCTGAAAAATGGGCAAACCGCTTCCACAACTGCTTTACTAGGAGGCAACTTAGCCAGATCTTATCTGTGGAATATAACGGACCGGAGGGATCTGTCTTGGGAGGAATTAAATACTCCACCCCTCCGAGAGTGATCCTCCAGAAGACGGAGGGAAAAGATGGAAAATTGATCTTGCCGGGCAGAGCTAAAACCCCAAGCAAGATGAAGGGAAAAAAAGCTAAGGTCGGGCGAGGTGTGGCAGAGGCCAATCCTACTGAGGTGGAGGATGTTATTCCAACAAATCCCGAGGGACAAGGTCAAGGGAAAATCGATGATGCCTAACTACAGCTGTTGGAACACGAGAGCACTAAGGAAGCTACTGGGTCTTCGAAACCTCGAAAGGTCCTAAAAAAGGACAGAAAATGGGAAGCAGAAGGTGGAGGCCGGGACGCCAAGAGAAAGAAAACTTCCAAGGGAGATGAGGTTTCTCTCTGGGATCCGGAGCCACTACCTCTCGTTGACCCTACTGATCCTACGAGAGCAGAAGAGATCCCTGGTGACTTTCAAACAGAAGAGGTTGGATAAGAGGATATCGGTATTGATGGTGTCGACATCACTGGGCTTGAGGGGATTGGTCTTTATTTTGAAAACCTCCCCAAAGACGATTTTACTGGGCCCTACCTCCCTCCAAGTTCTTCGAATACCGTCACATTCAACGGTAAGTATTTTTCTGTCTCAAGCGAAAGGGATGTCATTGCTAATTCCATTCTGAGCAATGTCCAGCCAGTGCTTATTTTGGAAAAGCAAGTACGCAATCAGTCAGCCATCATCAACACCCTTAATTCTGACAAAGAGAAACTGTCTAGCGATCTTCTTAGTGCCAGCCAAAATACTGAGGTATTGAGGAAAGAGAATGAGGAGTTGAAGAAACGGCAGGAGGACTTGGCCAACAGGTTAGCCACTTCGGAAGGAGTTGTCAAAGAACTCCAACTAAAGAAATCTGTCCTAGAGAGAGACCTCCGGTCATGAAACGAAGAGGTGAAGGCCAAAAATAGCACCATTCAGGCCTTAACTAATGACAAGGTCTCTCTTGAGAATAGTGTGTCCAAGGCTGAGCAAGAAAATGCTGACTTATTGAGGGAGCAGAAGAAAACAATCCAAGCTAGGATGAATGCTTACACCAATGAGGTGATAGATTCTCAGGAGGCAAGGTATGCTGAGGTTAGGTCAGATATGGTTCTACTATTTCATGAAAAATTTCCGAAGAAGATCTTGGGGGGATTTATGGCGATTCGTGGAGTACGAAGACATTCCTCATCATACCATGTCTGTTGGTGATAAGTACAACTACTCTAGTGAGGATACCAGTGATGAAAAAGAAGAAACCGGGGAGAGTCGGGATGATGACCCAAAGAAGAAAAAGCCAAGTGAGGCTGAGCCATCTTCGAAGGCTCAGCCTTAAAGTATCAATTATCTTTTTAATTTTGTTGTGATTGAACCAAAGTCCTTGGATGGCCAAGGAATTTTTTGTAACCGTGTCCGGTCCTTGCCCGGATAAACCTCTCTTGTTTTGACAATTCAAAGTCCTTGGATGGCCAAAGCATTTCATATGTTTTAATGAGTAGTTTCATTTTGCATAACTCCTGCATCGTTTCATGATTTTTTTACTTTTGGTGGCTAATGTTTAAACAGCCCTTAGTTATTTCACAAGTATTTTAAAGTGAGAGTGTTTAAATTCTCCGATGACCAATGTTTAAGTAGTCACCACTCCACCAATTTAATCCGGTCTGCTATTGATAAAAAATTTCAAAGAAAGCTTTTAATTAAAACACTCTGAATCTTTTAAGAAGGCATCAAATTTTATAAAAAAGCCCGGACACCTCATTAAAACCTCCCCACGCCACCAGGGTAGGAAAGAGTATGCCCCCAAATATTTACATGAACTGTTAAGCAAGTAAATATTTACCTAGTTTCTATTCCAAATACAACCGGAGGTGTTCAATGTTCCAGGGGTGATTCAAAATCATTCCATCTTTGTCTTGGAGCCGGTATGTCCCAGGCTTAAGCTTTTCAACAACCACATGAAGTCCTTCCCAAGTTGGAGCCAACTTACCGAACTGCTTCTCTTTAGTATGTAGGAAAACGTTTCTCAACACCTTATCCCCTGGCTGAAAATCCATTCTCTTAACTTTAGAAGCAAACCTGCTTCTCTTAACCTGCTTCTCGATTAAGCCAAGGTGGCCTCTTATTGCCACCTCGTTAGCGTGTTCGGAAAAATAATGAACTCGAAATGAAGGGAGAGTAGCTTCTATGGGAGCTATGGCGTCCATCCTATATACTAAGGCAAAGGGAGACTCTTGTGTTGCAGCTCCGGGAGTGGTCCGGTAAGCCCACAAAACGTTTTGCAAATAACTAGGCCATTTTCCAGCAGCCCCTTCTAAATTCTTCTCTAGACCGGACAGTATTGTCCTGTTGGCCACTTCGACCTGAAAAGTTGCTTGTGGGTGGAAAGGAGAAGAGAAGAAATGTTGTATGCCTCTAGAGGCACAGAAACTCTCCATTTCTTTGTTGTCGAACGGTTGCCCATTGTCTGTTGTTATCTTTTGTGGAATTCCAAATCTGCAACTGATATTGGATAAAATGAATTTTATAACGATTATAGTTCTGCGCCCTCTGGATGCCATGGGTAGAGGTCCCACTAGATCCAACCCCCATCGAGCAAAAGGTATTGGCTCAGAGATCGATTCTAAAGGGATCGCTGGGATATGAATTTAATTGTTATATCTGTGGCATGGGTCACACTTTTTTACCAACTCCCTAGCATCTTGCATTATGGAGGGCCAATAGTACCCAGCGAACAAAAATCTTTTGTTATAGCCCTGAATCCACAGTGAGCTGATCCCTCACCATCATGTAACTCGGAGAGCACTATTTGAGACTCGTCAACCCCCAAACACCGTAAGAGGGGTTTACTATAAGACTTCTTATAAAGAATATCTCTTAGGATAACAAAACCACGAGCCTTGTACTTTACTTTTCTTGCTATTTATTTTTCCGGAGGCAAGATGCCATCTGAGAGATATTGAAGGAGAGGAAATCTCCAATCTTGAGGCTGTTTTATCTGTATATTGAAACTTTCTTCTTCCTTATCCGGATTGATTTGAATGGATGGGCACTCCAGCACATGAATCCAAGGGTAGGACTCAGTATAGGCTATGGTTGCCAAGGAGTCTGCCAGTATATTTTCTGTTCGGGGTATGTGTTCATAGATGATGCTCTTGAAATTAAGTGCCACTTCTTTGAGAAGAAGTAAGTATTTAACCAAGTGCTCCTTATTGGCTTCGGATTGACCTTTTGCATGATGGATAAGAAGTTGAGAATCGCTCATTAACTTGACCCTTTTGGCTCCACAAATAAGGGAGAATTTCAAACCAGCTATAGCAGCTTCATATTCGGACTCATTATTAGAAGCCCTCAAAGCAAAACATATAGCTTGGTACATTCTATCTCCGTACGGAGAGGTCAAACATACCCCAGCACCGCATCCCATGGTACTTGATCCACCATCAGTGCGGATGGCCCAGACTTTTTTGTCTTTCACCCCAGTTGTTTGCTTAGTATCCCTGTCTGAGTGAAATTCAACTAAGAAATCCGCCACCGCTTGGGCTTTGACTGCTGTCCGAGGGGAAAAATCAATATCGTAGTCTCCCAATTCCACTGACCACTTAGTCATTCTACTTGAAATGTCGGCCTTTTGGAGAACATTTTTTAAGGGAAAAGACGTCCAGACAATAATGGGATGAGCCTGAACATAAGGTCTTATCTTCCTTGTAGCAATCACCAAGGCTAGTGCTAATTTTTCAAGCTTCAAATAGCATTTTTCTGCATCAATCAAACTATTGCTAATGTAATACACCGGACGGGGACAATTATCTACCTCCCTTACCAATAGTTCACTTATGGCACAACTAGAGACTGCCAAGTATATGAAAAGAGTCTCTTCATCAACGGGTTTAAACAAAGTCTTGCGGGAGGACAAATGCTTTTTGATTTCATCGAAGGCCTCATCACACTGTGAGGACCAATCAAAGTCCTTTGCACCTTTCAAAGTTTGAAAAAACGGGGCACACCTGTCCGATGACCTTGAAATGAATCGATTTAATGCAGCCAACCTCCCAGTCAATCGTTGTACTTATTTAACATTCCGAGGAGGCTCCATTTGCAGTAAAGCATTAAGCTGGTCCGGATCAGGCTATATCCCTTGCTCACTTATTACATACCCCAAGAATTTCCCGCACTTCACTCCAAACACACACTTTTCTGGGTTTAATTTCAAATTTACTTTCACTAAGTTAGCAAAAGTTTCTTGGAGGTCTACCAAGTGTAGTTCTTCGTCCACACTTTTCACTATCATGTCGTCGATGTAAACTTCCATATTTCTTCCAATTTGATCAGCAAAATCCTTGTTTACCAACCTTTGATAAGTAGCCCCAACATTTTATTAACCCAAATGGCATCACCTTGTAACAATGAAGGGCCCTATCAGTAACAAACGTAGTATGTTCCTGATCCTTCGGATCCACTTGAATCTGATTATACCCGGAGAAAGCATCCATAAAAGATAGCAGCTTGTTTCCAGATGTGGAATCCACCAACTGATCAATCCGGGGGACCGGGTATAAATCCTTTGGGCAAGCTCTGTTGAGATCTGTAAAATCAATGCATATACGCCATTTGCCATTTTTCTTTTTTACCAATACCAGATTGGTTGTCCATAAAGGATGGCCAAGACTCCTTTATGTGCCCCATGTTAGTAAGCCGATCGACCTCTTGAACTATGACATCGGCCTTTTCCTTAGAAAAAGCTCTTCTCTTTTGTATCACAGGTGTTATGTCCCTTCGGATGGACAGTTGGTGCGATATAATATCTGCTGGTACTCCGGTAACATCAGCATTGCACCAGGCAAAACATGCTGATGGTCTTTCAAGAACTTTAACATTTTACCCTTTAATTCCACTGTCATCTTGGATCCTATCTTGACACTTTTTCCTTCAGCCAAAGAGTGTGTTTCAACTTCTTCAATCGATATTAAAACTCCAGGGGTCTCTCTAGGGTCATCAATTTCACCATCTCCCCCAGAAAGCCCCTCAAACTGCTATTCCTCATTGATCCGAACTGCCCCTAATGTCTGAGGAGCCAGTGTTGTTGCATAACACTCTCTTGCTACCTTTTGGCTGCTCCGAACAACTCCCACTTGTCCTTGCGCAACATATTTCAAACACAGGTGGACTGTTGAGGCCACTGCTTGCATCCTAGAGAGCCAAGACTTCCCCAGAATAGCATTATAACAAGTGGGACAATCCACCACGACGAACAATATTCTTACCATCTTTTTATAAGGGCCTTTGCTCAACAAAACCTCCTCCTCAAACTCCCCGATCACATCTGCTGAGCTTCCAGTAAAACCCACAATTGACCTGTTCGAACGCTGAATTACTGCTGGATTCTTTATTTTTTGTAGGAAGTTAAAAAGAGAATATTGGTTGAACTTCCGGTGTCCACGAAAATTCATCTTATGTCATTGCCCCCGATGGATGCTCCTATGACAACAACATCTTCAGGAGGAACAACTATATCCCTCAAGTTATCCTTATCGAAAACAATGAAGGGAAATGGAATCTGCGATTGATAAGAATTCATGCCTCCTTCCAGTTGGGTAGCTAAAGTATGAACGTGCCTCTTTCTCGAAGAAGCAGTTGGTTCTGTCATGGTGTCTCCTCCGAAAATTGTGAGTGACTCATAAAAGTTGATACGTCTGGACACCGACTTGCAATGTTTTGCGATAACACCCACTTTATTCCGAGTTGGATCAGGGTCCAAGTATTCTGATTCTACATCGAACCTTTCGATTATGACCATAGCCCCATCCGGAGCCGATGTGCCTGCATTGTTCGGACCAGCCCGATGAGCGTTATCAGGCTTATTTCCTCATCTTCTTTTAACATGTGCTCCCAATTTTCCTCTTTCAATCAAATTCTGGACTTCTTGCTTCAAAGCAATACAATCCTCAGTGGTATGGCCAATATCATTATGATACTGGCAGAAACAATTGTTGCGGCTCTCCCTAGGAGACTGTAACGCAGCAGGCCTTCTATAATAAACTTCGTCTTTTGTTTTGTCATATATGGTGGCTACGTTTTCTTTTAATTCTGCAAACCACTCCAGTTGAACCTAAGGTCCTCGTTTATTTCTAGATTGTTGACTCTGAGCTGGAGCAGCTGGCTGAGACTGAGATTTGACTCTGTTATGACTCTGCCCAGCCTCCCTAGCCTTGTTCGCGGACTGGTTTTGGTTTGGACTCGGTGCAGCCGGAGCAGACCTCAGCTGCCTGTGCACCCTAGTTTTCTTTGTTTCATCTACATTAATCTGCTTTCCGACCTGATTCAGCAAACTTTCCCATGTCATGGCCTTTTTTCTGGTTACTAAATCAACCAGTTTTCCAGGGTTTAAGCCCTGCCTCAGAGAAGCTATTGCTACTTGTTCAAAGCAATCAACCAACCCATTTTTGGTGTTTACAAAGCGACTAATGTATTATTTTAGAGATTTGTTTGGTTCTTGGGCACAATGGATTGCTACTTGTTCAAAGCAATCAGCCAACCCATTTTTGGTGTTTACAAAGCGACTTATGTATTCTTTTAGAGATTTTTTTTGGTTCTTGGGCGCAATGGATAATCGTGTCTCCATTTCCCTTTACCTCCTTACTTCCAACAAACTGTCTTCGAAAAGCCACCCAAAAAGTATCGAAATTTTTGATGCAGCCTTGTGGTAAACTGTTGTACCACTTCAGAGCACTCCCCGTAAATGATTGGGAGAATTCTCTACAAAGCAACTTGTCGTCATCATCAAAATTCATCATGAAATTTTTGAACTGTTCCAAGTTGTTATCTGGGTCTTTACTGCCATCGTATTTTTCCATTTTTGTACTATCAAACCTCTTAGGAAGGTTTCCGGACAGGATCTTGGAGGACAATGGAGATTGTCTCCAATTGCGGCCACGACTGAAAGCGGTATCCTCATTAGGAGTTGCAAAGATACCTGGTTCATCATGGAAGGCAAAAGGATCCATCACCATCCGATCTACGTGTCTCCGGCTATGAGACGATCCTTTGCCTATATGCCTTTTTAACCTTCCATGCCTATCCCTTTTTCTTGAGTGTTTTTTACTAACTTTTGTTTCTTTTTAGAACGACCTTCATCACTGCTGGATGACAGGGATTCTTCGACTTCATCTTCACTTGAGGAGCTACTGGAAGATTCTGAGTCTGAATCAGAGCTTTCCACATGTTTAGACTAGTGAGACTTTTTTGAGCTAGCATGAGTCTTTTTCGTGCTCACATGGGTCTTTGAGGGCTCATGCTCCCTTGGATTGTCAGTATGATGAGCTATTGACGCCTTAGACTTCTCTTTTTTGCTCATCTCTTCCCTCTTGGCAGCCCTCGGAGCTCCTATTTCAACTTTTAACCTATCTCGCTCCTCAATGGTATATTCATCATTTTCTCCCACCACTTCGGCCAAAACTGGTGGTACTTCCTGCATTTCCAGATTCATCCGAACTGGTTTTTCCTGATGGTTTTGAATGGTAGATTCAGGCACCGTTGTTCTTCCATTGTGGTCGTCAATTTGGTGAGGTTTATTTTCGTTTGAGGGTAATTTTCTCCAGAGTTTTGTGGTATTTCAAAGGTATTTAATATTTGGATAGAGTGTACAGGGAGAATTGAGTTGCCTCGTTGTATTTACTTTTTATCACCCCTATTAAATGAAAGTGGTTGGGTATTTATACCCTTAATTGTAGGCCACATGGGCTTTCGGGTTGACTTATGGATTCGGGTCGAGTTCAAAGACCCATTAGTTTTAAGTAGGTATATAATTAGCTTAGTCATGAAGTGATTAAGTTTTTAGTACATTAGTTCAGTTCGGACGGTTCAGTGTGTGGATGTTGTCCGGATTACCCCTGTCCGGATCTCTCAAAGAGTGGCAATAAATTCCGGACTCATGAACAACAGATCGGCTTGCTTCACCATTGGAGGAGAAACTGGCATCAGTGTTAAGCTTAACGCGACCTGCAGCAGGAGCATTCAAGATAAGATCAGAAATGTTTCTTCTAGTATGTATATGATTTATGCAACCAAAGTTCAAGGCTGCATCATCACTTCATTTCCAATGCTTAGCTTTAAGCAATTTAGCAAAATTTAGGCCATTTATCATATTTATGATGTAGTTTAGCAGCAGAGAGGGAAAAGTGAACAGACTTCATTATTCTTTTGTTTCTCTGCTGCCAAATGACCCAACATATTAGAGTAGGCAAAATGGTCTTAATATGAATTTTATTGTTAGCAGACCAGAACCAAGTTATAAAAGATGTGTTTTACTGTCATGTACCGCTTAATTTCTACTCTTAAATTGCTAGCAAAATATGACCATATTTCTCACGCAAAATTACAATGGATAAATAGGTGATTTGTTCTCACGCAAAATTAAATAGGTGATTTCTGGTTTTAATGTTAAGACAAAATTGACATTTAGAAGCTAGAGTGATGTGCATAGATTGAAGGGTAGAGTTAGTGGAAATTTTATTTAGTAAAAGTCTTCATGCTAGAAAGGAGAACTTCCTAGGAGTTATCGGGTTCCAAATATTGCTAAATAGGCCTGATATGTGGTGGGAAGGGTTTAGGCCTTTAAAAGTTTCTTTTATACTAAAGAAACCATCTTTAGATAAAGTCCATATAATAGTATCCTTAATGGAACAATTAATACTAAGTTTAGAAACTAGCTTTATGTTATAGTCACTTAGGATGTCCTTTAGTTTAGAAAGGTTCCATCCATTAGTTTCCCATAAGGTATTAATACTTTTACCCTTAAACCAATTATTGTTTTGGTTAGAGTTTAGTTTATAAAGAGGTGGCCTACCAAACCAACTGTCTAACCAAATATCTATATTACCATAGCCCAAATCCCATTTAATATGAGTTTCAGCTAACTCCCTCATCTTGGCAAGCATTTTCCACGTTTGTGAAGCATATTTACAGTCAACCTGCAAAGGATGTTTTCCTGAAACAATAGTTGTTATTAAGTAATTTAGCCAATAGAGAAGTGTTATCCCTAAACCTTAGCCAGAGCTTACAAGACAAATCTTTTTGTATATTAGCAAGACTACTAATATTAAGCCCCCTCTTCAAATGATTTGCACACAGATGGCCAGGATGACCAGTGAGTTTTGTTAACCTCACATTTTGATCCCCACAGAAATATATCCATCAATATTTCGATTTTTGAAATGATTGTTGTGGGGATCCAACTACTCTGTAATCAGGGAAGAGGGATGGACATAAGAACTGATTTTATTAAAGTAAGGCGACCACCAAAAGAAAGCATCTTTCCATCCCAACAAGAAATCTTTTCACTGATTTTTTCTAATAAAAGGTTAAAGTTATAAGCCTTATTATGGGGACTAAGTGTTACTTCCAAATAGGGTGTTGGAAGAAGAGTTTTGGTATAGCTTGTCTGAGTAGTTAGGTTGCTTCTTCTTTCTAAAGACGTGCTGCTTGCACTGATTATTTCTGTTTTCTTCTTATTAATTGACTGACCATATATTTTTTGATAAACCTGCATGAAATTTGCTATCTTCTCA
The DNA here is from genome assembly GCA_036936605.1 of Limnanthes douglasii subsp. nivea. Taxonomy (NCBI): domain Eukaryota; kingdom Viridiplantae; phylum Streptophyta; class Magnoliopsida; order Brassicales; family Limnanthaceae; genus Limnanthes; species Limnanthes douglasii. The sequence continues at coordinate 54,066,872 of JAUPFV010000005.1, forward strand.
AGGGAAACTTGAGAACCATTAGTGAAGATCAATACATCATCAGCAAATGCAAACACAGGTATACACATATTCCCTCTACTAGAATACTCCAAGTTTTTATTTTCTCTAAATAACTAGCATATCCCTCTAATTCATACTTCATCAACAAGTATAAAGAGTCTTGGAGACAAGGGATCTCCTTGTGTCACCCCTCTTTTAGCTTTAAAGTATCCAATGGACCTACCATTGATAATAAGAGAATTACTAACATACCTGATAATATTATTTATTAACTTAGTAACTTCTTAGCTGAATCCAAAACTTCTAAGAACTCTGATAACAAAGATATGAGCTAAGTTATCAAAAGCCTTAGAAGTGTCTAGCTTGATAACTATATTGCATACCTTAGTTTTTCTCCCTATATCATGAATTAGTTCCTTAGCAATTAGTACATTATCATGAATTGATCTATCTAACACATAGGCACCCTGGACTTCTAAGATAAGCTTAGGGAGAATACTAGTTAGGAATTATTCAGTTTGTAAGTGCACATAGGCTTATTGGTCAAAACCGGTTACAATTATAGGGATTAGAGGTCTTAGGTATGAGGCATATGCCAGTAGTTAGGACACAAGCTAGGAATAATATTAAATATCTTATTACACAAGCATTTAGATTCAACATTTTTATTTAAGTAAGATGGAGAAGAGAGCATATCTGAGAAATGAGATTCTGCAGAAGCATTGATAGTTTCCTCATCACCAGTCTACACATTGTTGATTTTGATGCATTTTATAACCTTTTACCTTGTTTTCTTCTTTACAAAGTTGTAGTAGAGACTTTTGTTTTTGTCACCATCCATTAAATTTGCATTTTTTTATTTCCAGTAGTTCTCTTCCATGCAAAGAGCAAGCAGATGTTCAGCAGTGGCTTTAAAGAGACATTGTTTGTCTTCAGGGTTGTTAGACCTTCTATATTTCTCTTCACATATTTGTAAGTATTCCTCGGCTTGTTTAATTTTATCAAATAAGTTCCCAAAATGTTCCTTATTCCACTTCATTATGGATAACTTCAACCTTTTTAGCTTATTCCAGGATATATGTTGAGGAAAGCCTATCATAGGAACTGACCAATTTTCTTTCACAAAATCCATAAAGTCTGTATCCATGGTCCAAATGTTAAGAAACTTAAAAGATCTACCAAGTTTCCTAATATCTTTATTTATAGTGATACAGATTGGGACGTGGTCTGAACAAGTATTGGGTAGGTGGGATACTTTAGTGAAAGCAAAGAGATCAGACCATTCCTGATTGAACAATACCCTGTCTAGTCTTTTCCACCTGGTCTTATTAGTCCAAGTGAATATAGGACCAATATACCCAGCATCCTCTAGGTAGCAGTCTTTGATCATGTCAAGTAGATCATTTGCACTGTGTTGGCAGAAAGTTGAACACCCCTGATTGTTCATAGGGAGAGACAATAGAGTTGAAGTCTCCTAGTAGAAGTCACTCTTTAAACATAGGCATAAATGACCTTAAGTTATTCCACAACTCTTTCCTTTCAGACATTTGACACTTAGCATAGACACAACTTAAAAATACCCCTTTGTGAATGAAAGCTGAGTGACTTCTATATGGAAACACTGGATTCTTTCCTCCAATATTTTGACCTCAAAATCTTAATGCCAAAACACCCAAATCTTATTAGATACATTAGCAAAAGAGTTAGTAAGTTTGAGTTTAATAGAAAGGTTACTTATCTGATCATTGTTAATCATAGGTTCATGTAGAAACAATAATTTGATCCCTTCATTTTTAATTAAAAATTTAAGTCTTCTAACAGACGCTTTATTACCAACTCCACGAATGTTCCAGCATAGTAGCTTGATCATTTAGGACTTCTCAATGAAGTTCTTTTTGTCTCTTCTATTTGAAGAGATCTAATGGTAAGAGGTTTGTTTCTTTTGTTTCTTTTGTTTCTTTTGTTTCTTTTGTTTCTTCTTGCTAGCTTTAACTTTTGATCAAGAACATTCTAAAACCTAGGATCAACTTTCTTTATTCTTTTTGCAGGAGTAGATGGAAGACTTCCCATGTTCTCTTTTGGAGATGTTTTAGCAGTTGGAGAAGTGATTTTGACAGGATGAATGGAAATTTTATCAAGCAGATTGATAGCATCATCTGCATCATGATCTATACTTTGCAGAAGATCATCATCGGAAACCCTGGTAATATCTTGAAGATTTTTAGGTTCATTGCTTTTAGGACTCACATCCTTATTAACTATATCATTGTTTTCTTGTTCAATCACAGGTACATCAGGGCTTTTGACAGGGGTTTGGTGTACAGGTAAGCCTAGCATTCATTCACTGGTAGATTACTGTTTTTCAACAATTGAGTTTCCTTTATTAATATCTTGGATTTCTTCCCGATTGTTTGATTTATTTTGCAGGTAGAAGTCTCATGGCCCGCATGATAACAAGTATCACAGTACTTTGGGACATCTTTGTAGCTTAGGGCGATCCAGACTCCTTGGTTACTGCCAAAGCCTAGCCACACACTCTTCGGAAGTGGTTTGGAGATATCCTTCTCCACCCAACCACAAGACACGTTATACATAGCTTTATTCTTCGGGGGTATCCTTATCGTCAAAGGAGTACCAATTGAAGATGCGATATAGCTAACTATCGTCTCATTGTAGAATTTCCTAGGTAACTTCTCCATTTGAGTCCATATAGGAACCATGGGACATTCCTTTCTAACATTAAAGGATGGTAACCATTTCAGAATTCTCATAGAGTGCTCACTTATTGACCAAACACCACAGAACCATATCTTGCATCAATAATCTTTAAGAGAGAATTCCAGAAATAGATGTCTTGAGTCCCAGTTAGTGTACGAGAAGTCACCACTGAACTTTCTATCCATAAAGAATCTATCAAGATCAGACTTTTTAGGTAATCCCTTAGAAAATTTACCAATTAATATGAAAGATATTTCCTTCATTAAATCTCTAAATGTCTGGTCTTCAAATTGAATTGAAATGTGGTCTGCTTTATATTGAATACTAGATGGCTTGATTTTGCTTGCATATGTATCATGTTGATGAACTACTTGGACGTAAGTTCTATGATGACTGGGTGATTCCCCATTTCTACGTTTGACTTGTAGACGCGAAGGGACTAGTGCAAGGAACTCTTCCATCGTGATGCTTCACGAATAGAGATAGAACAAGAGAATTGGAGAGGGCAATGATACAAAAGAAGATGATTAAGTATCACCTCTAAGAAAAGGTTTTTTGGAGGACCATCATCCTCTAAGTCATTGTATTTGGAGTTTGCTCTGCCTAAAATTTACTATGATACGAGTTTTACATATTGAAATGAAATTATATAAAAATATACATTTATCCGGATAAATAGATATTTTGAAAATAATGTTCAAGATGAGGTTTAATAGCAAACTAACCTATTTCATAAATTATATTAAATTGTTTGCTTTGTTTCTAAAATACCATTGGTAAAAAAAAGGTAAATCCTTCTACAAAATATAATAGACTATTTCATTTTCAAAACATTGTTCATGTCTCAATTATATTTCATTTTTCAAAACTTCTCAAAAACATAAATTATATTAAACTTTCCATTTTGTAGGGGTTTTCATCAAAGAATGATGCGTAGATTCCACACCATCGGCGCCAAGATTTAGTATTGGCGGGGACAAAATTATGAACATGTTTTTCCCCACCAGCGTGGAACATTGGTGCTAGCGGAGAAAAAAATATTTATTTTTTATTTAACTTCATCCCCGTTTAATGGTGGGGACAAGCATGTTTAAACAACATTATTTAATCCCCGCCAGTGCGAAGACTTAACGATGACGATGTGAAATATACGTTATTTATTTTTTATTGCACGCTCCAGATTACTAGGCCAAAGAAAATCTTCAAAATTCAGAGAGAGGATGTTAGGAAAAAGAAGAAAAAACATACTTCAAAACAGGGGCATACTTCTCAAACCGGTAGCAGTTCTCATGCAGCCGAAGAAAGCCAGGTTGAATGTTCCGACCATACAGAGTGGACCATATGACATAACAGGTTAGGAACCGCAAGAGAATGAGGTACGGGTAAGTGGCGATGAACGTACTCATATTGATGAATCACCGAGTGATGATACAAGTTCCGATGGAGATGCGTCTCAAATTCATACCAAATGACGTAGCATCGATCTCGACCGTCTCAAGAATTTATTACTGTCGCAAAACAATATCATACTGTTTCCAGACTATCAACTTCACAAGATGTACAACACATACATTAGAATGTAAGTTATATAACTTATTCATAATTATTTTTTGTTTTGGTTTATATCGATACTAATACTATACAGTCTGTCTAGGTTGATTTATTTTTTATTTTTGCAGTATCGATTGGGTATTACCTTCCAAGGCAATTATGGACTCTTAAGCCAATGATATTTTTACCGGTGTTGAACATAATGATGTATGTATTGTTAAGTATGTATTGTTAATTTTAGAAAATTTGATGTGTTGCTTACTTTGTTATGTGTTTGTTTTTAGGTGATATTTCAGCCGTATGCGGATATAAGATAAAGGCTTCCTTTGTAAGAGGTCGTGCTATATCGCAATCATATTTGAACTTTGAGTACGAATGAAGGGTATATGCTGGATCAAATGATGCGATAGTACGGTTGGATCCATGGGAATTATTAGATCCTATTGCATCTTAAGAAATGAGAACATTACTATTATTATGTTAACATTAACATGGTCATTGACGGAAAACCAGAAAACGACAACACCTTAGTATGAAGCATACGTCGCGAAGTATAGGTGGTTTTACATCACTCCTCATATTATTGACAAATGTGCAACAAAATATTGGTTGTTTTTTGTTTTGGAAATGTATATGTATAACAACATTTTGGATGTGTTGCATATTGGATAACGTTTTTATTGTATTTTGTTATTGAATAATTCCTTTTGGACGGTTTTTTTAAATTTAGGCTTTTTTTTTCTTCCGTACACTGGAAAAGGAAGCCACTCAGACCACTGGTTGAATATCTACCGTACAGGTTAGGAAATTCCACACCAATAGTGTAATTTTCCAATGATAGTGTAATTTTCCACCGGCAGTGTAAAAACTCTGCACCGCCGGTGGGATGGCCTGTTACTGTTCCCAGATCATAAGGTTTTATTCTTTACCTACACTGGCGGTGGAAGCTACACTCGCCGTAGACTGATTATCTATGTTGCCGATTAGAAAATTCCACACTGGTAGAGTAATATCCAATCAGGTAGTTGAACATTCCCACACCATCGGGGGATTTGTCGAGTTATTAATGGTGATACTTTTTTTCGTTTGAGGGTAATTTTGTCCAGTGTTTTGTGGTATTTTAAAGGTATTTAATGTTTGGATAGAGTGTCGAGGGAGAATTGAGCTGATTGGTTGTATTTAATTTTCATTACCCTCATTAAATGAAAGTGGTTGGGTATTTATACCCTTAATTATGGGCCACATGGGCTTTCGGGTTGACTTATGGATTCGGGTCGAGTTCAAAGACCCATTTAGTTTTAAGCAGGTAGTTAATTAGCTTAGTCATGAAGTGATTAAGTTTTTTGTATATTAGTTCTGTCCGGACGGTTTAGTGGGTGGATGTTGTCCGAATTGCCCCTGTCTGGTTCTCATAAAGAGTGACAACAAATTCCGGACTCATCAGTAGCCCCTTTTTTAGGTTTTGTTCGAAGGCCTTTAGCAAGACCTAAAAAATAGCTCAAGTGTAATTATAACGTTGTCCGGACATTTCGAAAATGTGTAACGACTTTATCCGGACAGACTGAAACCCTTAGAAGCTAAGCAGTTTCACCAGAGATCATAAGACACGTGCCCTTCTTTGATTCGCCACACCGACCGTTTTTCTCCTAGAATGGCACTCCCACTTGCTTCAAAAAGCAACTTCTTCATTTATTGCCAATGACATCAGCGCCGCCTTTAATCATTGCATCTACCCTTTCAAATCCTCCTAGGTATCGAAGCATCATCTTCGTGATTAGTATAAATCAGTTCACTTTTCACTATTTCATTATCTCTAATCTCTCAAACTCCAAAGCTTTCATCTCTCAAAAAAACTTTCTTTTGGTGTGAGTTTATGTTCACAACAAGAAACGCTTTGGTAAAAGGTGGGTGGCTCAATTTGTCAGAGTTGGAAAAGGCTCAAAAGGTTGAACGAGAAAGGCGCATCGCTGGAGACCTCCCTGTTTCCCCTGTTAATAAACCAGAAACACCAAGCTCAGAGCCTGATCGGGGTTCTTCTTCAACTAAGAGTGCTAAACCTAGGATGTTGTTCCAGTCCAACCTTTCACCAATCGTTTCGGGCTCATCGGTCCATGAGTCAGAGCCTGTTGTTGAACCAGGGCAGACAGTCACAAGTTTCAAGAAACCTTCCCCATTTATTTCCATGAGGTGAGATGCTGATATCTCCCTGGAGAAGCTGGTAGATAGACGAAAGGGTCATCTGGTTAAAGGGTCAGAAGCATCCATCAAAACTTCCAAGGACAAGCTATCCGGACCGGAGGCAACTAGCTCGAGTCTTCGAAAAGAGACCTCTGGGTCGGAGCCCCAACCGCACTCTAGACCCCAAGAGGGAAAGGATGCTCAACAATCCGAAGGGCCTACTGAGCCAATCACCAGCCCCTCTCTTTATAAAACAGCTGACAACCCCTCCATGGTAATGAAGGATATAATGGAGGATAGCATTGAAGAAGCCCCTTTTAAGACGGACGTCTCCGGGCAAACAAGTGAAACTGCCATGGCTAGGAAGAGAAAAGGCAAGGAAAAAGTATGTTTAAAGCACCCGAACCTGCCGGAGTGCCTTGTGGGAAAGGTGGGGCCTTGTTTTCACAAGGTAAATGTTAAATATTTGCTGGCTATGCAGAAATCAAGTACGCTTTCATTCACACAGTTGAACTTGGACTGATAAGGACAAAGTGGGGTATTCCAGAGAATGTCAAAGTAAGAATCCCAATCGATCCGGAGACGCCCATGGATTGTAAGCTCAACAAGATTGTCTTCTATACTGAGCTGTTCAAATGGAGACTAAGGTTTCCCTTGGACCCAGAAATAGTCAGATATTTCCATCTGATTAAGTTGTGCCCAAGCCAGCTAAGCCCCAATACATGGTTCACCCTTATGGCATGTATCATGGCTTCAAGGATCTCAGGAATTCCTCTTCTGATGGTGTAATTTTCTGCCGTGGCAAGCCTCTGCAGAAATCATCTCATCCCTTTCTATCACTTCAACATGGGTGACAACTACAAGGTGGTGGATGACTTGCTTGAGTCAGATAAAGGATGGAAGACTAAATTTCTATTCGTCAGCGGTGCTTGGGAGAATGGGAAGAAAATTAAAGTTGGTGTCAACCCAAGCATGCTCACCAGCAAATGGCGAATTGATGGTAATAATCTCACAAGATACTTCTACTTTCGCTTAATTTTTTTTATCTAACTCTTTTTCCTTTCGCTTTTTGGTAGTGTTGCCCAAGGATTTCAACGATTACCTAGAGGCCGGGCAGACTACTTGTGCCAAGCTGAATGCTTGGACAACTGAAAAATGGGCAAACTACTTCCACAACTGTTTTACCGGAGGAAACTTAGCCAGATCCTATCTGTTGAATACAACGGATCGGAGGGATCTGTCTTGGGAGGAATTCACTACTCCACCCCCTCCGGGAGTGATCCTTCGGAAGACAGAGGGAAAATATGGAAAATTGGTCTTGCCGGGCAGAGCTAAAGCCCCAAGCAAGATGAAGGGCAAAAAGGCCAAGGCCGGGCGAGGTGTGGCAGAGCCAATCCTACTGAGGTGGAAGAAGCTATTCGAACAAATACCGAGGGACAAGGTTATGGGCAAATCTATGATACCTTACTACAGGTGGTGGAACACGAGAGAACCAAGGAAGCTGATGGGCCTTCAAAGCCTCAATAGGTCCTTAAAAGGATAAAAAAACGAGGAGGAGAAGGTGGAGGCCAGGATACCAAAAGAAAGAAAACTTCCAAGGGAGATGAGGTTTCTCTCCTTGATCCGGAGCCATTACCTCCCGTTGACCCAACTGATCCTACGAGAGCAGAAGAGATCCCTGGTGGCTTTCGAACCGAAGAGGTCGGAGGAGGGGATATCAATATTGATGGTGTCGACATCACCGGGCTTTAAGGGATTGGTCTCTAGTTTGAAGGCCTCCCTAGAGATTATTTCGCTGGGCCCTACCACCCTCCAAGTTCTTCGAACACCGTCACATTCAACAGTAAGTCTTTTTATGTCTCGAGCAAAAGGGATGCCATTGCTCACTCCATTCTGAGCAATGTCCAGCCAGTGCTTATTTTGGAAAAGCAAGTACGTAATCAGTCAGCCATCATCAACACCCTCAATTTTGACAAAGAGAAACTGTCTAGTGATCTTCTTGATGCCAACCAAAATACTCAGGCATTGAGGAAAGAGAATGAGGAGTTGAAGAAACGCCAGGAGGACTTGGCCAACAGGTTAGCCACTTCGGAAGGAGTTGTCAAAGAGCTCCAACTAAAATAATTTGTCTAGGAAAGAGACCTCCGGTCATCAAAAGAAGAGCTGAAGGCCAAATATAGCACCATTCAGGCCTTAACTAATGACAAGGTCTCTCTTGAGAATAGTATGTCCAAGGCTGAGCAAGAAAAGGCTGACTTGTTGAGGGAGCAGGAGAAGACAATCCAGGCTAGGATGGATGCTTACACTAATGAGGTGATAGATTCTCAGGAGGCAAGGTATGCTGATGTTAGGTCAGATATGGTTCGACTATTTCATGAAAAAATTCTGAAGAAGACTTTGGGGGATTTATGGCGATCCGTGGAGTACGAAGACATTCCTCACCATACCATGTCTGTTGGTGATAAGTACAACTACTCCAGTGAGGACACCAGTGATGAAGAAGAAGAAACCGGGGAGAGCCCGGATGATGAGAATCCGGATGATGACCCAAAGGAGAAAAAGCCAAGTGAGACTGAGCCATCTTCAAAGGCTCCGTCTTAAAGTATCAATTATCTTTTTAATTCTGTTGTGATTGAACCAAAGTCCTTGGATGGCTAAGGCATTTTTTGTAATCGTGTCCGGTCTTTGTCCGGATAAACCTTTCTTGTTTTGACAATTCAAAGTCCTTGGATGGCCAAGGCATTTCGTATGTTTTAATGAGTAGTTTTATTTTGCATAACTCCTGCATCGTTCCATGATTTTACTTTTGGTGGCTAATGTTTAAACAGCCCTTAGTTATTTCACAAGTATTTTAAAGTAAAGTGAGAGTGTTTAAATTCTCTGATGACCAATGTTTAAGCAGTCACCACTCCACCAATTTAATCTAGTCTACTATTGATAAAAAAATTCAGAGAAAGATTTTAATTGAAACACTCCGAATTTTTAAAAAGGCATCAAATTTTAAAAAAAAGCTCGGACACCTCATTAAAACCTCCCCGCGCCACCAAGGTAGGAAAGAGTATGCCCTCAAATATTTACATGAACTGTTAAGCAAGTAAATATTTACATAGTTTCTATTCCAAATACAACCGGAGGTGTTCAATGTTCCAGGGGTGATTCAAAATCGTTCCATCTTTGTCTTAGAGCCGATATGTCTCAGGCTTAAGCTTTTCAATGACCACATAGGGTCCTTCCCAAGTTGGAGCCAACTTACCGAACTGCTTCTCTTTAGTATGTAGGAAAACGTTTCTCAATACCTTATCCCCTGGCTGAAAATCCCTTCTCTTTACTTTAGAAGCAAACCTGCTTCTCATCAAACCTTGATAGTGTGCAGCTCTAAGGTGAGCCTTAACGTTTCTTTCTTCTATTAAGTCAAGCTGGCCTCTGATTGCCACCTCGTTAGTGGTGAGGACAATAATCGCCTGAGGGTAGGCTGGTAATTTCAGTTGGTATTTTACGGTGGTATGTGTGTGTTTAAGTGGTGGTGTGCGGGTGTTTAATGTGTTTAGAGAGTAGAGAGATAATTAAGCAGCTTGGTAGCAGTTAATTTTCATTGCCCATAGTTAATGCAGGTGGTTGGGTATTTATAGTGTGATGTTTGGGCCCTTATGGGCTTTCGGGTCATGTTTAATGGACCCGGGTCATGTTCAAAGACCCATGAGCTCTAAGTAGGAGAGCAAGTAGCTTAGTCAAGAAGTGTTTAGGTGTTTTAGTACTTTTGTCATAGTTCGAACAGCCCTATGTTCATAGTGTTCAAAGTAATCTATCCGGTCCAAGTGACATGTTCGATCCATGTCCATGTGACCTGTCCGGTTTCCGGAGAGACTAGACCGATTTGCCCGTGTTCGGGAAGCATGCTGAATTCGGACTCATCAGGAGCCCCTTTTTTAAGTGTTTGAGCAAGTATTCTTGTCAAAGAGCTGAAAAACAGTCCGACGTCAGAAGTAGTTTTCAGTCCGGACAGGTCTTATGGGTTTACCCGGACAGATAAAGCTTCACGAATTCAAAACGGTTTTTGCCAGAGTTCGTGGGACACGTGTCGCTCTCTGATTGGTCACTTTAGCCGTTTTTTCACCTTGAATTTCGCACCACCTTCTTCGAAACGCAACCTCTTTAATTACAAGTAGTGTCATCAGCGCCGTCTTTTAATCATTGCCAAACTTTTCGAATTCTCCTAGGAATCAACTCCTTTTTTCAGATTTACTATAAATTCAAACTCATTTTCTACTGTTTTACTATCTCTTTCACATTTACTCTGCAAATTTACTCAGAGCTTTCTCTCTCTAAAGCAAAGGTTTTCTTAGTAGTTTATGTTTACAGCAAGGACAACACTGATCAAAGGTGGGTGGCTCAATCTTTCAGAGTTGGAAAGAGCACAAAAATTTGAGAAGGAGAGACGAATAGCAGCAGGGCTACCTTCATCACCCGCTGATAAACCAGTCGCCTCCGTTACAGAGTCAGATCGAGGCTCATCCTCCTCTAAAGGTACTAAGCCCAAAAGGTTATTTCAATCCACCCTCTCGCCTATAGTCTCTGGTTCCTCAGTTCAGGAGTCGATACCTGCTGTTGAGCCAGGAGTTACAGTTACCAGTGTTAGGAAACCTTCGCCTTTTATTACAATGGGGTCTGACACAGAGCACTCTCCGGAGAAGCTGGTGGTTAAAAGGACAAGCCGGCTAGTCAAAGGGCTAGCCTCCAAGAATACTCCCTCCAAATCGGGGGAAAAAAACAGTAGTTCTGGGTCTGGAGCGCCCATCAGAGCTCCCCGGGAAAGGCCATCTGGTCCGGAGGCCAGCAGTCTGGTACCTCCAAGAGAGACTTCTGCCTCCGAGCCCCAGCCTGAGATGGGAAGTCAAAGAAACACAGAGGGCCAGCAGTCCGGAAGCCAGGCTGAGCCAAGCTTTAATCCTCCCCGGACCACTACCACAGATATTCCCCCAACAATCATGGAGGAGAGAATGGAGGACTCTGCTGAAGAAGTCCCTTTTGAGTCTGAGTCCTCCGGTCAGACTGATAATGCTGCTCCCAAAAAAGGCAAGGAAAACATGTACTTGAAGCATCCAGACCTGCCGGAGTGCCTTGAAGAGAAGGTGGGGCCGTGTTTTCACAGAGTTGAGCTCAAATACCTCTTGGCTTTACAGAAGACCAAGTATGCATTCATCTATACTGCTGAACTGGGTCGAATGCGCACAAAATGGGGGATCCCAGAAAACGTAAAGATAAGGATTCCCATAGATCCGGAGACCCCTATGGATTGTAAGCGGAACGAAATAGTCTTTTTTACAGAGCTATTTAATTGGGGACTCAGGTTCCCCTTGGACCCGGAGATCGTTAGATACTTCCACCTGGTCAAGCTCTGCCCGAGCCAGCTGAGCCCCAACGGATGGTATACTCTGATGTCATGTATCATGGCATCTAGGTTGTCCGGGATCCCTCTCCCTATGGAAGAGTTCGCAGCAGTGGCCAACCTTTGCAAACATCACCAATTCCCCTTCTACCACTTCAATATGGGGAATGACCTTAAAGCTGTTGATGATCTGTTGGAGTCCGAAAGCAAATGGAGGAGCCAATTTTTATTTGTCAGTGGCGCTTGGGAAAACGGAAAAAAGATCAAGGCCGGAGAGAACCCAAGCCTCCTCAGGAGCAGGTGGAGGAGTGATCGTAAGTTTCACACTTCAAATCTTTGACCATTCCTCCCCTTTTTTTTAAGTTGGTTTAAATTAACTGATCTCTCTTTTGTTTTATCAGAGCTGCCCAAGGAGTTCGGGGACTACTTGAAGGTCGGACAGGTCACTTGTGGCAAAATCAATGTTTGGGCCGCAGAGAACTGGGGGAATCGATTCCACAATGCTTTTACTTGTGGAAATATGGCAAGGTCTCACCTGTGGAATACCACGGGTCGGAGAGATTTAAGCTGGGAGGAGCTCACCACTCAGCCGTCTCCGGCCACAGTGCTCAAGAGGTCCCATGAAGAAGATGGGACACTCTTGCCAGGTCGGGCCAAGGCCCCAAGCAAAATGAAGGGCAAGAAGAAAGGCAAAAAGGTGGTGAGCAGTGCTAACCCTGCCGACGCTGAGAAGGATACCCCAACTGACCCGGAGGGGCCGGCTCAGAGCCAAATTGATGTTGCTCTCTTGCAGGTAGTGGAGCAAGAGACTGTAAGACAGGAAGCAGAACTCCCAAAATCTCCAAGGGCTTCCAAGAGGAATCGCAAGTAGGAGAGTGGTGGGGCAGACCGGGCAGCCAAGAAGAAAAAGACGGCAAAGGGAGATGAGCTTGCTCTCCGGGATCCGGAGCCTTCTGTCCAGGCTGACCCTTCTGACCCAACACAAGCTGAGGAGATCCCAAGAGAGTTTCATACTGATGAAGTTGAGGGGGGAGATCTCAACCTTGATGAAGTGGACATCACTGGTCTAGGTGGGCTTGGTGAATACTTCCTTAGCCTCCCCAGAGACGACTTTGCAGGGCCTTACATTCCTACGAGCAGCTCTAACACTGTCAATTTCAATGGTAAGACTTTCACTGTTTCTAGTGAAAAGGACACCATAGCCCATTCCTTGCTTAGCAATGTGCATCCAGTACTCACACTGGAAAGACAAGTCCGGGGTCAAGCAGACATCATCAAAGACCTCAAGTCTGAGAAGGAAAAGTTTTCTGAAGACCTTCGCACTGCTACTGCCAATGCTGACTTGCTTAAGGAAGCAAATGAGGAGCTGAAGAGGAATCAAAATGAAAGCAACACAAAAGTTGCCACCCTAGAAGAAACCATAAAAGATCTTCGGGAGAAGATGTCCGGTATGGAGAAAGACCTTACTGTCTCAAAGGGAGAGACCACTGCAAAGGAGAAGATTATCACTAACTTGACCACTGACAAGATTGCTCTAGAGAATGCAGTGACCAAGGCTGCTGAAGAGAAAACTGCTTTGTTAAAGGATCAAGAGGCTACAATCAATGCCAAGATCAATGCCTATGCCAACCAGATGATTAAAAGCGAAGAGCTATTGCTTGAGAAGGTGAGGTCAGACATGGTTCTTTTATTTCATGAAAATTTTCCGGGCAGGAACCTAGGGGACTTATGGCTTTATGTTGAGCCCGACGAGGTTCCATACCACACGATGGCTGAAGGTGACAGGTTTGGCTACTCTAGTGGCTCCTCAGTTGATGAAGAACACACTAGAGAGAGCCCAGACGAAGGGAAGGACGATCCCAAAGGCAAAAAGGTAGTCGAAGAGAAAAGCGACTTAGAGAGCAAGAAGACAGATGAAGGTGAGTCATCTTCAAATGCTCAAACATAACCCACAATCTTCTTTGTTTATTTTTCATTCAAACTAAAGTCCTTGGAAGGCCAAGGCACTCTTTTTGTAATAGTGTCCGGAATTTGACCGGACAGGTTTTTGTGTTCTACTTTGACTTGTTTAAAAGTCCTTGGAAGGCCAAGGCAAGTTTTAAGTTGTTTCATTTAATGAATATCTCTGTTTTGTGCAACCATCATCTTCTTTCATTGTTCATTTTAATTTTGATAGCCAGAGTTTAAGTAGCTTTTAGATATTGCATTGTGAGAGTGTTTAAATTCTCCAGCTAGAGTTTTAAATAGCCTCTAGAAATTTCAGTCTGGATAGTATGATAAGGAACAGAACTTTAAACAACACTTAGAAAATTTTTCAAGAAGGCATTGAATTTCATTGAAACCTCTCCATGCCACCGGGGAGGGGAGAGTATGCCCCCAAATATTTACATGGATGTTTAAACAAGTAAATATTTACACAAGTGTTATTCCAAATACATCCGGAGATGCTCAATATTCCAAGGATGAGTTAAAACTCTGCCATCTTTGTCTTCCAACCAATAAGTTCCAGGCTTAATTCTTTCAACCACCATATACGGACCTTCCCAAGTTGGGGCCAGCTTTCCGAAGAGCTTTTCTTTCGTGTGTAAGAAGACCTACCTTAGTACTTTGTCCCCGGGTTGGAAATCTCTTCGTTTGACTCTGGAAGCAAACCTGCTCCTCATCAAGCCTTGATAGTGTGCAACTCTGAGGTGAGCCTTAACCCGTCTTTCTTCTATCAAATCAAGTTGATTTTTGATTGCCACCTCATTAGTGTGTTCGGAGAAGTTATGAATACGAAAGGAAGGGAGTGTATTCTCTATGAGGGCTACTGCATCCATCACATAGACCAAGGCAAAGGGTGATTCTTGTGTTGCAGCCCCAGGTGTTGTCTGTTAGGCCCACAAGACTTCTTGTAAATAACTAGGCCACTTCCCAGCAGCCCCTTCCAAATTCTTTTTTAACCCGGAGAGTATAGTTCTATTAGCCACTTCAACTTGCCCATTCGCTTGTGGGTGGAAAGGTGAGGAAAAACAATGCTGTATACCCCTTGAGGCACAGAAGCTCTCCATTTCTCTATTGTCGAATTGTGGCCCATTGTCTGTTGTTATTTTATGAGGGACACCGAATCTACAACATATGTTGGATAGAATGAATTTTATGACAGCTTTTGACGTTGTCCCTGCCAGGGGGGCTGCTTTTATCCACTTCGAGAAGTAGTTTATGACCACAATTATAGTTTTTCTCCCTCCGGACGCCACGGGGAGAGGCCCTACTAAATCCAACCCCCATCGAGCGAAGGGAATGGGCTCAGAAATGGACTCTAGAGGAATGGCTGGTACATGAATTTCATTGCTGTACCTTTGGCATGGGTCACACCTCCTCACTAATTCCTTAGCATCTTTCATGATCGATGGCCAATAGTATCCAGAGAGTAATACTCTTCTTGTTAAAGCTCTAAACCCACAATGGGCTGACCCCTCACCATCATGCAATTCGGAGAGGACCACTTGTGACTCATCATCCCCTAAACAACGTAGGAGAGGTTTACTGTAACACTTCTTGTATAACACTTCTCTCAATATGATGAAACCACGAGCCTTGTGTTTCAATGTTCTGGCTTGTGACTTATCCGGAGGCACAACACCATCGGAGAGATATTGTAGGAGAGGAAATCTCCAATCTTGAGGCTGTTTCACTTGCATTTCAAAAATTTCCTCTTCTTTACCCTTACTAAGTTGAATTGAAGGGCTTTCAAGCACATGGATCCATGGGTATGACTCCGTATATGCTATGGTTGCCAATGAGTCTGCTAACTCATTTTCTGCCTGGGGAATGTGCTCATAGACAACAGCTTTAAATTTTAGTGCTTCATTCTTGAGGAGGAGTAAATACTTCATAAGCTGCTCCTTTCTAGCCTCAGATTGGCCTAAGGCATGGTGGACAAGCAATTGGGAGTCACTTAGTAGCTTGACCCTCTTAGCCCCACAAATGTAGGCTAACTTTAACCCAGCTATAGTTGCTTCATATTCGGACTCGTTATTAGATGCCCTGAAAGCAAAACAAATAGCCTGGTACAAATTGTCTCCATATGGGGAAGTTAAACATACCCCTGCACCACACCCCATAGTGCTGGATCCACCGTCTGTTCGGACGATCCACATTTTCTTGTCTTTTATATCAGTAGCTTGCTCTGAATCCCTATCGGAGTGGAATTCAACCAGAAAGTCAGCCACGGCTTGGGCTTTCACCGCTGTCCGGGGAGAAAAGTCTATGTCGAAGTCCCCCAACTCTACTGACCACTTAGTCATTCTGCTCGAAATGTCTGCTTTTTGAAGGACATTCTTTAAGGGGAAAGAGGTCCGGACGATGATAGGATGAGCCTGGAAATAAGGCCTCATCTTCCTTGCAGCTATCACTAGGGCTAATGCCAATTTTTCAAGTTTCAGGTAACGTCTCTCAGCATCTATTAAGCTCTTGCTGATGTAGTATAATGGGTGGGGATGTCTATCGACCTCTCTTACCAGCACAGCACTGATGGCACAACTTGAAACTGCCAAATATACGAAGAGAGTCTCCCCATCAACTGGTTTGAACAAAGTTTTAGGAGAGGACATGTGTTTCTTGATTTCATTGAAAGCCTCATCACACTGTGGGGTCCATTCGAACCCCTTTGCACCCTTCAAAGTTTGAAAGAAAGGAGCACACCTGTCCGAAGACCTGGAGATAAATCTATTTAAGGCTGCTAATCTCCCCGTTAATCGCTGTACTTCTTTAATGTTTCGAGGAGGCTCCATTTGGAATAGAGCATTGAGCTGGTCCGGATCGGGCTATATTCCATGTTCACTTATGATATACCCTAGAAACTTCCCGGACTGCACTCTGAAGACACACTTTTCAGGGTTTAACTTTAGATTCACTTTCACCAAGTTGGCAAAAGTTTCTTGGAGATCGGACAAGTGCAACTGCTCATCCACACTTTTCACCATCATATCGTCAATGTATACCTCCATATTTCTTCCAATTTGATCAGCAAATGCCTTGTTGACTAACCTCTGATAAGTAGCCCCAGCATTTTTCAAACCAAAGGGCATAACTTTGTAGCAATGAAGACCTCTATCTGTGACAAATGTGGTATGCTCTTGATCCCTTGGATCTACTTGAATCTGATTGTATCCGGAGAAAGCGTCCATAAAGGAAAGCAACTTGTTTCCAGAGGTAGAGTCTACTAACTGATCAATCCGGGGGACCGGATACAAGTCTTTTGGGCAAGCTCTATTGAGGTTTGTGAAGTCAATGCACATGCGCCACTTGCCATTATTCTTTTTCACTATGACAGGATTGTCAGTCCACAAAGGGTATTGAGACTCCTTGATGTGCCCCATCTTTGTGAGCCTGTCAACCTCTTGCACAATGACATCAGCCTTTTCTTTGGAAAAAGCTCTTCTTTTTTGAACTACTGGAGCTACATCTCTCCGGACGGATAAGTGGTGGGATATCACCTCTGAGGGAACCCCAGTTACATCAGCATTGCACCAAGAAAAACATGCTGATGGATTTTAAAAACTTCAACATTTCCTCTTTCAACATTGGTGGCATCTTGGACCCTATCTTGACACTTTTACCATCTTCCAGACAGTGCGTTTCAACTTCTTCGATTGGTATTAATACTCCAGGGGTCTCTCTGGGGTCATCAATTTCACCCTCACCCCCAGAAAGGCCCTCAAACTGCTATTGCTCATTAATACGGACTGCCCCCAGCGTTCAAGGAGCCAGGGCAGTAGCATAGCATTCTCTCGCAATCTTTTGGCTGCTCCGGACGACTCCAACATGTCCCTGAACAGCATACTTCAAGCACTGGTGGACTGTTGAAGCCACAACATGCATTCTTGAGAGCCAAGACCTCCCCAGAATGGCATTGTAGCAAGTGGGACAATCCACCACAATAAAGAGTATTCTGACCATTTTCTTGAAAGGGCCCTGCCCAATAACACCTCTTCTTCGAACTCCCCGATCACATCTGCTGAGCTGCCTGTGAAGCCCACGATTGACCTGTCCGAATTCTGAATTACAGCTGGATTTTTCATTTTCTTATAAGTGGTTAGGAAAAGGATATTGGTTGAGCTTACAGTATCCACCAGGATTCGTCGTATGTCATTGCCCCCTATAGATGCTCCTATGACAACAGCATCCTCATGAGGGCCAGCAATGTTTCTTAAATCATCCTCATCAAACACAATGAAGGGAAATGAGTTTGGTGACTGTTAAGATGTCATGCCCCGTTCTAGCTGGGAGGCCAAGGTATGAACGTGCCTCTTCCTCGAAGAAGCAGTAGGAGCTGTCATAGTGTCCCCTCCGAAAATTGTAAGCGACTCAAAAAACGTAATGAGCCCGGAGACCGACCTAGAACATTCCTCTATAGCACCCACCCTGTTCCGAGTTAGATCAGGATCCAAGTATTCAGATTCCACATCAAACCTTTCAACTATAACCATGGCTCCCTCCGGAGCAGCGTTACTTGGACCAACCCGGTGAGTGTTATCAGGCCTGTTACCCCCTTTTCTTTTCACATAGGCCCCCAACTTTCCTCTTTCAATCAGGTTCTGAACTTCTTGTTTCAATGCTATACAATCATCAGTGGTTTGACCAATATCATTGTGATATTGGCAAAAAGAGTTGTTGCGATGCTCTCTGGGAGACTGCAGTGTTGCCGGTCTCCGGTAGTGTACCTCATCATTTGTTTTATCAAAGATAGTGGCCACGCTTTCTTTTAACTCAGCGAACCACTCCGGTTGGACCCATGGCCCCCTCTTGTTTCTGGATTGTTGACTTTGAGCAGGAGCAGCTGGCTGAGACTGAGATTTTGCCCTACCATGCCCCTGTCTGATTTCTCTTGCTTTGTTCCCGGACTGATTCTGATTTGGAGTTGGTGCCACTGGGGTGGATCTCACCTGCCTGTGCACCCTGGTTTTCTTTGTTTCATCGACGTTTATTTGTTTGCCAACCTGATTCAGCAACCCTCCCCACGTCATAGCCTTCTTCCTGGTTACCGAATCAGCTAGATTGCCTGGGTTCAAACCCTGTCTCAGGGATGCTATTGCTACCTGTTCGAAGCAATCAGCCAACCCATTCTTTGTGTTTACAAAACGGCTAATGTATTCTTTCAAGGACTCATTGGGCTCCTGGGCACAATGGATTATTGTGTCTCCATTGCCCTTCAGCTCTTTACTCCCTACGAACTGCCTTCAAAAGGCACTCCCCGTAAATGATTGGGAGAATGCCCTACAAAGTAGTTTATCATCGTCATCAAAGTTCATCATGAATTTCTTGAATTGCTCCAGATGGTTATCCGGATCAGTACTGCCACGTACTTCTCCATTTTAGTGCTGTCAAACCTCTTGGGGAGGTTTCCGGACAGAATTTTAGAAGACAGTGGAGACTGCCTCCAATTCCTTCCACCACTGAACACAGTATCTTCATTGGGAGTTGCAAAAATACCTGGCTCATCATGGAAAGCAAAAGGATCCATCAGCATCTTGTCCGTATACCTCCAGTGGTGAGATGATCCCTTGCCAATATGCCTTTTCATTCTTCTATGCCTGTCTCTTTTCTTTGAATATTTCTTAACCTGCTTTTGCTTTTTCCTGGTTCGACCCTCATCGCTGCTAGAGGACAAGGATTTTTCATTTCCCTCACTGTCCGAAGAGCTACCTGAAGATTCTGAGCTCGAGTCAGAACTCTCCACAGGCTTCGACCGGTGAGATTTTTTAGAACTAGCATGAGTCTTTTTGGTGCTCACATGATTTTTGGAAGCCTCATGCTCTCTGGGGTCATCGGTGTGATGAACAACCGATGCCTTGGATTTTTCTTTCACGCCCATCTTGGCCTTTTCAGCCCTCAGAGCTTCTATTTCAAGCTTTAACCTGTCGCGCTCTTGGACAGTGTACTCATCGTTCTCTTCCACCACTTCGAGCAAAGCTGGTGGAAGCTCTGGATTATCCAGATTCATTCGGACAGATTTTCTTAGCTGGTTTTGAATGCTTGATTCAAGCACCTTCGTACTCCCGCTGTGGTCGCCAATTTGGTGAGGACAATAATCGCCTGAGGGTAGGCTGGTAATTTCAGTTGGTATTTTACGGTGGTATGTGGGTGTTTAAGTGGTGGTGTGCGGGTGTTTAATGTGTTTAGAGAGTAGAGAGATAATTAAGCAGCTTGGTAGCAGTTAATTTTCATTGCCCATAGTTAATGCAGGTGGTTGGGTATTTATAGTGTGATGTTTGGGCCCTTATGGGCTTTCGGGTCATGTTTAATGGACCCGGGTCATGTTCAAAGACCCATGAGCTCTAAGTAGGAGAGCAAGTAGCTTAGTCAAGAAGTGTTTAGGTGTTTTAGTACTTTTGTCATAGTTCGAACAGCCCTATGTTCATATTGTTCAAAGTAATCTGTCCGGTCCAAGTGACTTGTTCGATCCATGTCCATGTGACCTATCCGGTTTCCGGAGAGACTAGACCGATTTGCCCGTGTTCGGGGAGCATGCTGAATTCGGACTCATCAGTTAGCGTGTTCGGAAAAATTATGAACTCGAAATGAAGGGAGAGTAGCTTCTATGGGAGCTATGGCATCCATCCCATACACTAAGGAAAAGGGAGACTCTGGTGTTGCAGCCCGGGGAGTGGTCCGGTAAGCCCACAAAACTTCTTGCAAATAACTAGGACATTTTCCAGCACCCCCTTCTAAATTCTTCTTCAGACCGGACAATATTGTCATGTTGGCCACTTCGACCTGACCATTTGCTTGTGGGTGGAAAGGGGAAGAGAAACAATGTTGTATGCCTCTAGAGGTGCATAAAATCTCCATTTCCTTGTTGTCGAACTGCGGTCCATTGTCTGTTGTTATCTTTTGTGGAATTCTAAATCTACAACAGATATTGGATAAAATGAATTTTATAATAGTTTTTATGTTGTACCTGCCAATGGAGCTGCTTTGATCCACTTCGAAAAGTAATCAATAGCAACGATTATAGTTCTGCGCCCTCCGGATGCCATGGGTAGAGGTCCTACTAAATCCAACCCCCCATCGAGCAAAAGGTATTGCCTCAGAAATTGACTCTAAAGGGATGGCTGGATATGGATTTCATTGCTATACCTCTGGCATGGGTCACACTTTCTTACCAACTCCCTAGCATCTTGCATTATGGAGGGCCAATAGTACCCAGCTAACAAAACTCTTCTTATTAGAGCCCGGAATCCATAGTGGGTTGATCCCTCACTATCATGTAACTCAGAGAGCACTATTTGAGACTCGTCGACCCCCAAATATTGTAAGAGGGGTTTACTATAAGACTTCTTATAAAGAATATCTCTTAGGATGACAAAACCATGAGCCTTGTACTTTACTTTTCTTGCTATTGATTTTTCCAGAGGCAGGATGCCATCTGAGAGATATTGAAGGATAGGAAATCTCTAATCTTGAGGCTGTTTTATCTGTATATTGAAACTTTATTCTTCCTTATTCGGATTGACTTGAATGGATGGGCACTCTAACACATGAATCCAAGGGTAGGACTCAGTATAGGCTATGGTTACCAAGGAGTCTGCCAGTATATTTTCTATTCAGGTATGTGCTTATAAATGATGCTCTTGAAATTAAATGCCACTTCTTTAAGAAGAAGTAACTATTTAACCAGCTCTTGGCTTCGCATTGACCTTGTGCATGATGGATAAGAAGCTGAGAATCGCTCATCAACTTGACCCTTTTGGCTCCACAAATAAGAGCTAATTTCAAACCAGCTATAACAGCTTCATATTCGGACTCATTATTAGATACCCTGAAAGCAAAACATATAGCTTGGTACATTATGTCACCGTACGGAGATGTCAAAAATACCCCAACACAATATCCCATAGTACTTGATCCACCATCAGTCTGGACGACCCAAACTTTTTTGTCTTTCACATCAGTTGTTTGCTTAGTATCCCTATGTGAGTGAAATTCAACTAAGAAATCTGCCACCGCTTGGGCTTTGATTGCTGTCCGAGGGGCAAAATCAATTTTGAAGTCTCCCAATTCCACTGACCACTTAGTAATTCTACTTGAAATGTCGGCCTTTTGGAGAACGCTTTTTTAAGGGAAAAGATGTCCGGACCATAATGGAATGAGCCTGAAAATAAAGTCTCATCTTGCTCGCAACAATCACCAGGGCTAGTGCTAATTTCTCAAGCTTCAAATAGCGCTTTTCTGCATCAATCAAACTCTTGCTAATGTAATACACCGGACGGGGACAATTATCTACCTCCCTTACCAATACTGCACTTATGACATAACTAGAGACAGCCAAGTATATGAAAAGAGTCTCTCCGTCAACGGGTTTAAACAAAGTCTTGGGGGAGGACAAATGCTTTTTGATTTCATCGAAGGCCTCATCACACTGTGAGGACCAATCAAAATCCTTTGCACCTTTCCAAGTTTGAAAAAATGGGGCACACATATCGGAAAACCTTGAAATGAATCGATTTAATGCAGCAAACCTCCTAGTCAATCGTTGTACTTCCTTAACATTCCGAGGAGGCTCCATTTGCAGTAAAGCATTAAGCTGGTCCGGAGCAGGCTGTATCCCTTGCTCACTTATTACATACCCCAGGAATTTCCGGACTGCACTCCACACACACACTTTTCTAGGTTTACTTTCACTAAGTTAGCAAACGTTTCTTGGAGATCTGCCAAGTGTAGTTCTTCGTCCGCACTTTCCACCATCATGTCGTTGATGTAAACTTCCATGTTTCTTCCAATTTGATCAGCAAAAGCCTTGTTTACCAACCTCTGATAAGTAGCCCTAGCATTTTTAAACCCAAATTGCATCACCTTGTAACAATTAAGGCCCCTATCAGTAACAAACGTAGTATGCTCCTGATCCTTTGGATCCACTTGAATCTGATGATACCCGTAGAAGGCATCCATAAAAGATAGCAGCTTGTTTCCAGATGTTGAATCCACCAACTGATCAATCTGAGGGACTGGGTATAAATCCTTTGGGCAAGCTCTGTTGAGATCTGTAAAATCGATACACATACGCCACTTGCCATTTTTATTTTTCACCAATACCGGATTGGCTGTCCATAAAGGGTACTGAGACTCTTTTATGTGCCCCATTTTAGTAATCCGGTCGACCTCTTTAACTATGACATAAGCCTTTTACTTAGAAAAAGCTCTTCTTTTTTGTATCACAGGTGCTATGTCCCTTCGGATGGACAGTTGGTGTGATATAATATCTGCTGGTACTCCGGTAACATCAGCATTGCACCAAGCAAAAACATGTTGATGGTCTTTCAGGAACTTTAACATTTTACCCTTTAATTCCAATGTCATCTTAGACCCTATCTTGACATTCTTTCCCTCATCCAAAGAATGTGTTTCAACTTCTTCAATCGGTATTAAAACTCCAGAGGTCTCTCTGGGGTCATCAATTTCACCCTCTCCCCAGAAAGCCCCTCAAATTTTTATTCCGCGTTGATCCGAACCGCCCCCAACGTCCGAGGAGCCAATGTTGTTGCATAACACTCTCTTGCTACCTTTTGGCTGCTTCGAACAACTCCCACTTGTCCTTGCACAACATATTTCAAACATTGGTGGACTATTGAGGCCACTGCATGCATCCGAGAGAGCCAAGACCTCCCCAGAATAGCATTATAACAAGTGGGACAATCCACCACGACGAAAAGTATTCTAACCATATTTTTAAAAGAGCCTTTGCCCAATAAGACCTCCTCCTCGAATTCTTCGATCACGACAGCTGAGCTTCCTGTGATACCCACAATCGACTTGTTCGAACGCTGAATTACTGCTGGGTTCTTCATTTTTTTGTACGAAGTTAAAAAGAGAATATTAGCCGAACTTCCGGTGTCCACCAAAATTCGTCTTATGTCATTGCCCCCGATGGATGATCCTATGACAACAGCATCTTCTTGAGGACCAGCTATATCCCTCAAGTCATCCTCATCGAAAACAATGAAGGGGAATGGAATCTGCGATTGATAAGAAGCCATGCCTCCTTCCAGTTGGGTAGCTAAAGTATGAACATGCCTCTTTCTTGAAGAAGCAGTTGGTGCTGTCATGGTGTCTCCTCCGTAAATTGTGAGTGACTCATAAAAGTTGATAAGTCCGGACACCGACTTGCAATGTTCAGCGATAACACCCACTTTATTCCGGGTTGGATCAGGGTCCAAGTATTCTGACTTTACATCGAACCTCTCGATTATCACCATAGCCCCTTCCGGAGCCGATGTGCCTGCATTGTTTGGACCAGCCCGATGAGCGTTATCAAGCCTATTTCCACCTCTTCTTTTAACATATGCTCCCAACTTTCCTCTCTCAATCAAATTCTGGACTTCTTGCTTCAAAGCAATACAATCCTCAGTGGTATGGTCAGTATCATTATGATACTGCCAGCAACAATTGTTACGGCTCTCCCTAGGAGATTGTAACGCAGCCAGCCTCCTGTAGTGTACTTCGCCTTTTGTTTTGTCATAAATAATGGCTACGTTTTCATTCAACTCAGCAAACCACTCTGGTTGAACCCAAGGCCCTCGTTTATTTCTAGATTGTTGACTCGGGGCTGGTGCAGCTGGCTGAGACTGAGCTTTGGCTCTGTTATGACTTTGCCCGACCTCCCTAGCCTTGTTCCCGGACTGGTTTTGGTTTGGATTCGGTGCAGCCGGAGCAGACCTCACCTGCCTGTGCACCCTAGTTTTCTTTGTTTCATCTACATTAATCTGCTTTCCGACCTGATTTAGAAAACCTCCCCATGTCATGGTCTTTTTTCTGGTTACTGAATCAGCCAAGTTTCCAGGGTTTAAGCCCTGCCTCAGAGAAGCTATTGCTACTTGTTCGAAGCAATCAGCTAATCCATTTTTTGTGTTTAAAAAGCGAGTTATGTATTCTTTTAGAGATTTGTTCGGTTCTTGGGAACAATGGATAATTGTGTCTCCATTTCCCTTTAGCTCATTGCTTCTAACAAACTGTTTTCGAAAATCCTCCCAAAAAGTATCGAAATTTCTGATGGAGCCTTGTGGCAAACTGTTGTACCACTTCAGGGCACTCCCCGTAAATGATTGGGAGAATGCTCTACAAAGAAACTTGTCATCATCATCAAAATTCATCATGAAATTTTTGAACTGTGCCAAGTGGTTATCTGGGTCTTTATTGCCATCGTATTTTTCCATTTTTGTACTATTAAACCTCTTATGAAGGTTTCCGGGCAGGATCTTGGAGGACAATGGAGATTGTCTCCAATTCCGGCCACGATTGAAAACGGTATCCTCATTAGGAGTTGAAAAGATACCTGGTTCATCATGGAAGGCAAAAGTATCCATCACCATCTGATCTACGTGTCTCCGGCTATGAGACGATCATTTGCCTATATGCCTCTTTAACTTTCCATGCCTATCCTTTTTTCTTGAGTACTTTTTGACTAACTTTTATTTATTTTTTGAACGGCCTTCATCACTGCTGGATGACAGGGATTCTTCGACCCCATCTTAGACCGGTGAGACTTTTTTGAGCTAGCATGAGCTTTTTCGTGCTCATATAGGGTTTTGAGGGCTTATGCTCCCTTGGATTGTCAGTATGATGAACTGACACCTTAGACTTCTCTTTTGTGCCCATCTCTGCCCTCTTGGCAGCCCTTAGAGCTTCTATTTCAACTTTTAACCTATCTCGCTCCTCAATGGTATATTCATCATTTTATCCCACCAGTTCGGCCAAAGCTGGTGGTACTTCCTGTACGTCCGGATTCATCTGAACTGGTTTTTCCTGATGGTTTCGAATGCTAGATTCAGGCACCGTCGTTCTCCCACTGTGGTCGCCAATTTGGTGAGACTTTTTTTCGTTTGAGGGTAATTTTGTCCAGAGTTTTATGGTATTTTAAAGGTATTTAATGTTTGGATAGAGTGTAGAGGGAGAATTGAGCTGCCTGGTTGTATTTAATTTTCATTACCCTCATTAAATGAAAGTGGTTGGGTATTTATACCCTTAATTATGGGCCACATGGGCTTTCGGATTGACTTATTTATTCGGGTCAAGTTCAAAGACCCATTTAGTTTTAAGGAGGTAGTTAATTAGCTTAGTCATGAAGTGATTAAGTTTTTAGTACATCAGTTCTGTCCGGACGGTTTAGTGGGTGGATGTTGTCCGAATTGCCCCTGTCCGGTTCTCATAAAGAGTGACAACAAATTACGGACTCATCAATTAATACCAGATAAATAAGGTGATCCTTACGTACATCGGTGATAAAAACCAGTTACACCATTGGTTGAATACTTGCTTGTAAGGAAATTTCATATTGACTCTTAATATCCAACGACAGGGGAAATATTCTGCACCATCGTAAGTTTCCCATTTATTGATACCATATAACTAATATTTTACCTACGTACACCGGTGGTGGACGTCATTCACACCACCAATTGATTATCAATGCTATTAGTTAATAAATTCCACACTAGTAGCATAATATCCCACTGACAGTGTGAATATTTTGTATCATTATGAGTTATCCAATTATTTATACCATATAAATAAGTTTTTCCCTACGTACATAGGTGGTGGAAGCCACTCACACCACATATTGATTATGTACATTGTTGGTTAGAAAATTCTCATCATAATATCCCACTGACAGTGGAAATATTCAACATTGTTCTAGGATGCTAAAGTTTTTTGGAAAAAACCAAGAATGTTAGCCACTCAACTCTTCAATTGAATATCTACGTTTCCGGGTATGAAATTCTATATTGGCAACGTAATATCCCACCGACAGTATTACAATTCTGGACTGCTGGTGGGATGTCATTTAATTGTTAAAATAAACTAAGTTCTTTTAAGAAAATACTACATGGCCGGTGTTGCAAAAAAAGCCCACCAATTGTTGTGGTTCCCATCAATATATTTTGGCACTTCATGCCAATGAAATTTTCTCGATAACTAGGGTTTCCAGCAAATTAGAGTTTCATTCCTACCAATCACCAATAATATTTTTTTTTGTTTAATCGCAAACACATACCATAATATCATGGGTAATACAAACTAAAATGTGCACAAAGATGCACATTTTCTGAAAGCCGTTGATTGCGTGAAACACACTATATCGGAAGAAATTCTTTGTTGTATTGATGAAGTTCTATACATAATGTACTTCATGCGCGGTAAAGAAAAAACATGTTCTACTTGTATGGTGCCCCTACAATAGAGAGATGAAGAAGTCGCCACTAGGTAAGATTATTTGAAAACGGTTCTAAGTATACCGATTGTGGTACTCTCGTATAAAGTGAAATGTGAAACCCGTGATGTTTTCAGTATGAGATTTCAAAACGTTATTACAAAAGATATGATGTATCATATGGTGCAATGACTTAAAGATATATCGGATGTGGAAGCCAATTGCGTTGAAACCGGTTACGCAAATTCTAATGAAACTAGCGTAAATGAGGAATATATGTTAGAGAAACACTTCGAGCATGGATGGAATTATCCATTATCATAAGCGCACCTTTAATGTTAACTATTTCAACCATATACATATTTTTTATTTCGTTTGTATTTTTATTACATATTACGTACGAATTTTATAATCTTCACAACCATGTCAACTAATTTATGTCTAATTTTATCGTTTCAATTTTTTTTCATTCTCATAATCTTCATAAGAGACAATTTTTTTTCATGGGAAATCGTACATAGATTACCATGGTAAATAGTTTTGTAGACAATGCACATAAGTTAAACAAAAGCGGCTAAATCGGTTACTTCAAAACCACGCTTTTTAATTTCTTTTTTCTATAATTACGAGAATGAATCGGTAATGCCCAACCTTCGGCTTCGACTGAACATAATATTAAAAAATAATGATGTATTTTTAAAAATGAAGCGTCAACCACAATGGAAGACTACAAAATAAAACACACACAAAGTGACAACGCAAAAAATAAACGAATATTGTTAGTTTAATCGAATGTTTGATGAAATAAAATACTTACGTTAAAAAAATGGTTCGTATTAACCCAACTCAACCTGATTTCCATTCGGTTTGACATCGGAGGGGCACACCTCTTAACACTAGAATATTGAAACTAACATCAATGGTTTTCAATTTCTTTGGATTTTTCATCAAATTCTCCTCAGTAGCCATATCGCTAAAGTAATTTACACATCCTCTAATATTTATTATATTCTCCATAATAGTAAATATCTTCACATAAACCAGATGTGAAATCCATAACCTTATTGTAAAGGGCATCCTTAATCTACCTCCATCCATTTTGTTATCCGTTCAAGGAATACACAATTGAATGATACTTGGCTATCGACTTTAACATCGTTGGCCGATGTTATAAAACTTTCATACAAGATGCAGAATTGGTTTAAGTAACCGTTGGGATCAACCAACGTTACTTTATCTGGAGTCGTAACCTTTGACTTACAATCGATCATTCCACTAAAATTCATCCTTCCAGATGTTTGTGTAGGAACTCTATCTTTTTTATGAGAATTCCTCTCCCCCTCAAAAATTATGAGGAAGAGTTTCACTGTGTACACAAAATGATCGATGGAGTTTTGAAACATTTATGTAGCGATGGTGTACTCATTGTTTTGAATCTATGAAGTCTTCGTGATATGATTTGTCTCACTTAGTTAATGATGCGGGCATTGTAATAGATAACTTATGGTTGGAAGTTGAACAACCATACAGGTTTAGGTAATCTAAAGGCTCAAAAATGAAAATGTATCTGAATGGACTATAGAAAACCATTATGGGTGTTATTCGTTATTACCATATTTGGAAACATTTGTAACAAATCCAAACTAACCGGGTGCATCGGTTTTTTTATTTACGATATCATGGATGTCTTTTCATGATCTATGTCATTTGTAATAATTTAACCTTTTTAGTTTTTCTAACAAGTATTATACTTGCAAGCGACTATCATTCTTGATTTTTTGTTGGCTTAGTTGAGCATTGTATACAGTGCGCGAAGATAAAAAAATGAGTGTTTACTTTTTTACTCCGCCAAGAATATCATGAGAACAGGATCCCATTTTGGTAGAACTAATTAAATTTCCAACTCTTTATTAGAATATCGTCACAAGTACGAATGACCTTAACTGAATTTTGTAATGTTATTATTATGAATCCTACATACAATCTAAAGGGACCATAAATAATCATTTACCCTATTTTCTTTAAGCGTGAAAGGGAATTCATATTTTTTTTGTTCCGCTATAATTCCACTTAAAATATTTTGTTCTACCAACTTTGTGTACATATCAAATCTTTCGTATTCAAACAATAGTCTAGGAGTTTTCCTAATTGTTACATTGTCGCGACATCCTAGTCAATCAATCTTTTTATGCATAGTTGGCTTTCAAGGTAAAGATATCAATGTAATTGACAAAGCAAGCCTTGGGTACTCCGTTGGTATTCGTAGCATCAAAATTTTCTCTCACTAAACTGGAACTCTTAATCTTCTCATTTAACTGCAAAACTATTGAACATTAAAACTATAAAAATAGAAGGAAAAATTGGTCAAAACTTTATACCACTAGTATAAACATGCTAAAATGATGGTGTGGATACGCCACATCTTCGGTGTACTAAAGCCACTGCTGGTTAATAAATTCTACATTGGTAGTAGAGTATCCCACCCGTGGTATAAAAATTCAACATCATTGGTATAGGCATGGTACCAATAACTAGTGTTCATAATATATTTATGACCCTTACACCGGCGGTGTTGGGTCCTCTTACCGGTAGTGCAGGCTCATCAAACTAGTAGTGTCGACTATAATATACCGCCAACGAATAAATCATTGCATGACATGTAGTTATGACACTAATGGTGCACGCCTCATTACATCAATGAAGTGGGCCTGGTTACACCACCAGTGACAAAACTATAATGCAAAAAATCAATACTGCATTTACCTTCGCTAGTGCGAAGGGATCATACCAGTAGTGGTTATGGCACTAATAGTGCAGGCATGATTACATCGGTGAAGTTTTTTTTTCAACAAAAAAATTGAGATTTTATAAAAGGAAATTGAAGTTTGTATGTAAACGGAAAGTTTTTACAAAACTTATGTGTTGGTGAAACAATAGAAACTTAGTTTGACTAAGTTCTCATAAAATTCATAGAAGTCTAAAAAAGGTAAAACAGTAAGATATTAAAAAATAGTTTTTTTGAATGACTTATAATTTTTGGATCAATAGAATAACCAAAGCCTATTATTGAATGCTACATAATTGTTGGATTAGATCTTTATACGGATATCTTTGTGTTTTTCTGATCAAAAATTTCGTTTGGTATGAACATATATATTATGAAGTTTGTTTAGGCAACTATGATTGGCTGGTTTTGGGTCCAAGTTGTATTTAATTTAAATCTTTGGTGTAAGGCATGTGTTTATAACAGTTATACAAGTAAGTTGAGTTTTGTTTGTAAATTTGATGGCCTGAAATTTATTAGATGGCTTTTATTAGGTGTAAGTTAAAAGTAACTGAGAATAGAAATACTAGCGAAAATAAAATAGTTAAAAATAAACAACCCAAGATTTATAGATCATGAATTGTTTGAATCTCTATGATGATAGGAGTTTGACTGAAAGTAAGGTACAAAGATGTTTTGTGGAAACTAAAGGTGATCTCTCCTATAGGTAATATGAATGTCTATGATGTAGCTGAAGGTACAAGTTGATGACATGCAGAGCTAAATGCGTTGAACATATTTACTGAAGGACTTCTGGAGATACTTATTTGTTTCTAGAAGAAGTTCAGTCAGTAAGTTGTCGTAATGAATATGAAATCAAAACAAGTGATCAAAAAGTTATTGATCTCTACACTGCAAACATACATATTTCGCATGAATACAAGTTAGGCTTCGACTGATGTTGTCCTTGGTTTGACTGTAGTTGAAGCTTCGTATAGTTGATTATCGCAAAATGGGTTCCTCTTATATTAGAAAGTTATCCTAAAATGTGGTGTGGTGAGCATGGAAAATTTAGAGCAATATATTTTTTAATTTTGTTATAAAGTTGAAAGAATAAAGATCTTTTCATATTTTTAGGTTATTGTGAAAGCTCTCACCGTGAAACCAAGAAAAGCCACTAAGTTGAGTTCCATAAAGTTTAACCTATATATATTCAATAGAGATAATGGTTTCAACCTATGACGATTAAGGTTCAGGCTTTTCTGGTATAAAAAAGGTTGATTGCTACCATGGATGCTGACGTCCTGTCCAAAGCTTATAATATTAAGTTTGAGGGATTACGTAACTCGAGAGGTATCTCAAGACTCTATGGCATTGGGGATATAGAATCAGTTAAAGGATATATATATATATATATATATATATATATATATATAAATACATGGTCAATAGATTGTATATAAAAAACACTTTTACATGTTGTGAATGGATATTTACAAGAAGATTCGAACACATTTGGATTATTTTAATAAAATAATTTTTTATTTGAATGTAGTTGGTGTCAAGGTAGAAGACGAGGATCATGCCATAATCCTTTTGAGTTCTTTACCAACCGTCTACGAGCACTTTGTTGACATCATGGTCTATAAAAAATATTTTGTTATAAACGAAGTAAAAAGTACCTTGAACGCGAAAGACCATCAAAGAAAGATAGTTTGAATGGTGACTCTGTATGTCTCGAACTGAGTGTGAGGGGCATGCAAGGAATGAAAGATTCAAATAAGAAGAGAGCAAACTATCAGTTAATATCTAAGAGATTTGTGGCGAGTTCTAGAGTGAGATATTGGTTGTATAAAAAGAAGGATCATATCAGTAAGACCTGCCTAGAGAGAAACATTTATACCTTATCACTGACCCTTAGTGCTTGCGGGATATTAGTGATGAATCATATGTATTGAGCCGAAAACTTTATACCTTATCACTAACCCTTAGTGTTTGCGGGAGAATCAAAGAAATACTAACAAAATAAAATCATGTTTCTCAGTGCATTTCTACTTTTACTTATGGGTTCTTGTCGAAATTTAGTTGTATGATTACTTGTTGTATCCGAATGACCTTGGTCGTTGTTTGTCGAAATATATTACATCCACTTTTGGCAGATTTTAATGAGTCTTGGAATAAGTTATTGTTACTCGTTGATGAACCCATTTTTCTATACCCGAAAAAATCTCAGAGACCTCTCTAAATTAGTTTGTGCTGACATATTTCCTGCCTTTTAAAAACCCTTAACCGAAGAAAAACTTTTTTGAAGATTTTTTTTTATTTTATACAAGAGAAAATGATAAAACTAACATGTAGTATGCCGCTAAAATCATTGTTGTAGCCGAGACCATGTGGTCTTTAAAATTATTTTCAGTTCATGCATTTTGAATAAATCTAACATCCGAATCTATACTGAAAGTTTTTTAGTTTTTGAACGATTTGTTGAGTCTGACATTTGTCTAAAACATGTTTGAGTGTGTATAATTCCACGCATGCAATCATTACCCATTTTTAAATCTCAGTCTTTCACTTTAGATTCATATGAACTTTAGATTAATAAAATATATCAACCTTGAAAGTTAAAAACTTTTAAAAATGTGATTCTTTGTACCTGTTACCATAAATAAGTATCTCATTGTTGTTTGAAATTCTTTTACTCGTTTCACCATTGTGGCTTTATCCAAGTTTTTCCTCAATTTTAATTTTACAGCTTTGCACACTAAAGCTTCTAGCTTTTACTTTATGCTTCTTTCTACTTGAAAATAAAAAGTACAAGTCGTGTTGTTCATTATAAAGATGATAATTGAGATTGTGAGACGGCTTCGTATGATACTCTCTCTCTCTCTTCCTATTTATCTGAATAAATGGAAAATTCATCGTTCATCGTTACAAGCTTCGTTCGTCTAAATCCATATAAGTAAACCCTCTCTCAGCACTGCTTGTAAGTATTGTTCTTTCTTCTAGGGTTGATGATATATCTTCAAGTGATTTCTTGCTAGCATTAGTTCCGACCGAATCCACTAGTTAGCCAAAAATAACATATGTATGTAGTTAACTCGGTGATACCAAGACAACAAAAATCGTTGATCATATTTATAAATTTATTTATCCCTTTATGTATAAGAAAAATAGAAAAGATTGAATGATTCTTAAAAAAACAATGTCATTTGTTTTTCAAAGAAGGTGAAACTCCATTAGATGTTGAGGAGCATAAAGAGGGGTTTTTTACCTATATTCTTGCGAAACGTATGTTGTTCCCTTTATGACAAGACCTGCTACTTTTTTAAAAAAGAAATCTTATTTGTCTGAGTTTGTTGGTGTCAAATGTATGGATGATGTTGACGGCAATTATCATCCTTGCTCAGAAAGTTTAAAAGGATTTGTTATGGATGTTGCGATAAAGATTCTGACTAAGCTCCTAAAATGTAATAAGGTTTGAAAGAACAAATTAATATATGACTCGGGTTGATGAGAGATATTAATCAAGCCAAAGGTTTCAATTTGCTCTCTAATTTGGAAGCCGAAAGATAAATCCAGTATTTTATTATGTAACTTGTGTTACGATGTATATGTATGTATAAATATTATCTTAATTCTAGATTTTATTCAAATATGTTTTCCAGTTCCAGAGTTTGACTGCAAGTCTAAGAAGAAACATACGGATAATCTATACATCAAAATTGTGTAAGAGATAATTGATTTTGCCTATTCTTATAAGACTTTTTCGGTCCTAAACAATTTGTAATGAGTGACATATGCTCCGATGTTGATTTTATGGGTGGGTTTTTTTATTTATAGAATAGAAAATAATGGTGAAAGACTAGTGTTAAAAAACCATTAAAATTGAATGTTGCTTCTAAGGTTGCTAAATTAAGAGACTCTCATATCAAAATGTGTTGTTGTGAAGTGTTCTCATGGTAGGAAAGTGGTCGCCAAACAAGTTTACATTGAAAAAGTGTTAACCTGAGGTATTGTGCTATAGAGAAATAAATATAACCCCTAGAGCTATCAGTAGAGGCCAAGCCAATCAAGTTATACATGCTGTTAAAATCTTGAAGCTTGTGTCGTCGAGAGTGTTGAATTTAAGGGAACTAGTGGAAATATTATTGGAGTTTTTGCCACTGAATATGGTGGTGTTGATACCAATGTTGCTGAGACTAAAGAAGATAGAACGAATTCCAATTTGCTACAAAAAAATAAGATTATACATATTTCTCATACTTACGTAACTATATTGGTCCTCGTTATGATTTAAATTAATATAATTGTTGTTTTGTAACTAATCGTGCCAGTAAAAACTATAAGAGTTAAGCTTGCAACAACTACAAAAGTGTATAATGAGTACAAAATTGAATTGGTGAATGATGATGCACTTGGTAGACCTAAATGAGTAGTTATAGTTGAAATTACTCTCAGCATGTGCAAGATGTCCTTGATGGTGTTAGAAAAAAAGTAAACACCCTTACTATATTTGTTATCAAGTTGAACTTCAGTGCCATGATAGAATAAGCTACTCGTGCAGCTTCTGCCAAATTGACTAGTTTGAGGTAAAAGATTTTTAAAAAGAAAAAGATATTATTTAAGTCTGTCGAATCTTCTCAAGCCAAAATATTCAATGTTGAAGATAATGGTGAGGAAATTGTCTTCTAAGATTGTTGCAAAAATATTAGGACTAGTTTAATGATCAAGAATAATAGTAAGAGTAATTTTATTAACAAATGAATCGACGCTTTTTACAATGATTGTATAACCTGTTTAAAACTAATTTATTTCTATACTTGGGATGTGTCACAAGTGTATCTTATGACACGTGTCAACCATCTATTATAAAAATTACTATTTTACCCATGAACTACTATGCATATTTTAATAATAAATCTTTTAGAATCTTTTCCACTCTTCGTGTCCAAGTAATTTTCATCATATTTTTGCATTTACTTGTAGTGTCAGCTGCATACCTTTGATTTTGTTGATGTTTCAATCTTCTGTCCCTATTAGTACTTAGTTGTTTTAACGGTGCTCTTTTTCCATCGTTTATTCTGGACCTTCATCTAGCCGCCGCCTTCAATGAAGGATTCAACAGATTTATTTACCTTAGTGATATGCATTTTTATTTTTTCCCCAATAAAGATAATGACATCCTAAAAATATATAACCTTATAAGGACTCCCCTTAGTTCTAAAATATATTTATATATTTAAGGACTATTAGAAAAAGAAGAAAGGTACAATTCATATAATTTTTTATTCTATTTTTTCGTTGGTTATGTGCTTTGTCAAACATCTATGAATTTTTCTCAAGTTAATATATTTCACTTTTAATTCGATTAGATTAGGTAACATAAATAAAATTATCTTAGATAATTAGACTTACACAAATATTTTCCGCACCATCATCCATTATTCCTATTTTATTTTTCATCCACCATGTAAAATATCGACAGTTAGGCGATAGTCAATTTAGATTAAAAAATGACCAGTGGAGTGGTCATTGTGAAGACAATGCTAACTCATCAGATACTAATGACCCTGAGACTTCATATTCTTCCTCATATGTTAGTAGAAAGGATATCAAACCGTTAAGTATGCTTATTATTATTTTTGGTGTAAAAAACATTAAATAAATAAAAATTTCATACAAGTACATAAGGCATACCCCGAGGAGCTACAATCGACAAGTGGAAGTCGATAAACAGGACTACTTAAGTAGCAAAAGTAGAAAGATAGAAAAATAGAACAAATAATCTAGAATCCAAAATGGTAGAGATAATCTAGAATCGTAAATGCAACGCAAATAAGACCATCGAGCCAACTGGAAGAGCGATCCCAGAAAATCCACAGCACATCTGCCGCCATGAAAGCCAACTGAAGAGACCAATGGGAAGTACTTGCAAATAGATAAGAGAATAAGAAAAATATAAGATACTACAATAGCCAGCCAATCTTGGTACCATGGAATTTGAACCGAAGATCAGAAACGATTCGGTGAGAAACCACGGAGGCATTGGCCGGAGGGGAACCAAATATTCTTGAATTCCTTTCCTTTCAGACGTGGTAGATAACCGTGCCAAAACATGTGCGCAAAATATGCCAGTTTCGAGAGTGAGACCAATTTGACGCCTGATTGACCCAAGACTCCCACCTAGAAGGAGTGAAAGAGAAATCCAGTTTAACACTAGCATTAGTCCAAATACTTTGAGTGAAACTACAGTCAAGGAGAAGGTGATCTATAGTTTCAGAAGCAGAGTTACATAAGGCACAGTCAGTCGGGGTATTATAACCCCAAATGAGTAACTTATACTTAGTAGAAAGTTTACCTTGGATAACGAGTCATAAAATAAAGGACTGTCGGGGAATATGATTTTTATTACATACTAACCCGACCCACCCCACGACAGGGGCGGGGGTACGAATAGCGTTATATGTATCCTTGATAGTGAATTGAGTACGTCCAGTCTTTGCAATCTAATATGGGACGTCATTTGAGAAGATGTTAGGAGAAGGAAGATTAAGGATGAGTCTGTTAATCTCCACAAGATTTGCGTTACTTCTTGCTCCTACTGGTTTGATATTTGAAGGCCAGTTCCAATGACCATTGATGATGATATTAGAGACTTTGAGATTTTCCCAAGTTTGGAATCATCGATGATACTGAGCCGTAGTGCAAAGTAAGGGGGATGGGGAGGAGCCGTGGATTTAACCAGAAGGAAGTACTTGAACCATTTCGAATAGCCACCCTGTAAAATTTACTCTCCAACGGGCGAAAACGAAGAATTTTCCTCCAATTCCAAGAGGGATAGGATCCAATAGAGAGATTCCAAAAATTATTTTTTCTCATTTTTTCATTTTTAATCCAATCACTCCAGATCGAATGATTTTTATTACTGATTATAGACCATAGGTGCTTAAAGATAGCCGCCTGATTTCATATTTTTAGGTCTAGGATCCCAAGGTCGCTCTCCTTTGTGGGAGAGGTTATGTTGGACCAGGCTACTTTAACCCCGTGGGTTTTCATGGCAGAACCTGACCAAAGGAAACGACAGAGAGATTGGGTGAGCTCTTTAATGATCCTAGAGGGAAGAATAAAAATGGATGACCAATAGACTTGCCCAGCAAATAAGACAGATTTAATGAGCTGAAGCCTACCTGCATAGGACAGATGCTTGGAAGTCCAAGAATCAATCTTGGTCGTAATCTTATTAAGAAGAGGGAGACAGTCTGTATGGGTAACACGACCAGTAAGGAGAGGAACTCTCAGATATTTAACTGGTTTAAAAAACCTTCTAAGAAACCCATAATCGATAAGAGTTCAGAGCGAAGTGGGTTATTGATACCCGAAAGAAAGATATGACTATTGTCAGCGGACATTATCAAAATCCTTCATAAGATCAATCTTAAGGGAAACCCTTTTACCAAAAATATTAGTGTGGTAGCCTCTAGGGAATTATTGGGAGAGGAGAATGTTATCCGAGATGTTTCTACCCGAGATGAAGGTCGATTGGGAATTATCAATCAGGTTTGGGAAAAGAATCTTTAATTCTATTAACTAAGATTTTAGAGATGATTTTGTAAAAACAACAACCATAAATGGGGAATCGTTTTTAGGAATAAGAGAAATGAAAGTGGAATTCCAAGAAGAGTTAATTATTCCTGATTGGAAAAATTCGTGGACACCATTAGAGATATCCTCCCCGACCACATTCCGGGAGAATTTGAAAAAACTAGAGTTAAAACCATCAAGACCAGACGACTTATTAATATCAATGTTGAACTGGGCAGATTTAATCTCCTCGTTAGTGATGTCCCAGATCATGGAAACCTTGTCGGGGTCATTAACTTTATTGGACAGAAGAGAGGAAACGTTTTCCAACCCCGGGTATCGAGCAGCATGCCGAGTGCTAATGGAGTTTTCGAAGTAACTCACAAATACTTTAGAAACACTAGCACTGGAAGAAACTGTGATCCCCTGGTCGTTGTTGATAGAAATAATTTTGTTGTGGAAAAGACAGTTTTTAATACTGTTGTGAAAGAATTTGGTGTTTTTGTCGCCAAACTTGATCCAGTTTTCTCTAGATTTTTTCTTTAGGAAGGATTCTTCTGCACGACTTAGAAAGATGAAAGTAGATGAAGCCTCGACTTCTTTGGTGACCAGGACAGGGCTAAGAGAATAATTGGCAAGGTTAGATTGAGCATGCAATAGAGTATTTTGGGCATTACTAACCCTGGTACTAATGTCGTTATACTATTTTCGATTAAGTCAAGCAAGTTCATGTTGGAGACGGTTGAGTTTGTCGGTGACACGACTCATTCCAGAAGAAGATATAGGAAGGTTTCAGCAGTTGGATACAATGTTTTTGAATTGGGGATGGGATTGCCACTGATGAGTCCGAATTCAGGATACTCCCCGGAAGGGCAGGTCAGTGTAAATTCTCTCCGAATACCGGACGGACCATTTGGACCGGACAGATCACTTCGAACCAATGTGAGCCTAAGGCTGTTCGAACTATGACAAAATTACTAAAAAACCTAAAACACTTCCTGACTAAGCTACTTGTCCTCCTGCTTAGAACTCATGGGTCTTTAAACATGACCCGGGTCCATTAAACTTGACCCGAAAGCCCATAAGGGCCCAAACATCACACTATAAATACTCAACCACCAGCATTAACTTCTGGTAATGAAAATTAACTGCTACCAAGCTGCTTAATTATCTCTCCACTTTGAAACACCCATACACCACCTTGAAACACCCATACACCACCTTGAAACACCCATACACCACCTTTAAACTTCACTTAAAATTACTAGCCTACCCTCAGGCTATTTTTATCCACACCAGCCACATGTTAAAGAATTTGAAAGGTTTCTTACACTTTTGCCGAGGAAGACCAAAATTGAGAGTGACAGTGGTATGGTCAGAGGAACGAAGAAAACCTAAGTGGGAAAAGGACATAGGAAAGAGATTATCCCAGTCAGGGTTGACAAGGAAACTGTCGATTTTAGAGAGGATAGGATGGGAAGGTTTCTTATTGATCCAAGCGAAATGAAAACCAGTGGATCTTAGATCACTTAGTTCTTTAAGATAGCAACAATTATTGAAATTATCAATAGCCGAGGTCTAATTGTCAGAGGATCCTAAACACTCTGCTGGATGACGGATGGCATTAAAATCCCCACATGGCGACCCAGGGAATGCCTTGGTCAAGATTGGAAATAGATATTAAATCATTCCATAGGTGGGTACGATCTTGGGCCTCATTAAACGCATAGATTGTAGTGAATCTGAGAGAGGCATTGATGTTATGGCACTTGGTCGAACAATGAATAAACTGGGAGATTGGGAGAGCCTAGAGACATAGATAACACTAGGGTTCCATATAATCCAAATTCTACCAAGGGGGTCGGGAGGAGTGGTTGGTAATAACATGCCAAAATAGGGCTATATTCCTAAGGATATAGTCGACCTTAGAGTGTTGGACTTTAGTTTCAACTAGAATTAACAGAGAGATACTATTATGGATAATAAAATTGGTAATATCTTTTTGTCTGACGGAGTCATTAAGGCCCCTCACATTCCGAGTAACAATATTCATAAGGAAGTAGACTTACAGTGTATCAGACTATGGTCCTGTCGGAGGACAAACCCTTTTGCCCTTGTCCGCAGTATTAGTGGAATGAAGCCTTTTAGGCGGCGAATCAACCTCCTCTCCATTATCATCCTCCTTAACCTCATGCAAGGGGGCAAGTGAGGGTCAATAGCTAACTCCAGATCCATCTCCGAAGGATCAGACTTCTCAAAAGTCTGAATCGGGGTACTCGAGGAAAAGGCCTTCTTGTGGCCTTTGTTAGATGTGCGAGTAGAATGTCCAAAAACGACGCATTTAGCACACTGAAGTGAAAGCCCTTGGTATTCAAAATTCACCAAGATGGATTTTTCCTTTATTTTGAAGGTAAGTTCCGATCGAATTTCTGAATTCGCCAAAATCATAATGCATATACGAAAAAAATAGAGATTATCCTTCGTCTTAATCTGACCGTCCACAAATAGTTGGGTGCCAATAACCGAGCTAATTAATTTTGTACCAAAAATTAATTCTAAAACCATTAATATGGTAATGGAACCATCATTGCTATCGTTATTTAATATAAACCCGATACTATACCACTCAAGCCAAATAAATTGCAATATTTGCAATAACATAAATTAATTATATACTCATAATTAATTTTATAACCAAAAGAATTGCAATAGACCAAATATGGATACCCATCCCAACAAAATAATGAATTAGTTCTCATTACCAACATAAGGATTCGTCTCTACCCACCATAGCAAACATCAACACCTTAACGAAGAGACATCAAAAGGGGGATAGTAAAGCTTCGCCAACCACAACGACTCCCAACGAGGTGACGCCAAGAAGATTGTAACCTGCTTTGTCCAAAGAGTAACCGCAGTAAAGGGAAGACATACCGACCTTGGGAAGGATATGATCCATGAACGAGTATAGCTCCTCCGTGAAGGATGCCATAACTAAGCCGACAAGAGAAAAGCTTTGAAAGGGAAAAAATAAACAAGCATGTGATGACCCACTGGTTAGCGAAAGTCTAGCCGGTTCCAGGGAGTCGAACAAGACTATGCTGCTGAAATCCGCCGAGGAGTCACTGAAGCGGCACATATCCCGTCTATAAAAAACGGGGTTGAAAAGGAATTCGACGAGGCACGTTCTCGACGAGAGGAACCAAAACGAGAGATAGACCTATGCTTAGTACTTCCGGCGAGAAGAGTAGAACGCACGAAGAGACAGAAAAGACGAAGAAAACTGAACCGGCGAGCAAAACTATGCTGCTGGAAAGATAACAACATGATTGAGGGGACAAAGTTGGACTTAAGAGGCTTGAGAGAAGAGATGGGATTCATGGTTTTCAGGCCAAGTCGCCTGAAAACCCATCGGCAAACAATCAGAATATCGAAAGAGAAAGACGAGAAAAGAGCTAGTATAATATTAAAGTTATTGAGCTAAATTAAAGAGAGATATGCTTATTGTAAACTTATTTCTAAGTTTTTAGAAGCTAAAACAATTTTTAAAAATTGGAAAAAATACTACTCTCGACGGAACTTATTTAGTGAACTTTTTATTTTTGCTCAACCAATTTGGAAAGACAAATTCCTCAAGATTTTCACACAATAAAATTACTCTAATCCTAGTTTTGGCAGACATGAGGGTTCTATCTTTCTAACAACTGTGAAATCATGGATGCTATTAAACCTCTAGTCGGAAAATAAGATTTTACCAAAAAAATTAAAAATCTTCTTAATTAGGAATCTGAATGGGGTTTGAATCTTAAAATTACTAAACAATATAAGGAATCAATCAACCCAAAGAACAAGCACCTAAGCAGCATCATGCTACCAAAGCTGCTAGGTCCCCCAATAGTCACAAGTCTATTGACAAAAATAACAAGAAGATCGTTAAAATCCCTACCTAAAAAAATCTTCCTCCTACCCAATACTCAAACCAATGGTTAACAAAATCCTTACTTCCGTTTGCACATACTACACTCATGCTCTTACTAAATCTTCTAAGTATTATCCTATGAGTTCTAGCAAATATATCATTGTCTCACATACTAATTCTAAAACTCATCCATTGTAAAAGGCTTACGTAGGTGATACATCATCGTTAGATCCATGGATATTTACTGGTCACTTTATAGTTAATTTTCTTAGAATTACATGTCAAAATTTACCAGAGTCCAACTTTTCCGACATCAAATAAAGCTTCAGATGGAGGTATAGATTTTCCAATTTATTTTCAGCATATATTCCTTATCAATATTGAGTTATATTTATTTGCAAAATACTTTGTAGAGTTTATTCGATTCTATCACGGTTGCTGGCAGACCGTTTTGACCCGATGGAATGATTCTTTTGGATGAAACTTCAATCATTTATATTCATTTCAATGAAGGATTGATAGAATTGCAACATAAAATAAATTACTAAGACATCATTATAAACGATTGAAATAAGACATACGGCCAATGGTTGAAGAAGTAATTATAGATTTATGAAATTACCAAACTCAAGAACTCTAATAACCAGTTATGAAAAGAAATAACAAACAGAAGTTTGATGTTGA
Organism: Limnanthes douglasii subsp. nivea; assembly: GCA_036936605.1. NCBI lineage: Eukaryota > Viridiplantae > Streptophyta > Magnoliopsida > Brassicales > Limnanthaceae > Limnanthes > Limnanthes douglasii. The sequence goes on from JAUPFV010000005.1 coordinate 54,108,843, forward strand.
GAATTATAACAAAGATACAGAATTCTAGATTGAACAAATTAAATTAAATATTATCGTACGATGGACCAAGCTACCGAAGTGATGAAATGATGTCATTTACTAATTTTGAAGAAAATAAAAGATCATAATGACCCTAAAAGAGTATTCATGGGGCCATACTGGAACCATCTTCATAAATAGTATAAAAAATATGTCACTAATCCACTTATTATGTGGACGCTATTAGCGAAGCTCAAAGGATTGTGAGTGCTTCTTTTAAAATTGATATTTTTTTTCTTGAAGATATTGGAAAAAAAACAAAATTGATGCCAATAATGGCAGAAACAAGAGTTCAATTATCAATTTTGACGATGTTACTTAGAAATAACATGAATCATTAGGATAATACCATTGTACTCTTTTCAACTTGAAAATATTTTATCTTTTATGAATCATTGTATAATACTTTTCATGGTTTGAACTTTTACTGGCTATCATCCGGTTGTTACCGTAATGTTTTTTGCATATGCTTAGAACTCTTTGTTGGCTAGCATCCAAATGTTATTTTATCATTTTTATATGTTTAGAAGTCTTTATTGCATGGCATCCCATTATCTTCAATTTCATATGTACCATCTCATTAATCAAATTTTGGAAGTGATTAATCACTTTGTTACTCAAACCAGCAATAAGAAGCTCCATTGTCATCTATCTACCTTAGAGTTAGTTAATAGACAAATGAAATTGGGATTAGAGGTAATCCTTAGATACCACGTTGTATTTTATATGTGAGTACTATGTATTTAGATTAAAAATGTTGAACTTGGAGACCATGTTAAATGTGTTTTTCCTACTTCATCAAGGCTATAATAAGAATGTTTCTCATGCGTTTGATCTTTGACCACTTTTTGGTCACTCTTAGAGAATGTTGCAAATCATTTAAAGATAACTTAGATATGTAAACCATGCTTCAGACCGAAGTTGAAAATAAAGAAAATGTGTAAATTTTGTTCCAAAAAAAGTTGATGTCGATATATATATATATATATATATTAAAGTCTGAATAGCATGACGAAGTTATTGCTAAATAGAAATTGAAATTGGAGTTACAAACTGAGATAGAAGCCAAGATAAAGCTGAAGAATCAAATTCTTTTTAGGTTTTTATTGGTTACATAAGAGAAGTGGGTGGACCTTAGTTTAGCTGAATATTTTTCCTCTTATATTGAGGAATTATCTTGTAAAATTAAAGAAGAACAACGATTTCGATAAGCTGAACAAACTGAATATTCTAAATTAAATGTTGAGGCAGTGGTCGAACATAATAAATTGTATGAAGACTTGGAATAAACATTAGAAAATAATATTGGTTTAGAGGTAATAGTGGATGTCAAACGATCTATATGAGTTGATAGTGTAAGCAAATTTTAGATAAAAACACTTGTTCGTGCATATGATGCAATGTTAAGCGGAGTCTAAATTGTTACTTCCCATTTATAAGATGCATCTTGATTTTTTACACGACCATTTGTGGTATTATGTTACTGAAGAGAATAGACCTCCAACTTGTCATTGTAATGATTCTCCTAATCATGAACCTTGCAAGGTCAGTGAAGATAGGTTACCGCATTGATAAACTTATTGAAGAGGTTGAAGAACATATATGTTCAAATGTTAGTTATTCTGATGATGAATGATATGTTATCTTTGATTTTTTTTAAAACTTCATCAGTTATGCTTCCTGGTAAATCAAATCAAATGTCACCATCCATCTAGGTTGAAGTTGAGGTTGGTCGTTTGACTGAAAATACAATTCATGCTCCTATATTAAAAGAATATTCTTTGTTATCTCTAGCAAAATAATCAATCCCTTAATTTTTTTTTTAAATTTGGTTCGGAAAATTGTTTTAAGCCTGAGGGATTGTATGTTTTAGACAAACTTTATTTATTTGGCAGTTTTAGAGGAATGAATCTGTCATGCTTCTTAGTTGATAATTTTAATGAAGTGAATTTATTCGGTCGTATTTGTAGCTTTTTCTTGTTTTTATTTTATAATTTTTATTTAATAAGATCATCTTAGTCACCTAGTATTCTGTTTTTCATTTGAAGCGATCAACTTCATAGATAAAAACTTTTATCGAACACGTGGGTCCTTTGTTTGGAATAGATTAAGAATACTCAAACTTTGTTTATTTATTCTCTTATGAATTTATAAAAAGAATTAGGATTTTGAATTATCCTATTTTTTTCAAAGTACTTGATCTCCTTATAGTGTTGAAGATTATATTTCATCTGAGTTTTAAATTTGTTTCTTTTATTTATTTAAGGGATTCTGAAGCTCCTAAAAAAATTAGAATTACATTCTTTTGATTAGTTTTTTGAGATTATTAGATCCTTTAAGATTTTGAAAACTACTCTTTATCTAGGCTTATTCAATTTGTTATTTGATTACTTTGGGGATGTTGAATCATTAAAGGTGTTGAAGACTATTTGTCATCTTAAACTTATCCTTTGTTGATTTTATTTATTACGAAGGATGTTGAATCCCAAAAAGTGATGAAGACTATATTTCATCTCAGTCTTATAATTTTTGTATCTATCATGTGGCTTTTTTAATCCTTAGAATATTTCCTTATGCCTTCTGAATATAATTTAAAATAACATACATTACATTTGACATAACAAAATTTATTCGTTATTACATGCCTCGTCAAACTTTATACGCAGCACCAAATAAAAAAGATAAAGAAATAGTATATCTCAAAAGATAGTTTAAAAAACGTTTACAAAGAATCATTAATAAATAACAAGTTCTTTTCCGTGAAAGGATGTTTATAACTATTCAAAAAATATTATTTTTTTTCAGAGGGAATCCGCAACCGCTACTCAATGATTGTGTACAGGGTAAACCCTTAGTCTGACGTAATAGCCTGCAAACCAATGTCAGAAGGTAAACCACGCAAGGTGACAGACTCAGCCAAGAAGGCGTTTGTAGAGGAACTCGAACTCATGACCTTTGGTCACAAGCATGCCTTACTCCACCAACTCGGCTACTCATTTCGAGATTAAAAAAAACCACTTGATTGATGTAAGTTTTATTTATTTATATACTACTAAAAAATATATAACCAAATTATTATATATAACTAAATAATAAAATTATTAAATATATTGATTTTTTTTACACTTTATCATGTTTTATAATTTGTGTTTGTTTATATTATTAAGGCTAAAAAGCACTATTAGTACATCATGTTTACCACTTGTATCAACATAGTCCATTTCGTTCACTTCTTCATAAAACTCATCCCCTTCGTTTTAAAAATTTGCACGATTAGTCCCTCCGCATATTTTGGGGACCAAAAGTGATACAAAATTTGGAATTTGGGGACCAAAAGTGATACAAAACTTAAAATTTAAGTGTCACGTGTCAGTTTACAAAATTTTAAACGAAATAGATGAATTTTATGCAGAAATGAACGAAAGGGACTATGTTAATACAAATGGTCAACATGGATGACTAACCGTATTTTTTACACTATTATTGAAGAATGAACAGTACTTATAAAGTTTGTAGTTCTTCTCATGTATCACCGCGTCTCCATATTTTCCGTGATAATATTTGAAAAAAATATATTTCTTGATAAAAACAATAATTTACCATAGTAATTGCTTCATGCAAATATTTAAAAACATTCCGTCCATGGTAAAATTAATTAGTTACAAATTGAGATCAATTTTATACTTACACCTGGGTTTGTAATTACTTATAAAACAAAATCCGACTCCGTCCTATTTAATATAATATATAAAATTAATTATTATAGAATTAGTATGTTTTAATACTCTAAGATATGGAGCATTGAAGCGTCAGGTATTCTTCTCCGCCAAGTGGAGCCACTAACATGCCTTCCTTCGAAGACCAAACAACCCATGGCGAACAATATCCTTCGTGTTCATCTAACACTCTCGTAACAGCCTATGTTATCGGAAAAACACCAAAATCTCACCCTTTCATCCATCGTCAAACACAGAAAAATCAAGACCAACAACCACCAACAATATATGATTTACCTCCTCTAAAAAATGCAGAACAAACACAGAAACTAACCACTGATTTAAATGGTGAACGTGACAAATAACCCTATCTTTGACCATCTAAACTAACAAGAATCAGCTTTTAAGGGGTAGCCGAGTTGGTTGACTTTGTGACCAAAAGTCATGAGTTCGAGTCCTTCTATTTACGCTTTCTCGGCTGAGCCTGTCACCTTCTGTGGTTTACCTTCTGGTTCTTGTGTTGGTTTGTAGGCTATTGCGTCAGACTGAGGATTTACTTTGTGCGCACTTTTTGCACTCTGAATAGCGGATGCGGATTCCCTCCGAAAAAAAACTAACAAGAATCAACCAATGACCTTTAACAGCAACCCTTAAAATCTTATGTATAAATCATGTTTCCTATATCAAAAACTAGTTGAACACGAAAATATAAGGACGGAGGATATCGGAGATTACATGTCAATAGATTTCCAAGCTAAAGAAAAATGCAGACCGGAAGAAAAAGCAAAGATAACATTGGTAGACAATTTTTACAAGGTAAAACACCGATGCTTGAAATACAGTTCTTTTTCAAGTCATTTGGTCTGAATGGCCCATATAGCATTGCAACATGGGACCTCAAACATATCATGATAGAAATTGATATGAAAGAATACATAAACAAGTATGACGCCGCAACGTTTGGAAGATCGAAAAATATACCATGCGTTTGTTGAAATGGTGTTCAAGTTTTACACCCAAAAGAGAGCCATAAATATTCCCTGTTTTGAAATCATTCGCAAACATCCCTACTCTGGTGTACAATGAAGACTCAATCAAGACAATAGCAAAACCAATAGGCAATCCAAAGCAAGTCACTACCAACATCCAGTTAAATAGGTTTACATGACGAGGAGATCATAGAAGCATTGCATTCTACAGATACCGTCCTGATGATAATAGAAAGTCAAGAGCTTAACTCATCTTCTTGACCATGTTCTCCAAAGAAAAAATATACAGGATGTCTCTCTACTTCTCTCGATGCCACCACTCAGAAAAACAAGGAGTTCAAGAACTACCTGAACAAGAAAATGAGAAAAGGAAAATTAAAACCTCCGAGAAGCTTAAACATAATAAAAGCTACACACTTCAAAGGGTCAGTCAGGTCCCAATTTGGCTCATCCTATAAATGACTATCAAAATATTAAGTTGGAACATAAGAGGGATATAAAACAAGGAAACAAAAATAATAATGAAACCACTTAACTAGGTCTGCAAATATCAAATTCCTAGTTATTCAGGGACCAATGATAGACATCAATATACACTTACCTAAACTATTAAGTATCATGGGTTATCTAAAATCTATGGCAAACATATAAAATAAGATATGGCTTCTATAAATAGAATATTTTAAACTTCGAATATTAAAAAAATTCGAGCAGTCAATCCATGTAAAGGTAACTCATATTACTCAATCTAAATAATTTATAGTATATGAAAAGTGTCACATGGAACTAAGGTTGGAACTGTGAAACAATCTGAGAATGATATTAAGTCATTCAATTGAATGGTTGGTGGTTTATGACTTCAATTCCATCACTAGCCATTCTGAACAACTCTCCACCTCCTCTTTATGCCTGAGAAGTATTGATGAACTTAATGATTCTATAAATGATTGTAACCTGATGGAAGTTGGATTTATGGGATCAAAATATACGTGGTCAAATCCCACAAATGAAAGAGACTAGACAGGGTCTTATACAACACATCATGGAACAACTACTTTGAAAATACATCGGTTCAAAATTTTCAAGGAATGGCTCTGATCATAACTCTATTTGTATCACTATATCATATAACACAAATATACCAAAGATACCTTTTAAGGTGCAAGACATGTGGTTATTACACTCAGACTTCACCAACATGCTAGACAGTGAGTGGAAAGAATCAATGAATGAGCATCCTATACAAGTACTATAGTAGAAACAAAAAAGGCTAAAAATCAAACTGAAAACATGGACTAAGGAAACATTTAAAAAACATTTTGTGCCATCAAACAATCTGAAAAAAGGGTACAAGTAGAGAAGATACCAACACCACGTACGACAAAATAAACTTGTCCAAAGCTAAGGCATCTCACCTCCAATTCTTGGTCATGGAATAAAAATATTATGGGAGCAAAAATGTAATGTCAATTGGACAAGAAATAGGGACAAAATTTTAGCGTTATTCTAGACTTACGTAAAAGAAGAGAAGAAACAAGAATACGATCTTGAAAATAATGGATGGAAATACTTGGATTGATGAGCTAGATGAGTTGGAAAAATCAGCAGTCAACCACTTTTTAAACCTTCTATCAGACCTTCTTTCCATCACAGACATCCCTGATCTTACAAATATCATCCCACACGTCATCTCAAGTGAATATAATGCTAAAGTAATGTACTCTATATCTGATGATGAAATTCAATAATCAGTTAATGCTCTAAATCCATCAAGTGTAGCAGAAATAGATGGATTTCATCATACTTTCTATCAAAACTGTTGGCCCACTATAAATAAAGACCTATGTGAGGTAGGTCATGTCTTTTTAAATATATACACAATTCCTTAAGGTGTCTTCTCAACAACTATTTGTCCTATTCCCAAAAAGGACTATCCTAAAAGTTGGAATGGCTTTAAACTTATAAGTCTATGTTTAGTATTTAACAAAATACTATCAACAATCTTAAATGACTTGATCTCACCTCTTCTACCTAAGTTAATCTCTCAAGAGAAAATGGCTTTATCCCTGGTAGAAACATACATAATAATATTCCAATTAATTCATGAGCTAGCCAATGATCTAAACAGAGAGTCAAGAGGAGTAAACATAATCATCAAGCTAGACATGGAAACATTATTTGATAATATCTCATTCACATTCATCCTAAAGATACTAAAATACTTTGGTTTCTCTCAAAGTTTTATAAGTCTCATCACGAGCCTAACTACAGTATTCTGGTATTCAGTGATTATAACTGGAGAATCTAAAAGTTATTTTTAATTAAACAAAGAAGATAGACAAATGGATCCTCTATCCCTTAACATATTCATTATTGTGGAAAAAAATTCTAATTAGTAGCCTAAAGCTTCTAAATAGCTAATCTAGTCGCAAGATATAAATCAACAAGTTTAGTTCAAGTACATTTTCTAGAATTCGCGGATGATATGGCAATCTTCTTAAATGCATTATTAAAAGTATCTCTGATGTCCTCAATATCTTGCAAGTGTATCATGAATACTTAGGTCAGGTAATTTGTAAGGAGAAATCTGTTTTTATACCTTCAAAAAACATATCGACAACTAGTTCTTATCTATAGAACAAATGATTGGATTCAAGTCAAACAGTCTTCCAATAAAATATCTTGGTGTAAGTATTCATCCCATTAAAAAACCCATATATTTTGAAAATCTGGTTTATAAAATAAGAAAGAAAATTCAAGATCGGAATAACTTACTTCTCTCATTTGGAGGAAGGCTAACGCTAATTCAATCCATTCTTCTGACTATACCTGTATATAATCTACAAAGCTTTACAATCCCAAAATCAGTTCTCTATAAAATTGAGAGGATCCTAAGAAGATTCCTTTAGGGCTCTAAAGATAATCATTAAGCAATACACTTGACAAGTTGGAAATATCTATACAACCCGTACGAAGAATGAGGTTTTAACATGAAAAGTTTGGTGGATACTCAACTAACCTAACCTGCAAACTATGGTACAATTTTCGAGAGAAAAAGACCTCATATGCTCATTATACGCACTGAGTTTATTTCCTGAACCAACAGCCTATGCAAGTCTAAAAAACAAAAAAAAGATCAGAAACTTGGAAAATATGTATGGATGTTAAGATATAGTTTAAAAGAATGCATCTTTTGGAAGTTGGGTATTTGTGAGTAGAATTCTGGTTGGACAGATAGTGTCATCGTCTCCATCTTATATCACTAAATCTTGACTCTTCTAAATCTTTGTACTATCAAGAAAAGATCCTCAAATCCGTTTTACACTCAAACATTTCAATAATCAAACTAGTATCTATTAAAGAATCCGAAGAATATACAATCATCAGCACAATCAATCAGGAAGGCACTAACTCAACAAAATACAGATGGAATCAGGTTAGGACAGAAGAAAATAAATCCAAACTTTTCAAACAAATTTGGAACATCATCACTCCAAAAATGTTATTTTCTTATTTGGAGATTGTTGCACAATTCGGTATAAGTGGATTATGTTATTCAACATAGAAACATACATTTGGCTTCAAAATGTTTATTTTGTGATAATTGTAAAACTGTCAACGACTATTTTGTTCAATGCGAATCAACATGTGAAGTTTGTCGCTATTTTGGAAGTATTTTTAATGTAAGATTAACTAGCAATTTAACCTTGTAGCATATAATCCGGTGTTGGTTCTGGTCCTCTCCAAAAAATACCCACATCCGAACTATTCTATCTTCGATAATTTGCTATACATTATGGAACTATAGAATAAGAAGCTAACACAATCAATAAACTTACACAGTTTTACTATCATACAATAAATCATATATCATATTTAAAATACAGACATCACAAATATCTCAAAAATAGATCATTTGACTCCAAATCTAGACATTACTTACATCATGCGCTCCGACAATCATCTTAATATACCTCACAAGATAATGGTAAACCACTCGACTCTTCTTATTGCATAAAGACTCAAGACGAGCATAGATGGATCATGCTCACACAATGGAGAATCCAGTGGTGATGTGGTTGTTAGAAATAACCAAGGTGAAATTATAACGGCTATTGGAAGAATCTATGGTAAACTCCTTTAATAGCTGAAATATGTGCCCCATTAGATAATTTATATATATGATCTAATATGAAAATTACAAATATTGATATAGAAATTGACTCACTAATACTAGTAGTTATGTCAGAGCAATTCAATGCTCCATGGTACCTATCTTATTTAATGACTGATGCAGGAAACGAATAGTTCCAGGTATAAACATCACACACATCTTTCGAGAGAAGAATGCAACAACAGACTGACTAGCTAAATGGACACATGAATGCAAGTTTTATAACTAATAGTTTACATGCTAACCCGCTACCAAAATAACAAAGATCATTCTACAATTATACAATATCTCAGTTAGTTTTATGAGAGAGCTACAATAACACTCTAAAAACAACAAATATTCATTTTGCAAACTTGATCTAATTTTCAATAAACGATTACATATGAAATATCTATAATGGTTTGAACAGGTAAAAGTACCTGACAACCACCTTATGCAGAGCAAGAGCTACAACCACACAACTATGCCACTTAAAGACTCTTGAAAAGCAAAGTCATAAAAGAACCACAAACTAACCATTAATGAAGATGATGAGAAACTGTAAAGCTATCAAAGGATGATTCACCATGAAAATGAACAGAGCCTCAGTAGCAGTTTACTTGAGTTTGGAGAGGATGACATGCACACTTGGAAATCAAATTCTCATCTGAAGCTACTTATAACACGAATCTACTTCCTAAACGTAAAAGACAAAAAAGCAGGAACAAGCTTCAACAAGACTCAAAATAAATATAGTCTCTGAAATTTGAAAGGTTTATTAGCGTAGAATGAAAATTAAAATAGATGCTATAATTTAAATGAAATATTTATTATTAAATGTGACATTGCTGGCCAGCAAAAACCGGCCAATTTTGTTGGTCTAAATTTTGGAATTGAATTTTTCAAATACAATATTAATTTTTAAATGTATTTGAAATATCTATTATTAAATGTATCTGATTTTTAATACAAATTTTTTACTATTAAAAAAATCAATTATTATTGTATTTGAAGTAAAATACGCATTTGGTTTCAATTTAATTTTAATAATAATTAAATACATATAACTTATTAGAACCATACTCGATTTTAATAATAACTAAATGCATATTATTTATTAGGGCTAAATATATTACTTATTAGGGCGAAATGAAATCCCCGTAATAATCGCGTCAAGATTATTTAGTTGTATCCGATTCTAAAGTAACATATTGTATCAAAAATGTGAAAATTAGATTGGAAAAACAACCATACCAAATAGAAAACTAACCTTTAATAATTCATATATATGGTGAGCTCTGAAAGTATGAAAGTTTTCCCAATTCGAAAGGTTAGGTTATATATAGATTTAATGATTCTTATATACGGTGTTGCTAAAGAATTTTTGAGCACTTGCGCATTTTTCCACCTATTTATAAATGTATATCTAGAATCAAAGTTATAAAACTAAACATTAAATGCTAAAATTTAGTCTCGACTAGTTTTGGAACACAGTGTTTTTGTGCGGGTGCATCACATCTGACAAGAGAAGAAACTTTAGCTGATTCCCCATCATTGGATTCTGCTAGATTTCATCGCATTTTTACAGATTTCCGTTACAGATTTCACGTACCAAAATAACTTCATCGTGCTAATATCCATACTAACACGTATTTTTGTTTTTATATTACCTTGTTCTAAATCCTAACTTGTATAAGCTAATTAATGCTTCGTCGGTAAATGCACCAATGTACATGTAAACCATTTATTTTTCTTTATATTTATTTTTATACAAAAAGGTATAGTTAGTTCACCCAAGCCTTCATAGTGACAATTTTGCTTATTGGTATATATGAGTTACACCCTTCACGACATCATATATAATTACTGCTAATTGCTCTATAGTTTCTGATAGAAATGCAGATTCCGGGAATCGCATTTTACCTGGATTTCTTTGCTGGCCTCATCTTGTTTCTGCTTGCTCTGCTGATGTCCGATTACACTGTTGTTCGTCTGTGGAGCTTCTGCTGTTCTCAAGCTGGATCCTTCTGTCGCAAAACCTTTATACCTCTATAACTGGACCAGAAGATTAGCTGGTGTCTGCTATTTTATCCTGAAGCTGTGACATTGGATTTCACTTCGGTCATTCGTTGTGAAGCTGCTATGAATGCTCTTGTAGAACCGGTGTTATGTTCTAGATGAGACTCCGATTTTAATGAGCTATCTTCTTTGTATTCCATACTCAAATTCTAAGCCAATTCAATTTGTTCGAAGCCTTGAAGCTCTTCTCAAAAGGCCTGTGATTTTCGTTTTCTAAATTTAGTTTTGGTGTTAGTGTCGAAATTGTAAAAGAAAAATTTAATTTGGTTTTGGCGCCTTTGTCTAACTCAATTATTTTAATAATATCAAGCACCGTTTGATTAAAACAAAAATACTGATAATTGCTCCTCTGAAAATGAGAGGGTTCCCACGATAGTGAGATCGGTATTTCTATTGGAAATATAAAATTATAAACATCGAAGCTTATTTTTCTATCTCACTCTCAAATAAAGGTCCGAGATCATTAACTTTTTATTTAATCTATAAACATAAGTCTACGCTCTATGTGATACGCTTTTTAAATATAAAATTCTAGTCTTTCTCTCTTTCTTTTTTAATCTTTTTCTATATGATATTAGAGCATGAAGTAATCTGATCGAGGAAGCGTAGCGATTCCCCTGTTTTGTAGATCTACTAGGTATTCAATTTCGTATTAGTATTGGATTTCGGTTTGAAATTAGATTTATTCAGAAATTTTGGATCTGTTCGGCAATTTTGGATTATGTATCGGTATAAACTTTGGATATGTTTTGTGTCGTTTCCAATTTGTTCTCTTGTTTTTTGATTGGATTCGTGTTGGAAATTTGGATATACTAATTCGTCATAATAGATATCGTTTTTCGTTTTCGGATCTGCTGTGTGCAGTCTCATTCAAACGGTCCAATCGAAAGGAAAATGGTGTTCGTTTTGTCCGAATTTCGGAGCGTGTTCGGGACATCTAATCCTTCAATCTGACCGGTCGGATTATGATCCACTGCTACGGTTCGGGAGAAATCGCAACTGGAACAGTGCATTTTGTTGGTAAAACCGTAAATTCAAATTGATTTTGACTTTGATTTTGATTGAAAATTGGAAATTTGAATTTTGAATTTTGAATTTTGAAATTTGAAATTTGAAATTTGAAATTTGAAATTTGAAACTGGAAATTTGAAATTGAAAATTGGAAATTGGATTTAGTTTGGTATTTGGACTTGGTATTTGGATTTAGTTTGGTATTTGGAATTGGTTTTGGATTTGGATTTGGATTTGATTTTGCCGGACCACTGAGATTTGGAATTTGGACTTGGTTTGATTTTGGATTTGGGGTTTGATTTGATCTGGATTCGGTATTTCTTGGTTGTTTGATTTTGTACGATTAGAGATTGTGGATCTTATTGTGAATATGATAGGAAAAGATGATTGTCTATAGTCTACTAGTAACAAACTGAATAAGAAGAAGTTTGTTACATCTGCTTACCATTCGGGTATGTCATCGTCTTCCACTTCAGGTATTGATTCGTCATTGTAGACTTTGGATTCGGATGCATCTCATCATATGTCACCTCTCATATCGAACATTGTTTCGTTGTCTCATGTTTCACCCATATCTGTTTTTTGCTAGTGCTACACCAATGTCAATAGAGGGTATGACTCTATTTGTACCCCTTATATAACGCTATCCAATGTTTACAACGTTCCCACTCTTGCTTTAAATCTTGTTTCGGTTAGCCAATTGTGTAGATCTGGTTATTTTGTCTTATTTGCTGGTTCTATTTGTGCTATACAAAATCAAAAGACCCATAGAGTGATTGGGACAGGTCGTAAAATAGGGGAACTTTATCTTTTGGAGAAACTTGAAGTAACAGATGTGGATGTCTATGGTGTTGATAGTGGAAAACATATTTTACTAATATTGTTGCCTCTGGTGTTGATTTGTCTTTGTTTCGTTTGAATCCTTCATCATCTAAGTTTTATCTTTAGCATTTGTCGTCTTGGACATGTATCCGCATCGCGTTTAAATACGTTAGTCTCTACATGTACTTTAGGTCAGCTAAACACTTAATATCTCGTATTGTAGTGGTTGTAAGCTTCCAAAATTTTCGGCGCTACCGTTTAATGAAAGTGTCACTTCTTCTATTGCTTTGTTTGATATTATTCATTCTGATGTGTGGGGTCGATCTCCTGTCTCAACAAAGGATGGTTCATCCTACTAAATTTCTTTCATCGATGATTGTACACGATATTGGTGAGGTTTATTTTTGGTTGAGGGTAATTTTGTCCAGAGTTTTGTGGTGTTTCAAAGGTATTTAATGTTTGGATGGATTGTAGTGAGAGATCAGAGCTGCCTGGTTGTATTTAATTTTCATTACCCTCATTAAATGAAAGTGGTTGGGTATTTATACCCTTAATTGTGGGCCACATAGGCTTTTGGGTTGACTTATGGATTCGAGTCGAGTTCAAAGACCCATTAGTTTTAAGCAGGTAGGTAATTAGCTTAGTCATGAAGTGATTAAGTTTTTAGTACATTAGTTCAGTTCGGATGGTTCAGTGGGTGGATGTTGTCCGAATTGCCCCTGTCTGGTTCTCATAAAGAGTGGAAATAAATTCCGGACTCATCAGTAGCCCCTTTTTTAGGTTGTGTTCGAAGGCCTTTGGCAAGACCTAAAAAATAGCTCAAGTGTAATCACAACTTTGTCCGGACATTTCGAAAATGGGTAACGACTTTATCTGGACAGACTGAAACCCTTAGAAGCTGAGCAGTTTTGCCAGAGATAGTGGGACACGTGTCCTCCTCTGATTCGCCTCACCGGCTGTTTTCCTTTGAGAAAAGTGCTTCCACTCATTTCGAAAAAGTAACCTTTTAATTAATGTTGGTGACATCAGCGCCGTCTTTAATCATCATACCTATCTTTTCGTCTTCTCCTAGTTATCAAAGCATCGTTTATCTCATTAGTATAAATCAGTTCACTTTTCATTATTTTATCATCTTCATTATCTCTACTCTGTTAAACTTCAAAGCTTTCATCTCTCAAAAAACCTTTCTTTGGGTGTGAGTTTATGTTCACAGCAAGAAACTCTTTAGTAAAGGGTGGGTGGCTTAATTTCTCAGAGTTGGAAAAAGCTCAAAAGGTTGAACGAGAAAGGCGCATCACTGCAGGCCTCCCTGTTTCCCCTGTTGATAAACCGGCAACACTAAGCTCAGAGCCTGACCAGGGTTCTTCTTTGACTAAGAGTGCTAAACCTAGGAGGTTGTTCCAGTCCAACCTTTCACCAATCATCTCGGGCTCATCGGTACAAGAGTCAGAGTCTGTCGTTGAACCATAACAGGTGGTTACAAGTCTTAGAAAACCTTCCCCATTCATCGCTATAGGATCAGACGCTGATATTTCCCCGGAGAAACTGATAGATAGACGAAGGGGTCGTTTGGTTAAAGGGCAGACTGCTGGCACACAACCTAAACCACAATCCACGTCTTCAAAATCCGGGGAAAAAAGTAAAACCACAGGGCCAGAAGCACCCATCAAAATTCCCAAGGACAAGCTGTCCGGTCCGGAGGCAACTAGCTCAAGCCTTCGAAAGGAGACCTCCGGGTCCGAGCCCCAGCCGGACTCTAGACCACAAGAGGGAGAGGATGCTCAACAATCTGGAGGGCCTACTGAGCCAACTACTAGCTCTTCTCCTCCTAAAACAGCTGACAATCCCTCCATGGTAATGGGGGATGTAATGGAGGACAACATCGAAGAAGCCCCTTTTGAGACTGATATCTCCGGGCAAACAAGCAAGACTTCCATTGCTAGGAAGAGCAAAGGAAAAGAAAAAGTGTGTTTGAAACATCCGGACCTGCCGGAGTGCCTTGTGGGAAAGGTAGGGCCTTGTTTCCACAAAGTAAATGTTAAATATCTACTGGCCATGCAGAAAATCAAATACGCTTTCATTCACACAGCTGAACTTGGCCGGATGAGGACGAAGTGGGGAATTCCAGAGAATGTTAAAGTAAGGATTCCAATCAATCCGGAGACGCCCATGGACTGTAAGCTTAACGAGATTGTCATCTATACTGAGCTATTCAAATGGGGACTTAGGTTTCCCTTAGACCCAAAAATAGTCAGATATTCCCATCTGATAAAGCTTTGCCCAAGCCAGCTAAGCCCTAATGCATGGTTCACCCTCATGGCATGTATCATGGCTTCAAGGCTCTCCGGAATTCCTCTTCCGATGGAGCAATTCGCTGCTGTTGCAAGCCTCTGCAGAAATCATGGCATCCCCTTCTACCACTTCAACATGGGTGACAACTACAAGGTAGTGGATGACTTACTCGAGTCGGAGAAAGGTTGGAAGACTAAATTTCTGTTCGTCAGCGGTGCTTGGGAGAATGGGAAGAAAATTAAAGCTGGTGTCAACCCAAGCATGCTTACCAGCAGATGGCGAAGTGATGGTAACAATCTCACTAAATACTTATACTTTTACTTATAAAAACTTTTTTATCTAATTCTTGTTCTTTTGCTTTTTGGTAGTGATGCCCAAAGATTTCAGTGATTACTTAGAGGCTGGGCAGACCACCTGTGCCAAGCTAAATGCTTGGGCTGCTGAAAACTGGGGAAACCGCTTCCACAACTACTTTACCGGAGGCAACCTAACCAGATCCTATCTTTGGAATACCACCAACCGGAGGGACCTGTCTTCATAGGAATTAACTACTCCACCCCCTCCGAAAGTGATTCTACGGAAGAAAAAGGGGAAAGATGGGAAATTGGCCTTGCCGGGCAGAGCTAAAGCCCCAAGCAAGATGAAGGGTAAAAAGGTTAAGGCCAAGAAATGTGTGGTAGAGGCCAACCCTACCGAGGTGGAGGAAGCTGTCCCAACAAACCCAGAGGGACAAGATCAAGGGCAGATCGATGATGCCTTACTACAAGTGGTGGAGCAGGAGAGCACCAAGAAAGTAGCTGGGTCTCCAAAATCTCAAAAGGTCCCCAAAAAGGTCAGAAAACGGGGAGCAGAAGGTGGAGATCGGGACGCCAAGAAAAAGAAAATCTCCAAGAGAGACAAGGTTTCTCTCTGGGCTCCGGAGCCACTACCTCCTATTGACCCTACTGAACCCACTCAAGTAGAAGAGATCCCTGGTGATTTCCAAACCGGAGGGGGTGTAGGAGGGGATATCAGCATTGATGGTGTCGACATCAGCGGGCTTGAGGGGATTGGTCTTTACTTTGAAAACCTCCCCAAAGATGATTTTTCTGGGCCATACCACCCCCCAAGTTCTTCGAACCTTGTCACATTCAATGGTAGGTCTTTTTCCGTCTCAAGTGAAAGAGATGTCATTGCACATTCTTTATTGAGCAATTTCCAGCCAGTGTTTATCTTGGATTAGCAAGTGCGCAATCAGACAACCATCATCAATACCCTCAATTATGACAAGGAGAAACTGTCTAGTGACCTTCTTAGCGCCAATCAAAACACTGAGGCATTGAGGAAAGAGAATGAGGAGTTGAAGAAACGTCAGGAGGACTTGGCCAACAGGTTAGCCACTTTGGAAGGAGTTGTTAAAGAACTCCAGTTAAAGCCATCCGGCCTGGAAAGAGACCTCTTTTCATCAAAAGAGGAGGTGAAGGCCAAAGATAGCACCATTCAGGCCTTAACTAATGACAAGATCTCTCATAAGAATAGTGTGTCCAAGGCTGAGCAAGAAAAGGCTTGATAAGGAAGAATAAAAGACAAGGAGAAAATTGTGAAGAAGAAACATGATAGGAGAAAATTGCAAAGAAGAAGTACGATAGGAGGAAAATGCAAAGAGGAAATTGTGTGAGGGAAAAATTGTATAAACTATCAAAGAAGTAGCTAAAATAGGAAGAAAATAATATGTAGGGACTAAAAATGTAATAAATGGGAATTAAAGTGTGTGGGATCCGCAATTGTACTATAAAAAGACCACACACGCTTCACAGATCCCGTGATGAATTATATATTATTTTCTCTCTCTACTTAGGCAAAGCTCCCACTTTATCTCTCTAAAAACAGCTCCTAAACAAAGTTAATTTACCTATATTGACACTAAGAGATTCTCGTATCGCATAATCACCCCCAGACTTTCTCAAAACTCTTCAGTGGCGCCGTCTGTGGGAAACGAAGATCGTTCTGACGACGATCGCTTCCTGGAAATAATTTCTGTTCCGAGGAAAACTATGGAAGAGCAAGGGGACGATTTTGTCAACAATTGCGAGGAGAACCTATTGGGCGATGACTACCGGAACGACATGGAGTACGAGGGACAAGGGGGCCAGCGAGTCGGAGACACTTTCAATAACTCAGACCTCTTGGCTCGAAGGAATGAACTGTTGCTGGAGATTGAAAGATGGAAGGTAGAAAAGGAAGCCGTACAGGTAAATCTTCGTTCCGAGATAAGGAGGGAGCCAACTGATGAAAAAGAGGAGCGCGAAAACGGATTTTTTCTTAAGAACATAGACGATAGATACAGGGGGTACGAGCGGCGATCGTCGAGGAGGAGAGAAAAGCGACATTTGGATTCGCCTGACTCGAGCGATTATTCTCGATATAGTTCATCGGAGTCGTCCTCTCGGAAAAACCACAGAAAGAAAAAGCACGGTTGAAAACACACTGATTACCGAAGGGGAAGAAGCTCGGAGAGAAAGTCTCCGAAGGAGAAGAGTTACCGCGCTCAGTTCGACGGTCAGGATTATGGCGAAGCGAAGTTTCCTGTTAGAAAAGATGAAATGGGCCCGCGAAATTCGGAGTGGCAGCATCAATATACTATGCCATCCGAGGAGGGGCTGTACTTTCCGAGTAATGACAATATGAGATCCAACGTCTATCGGACGTGTCACAATTGAAGAGCTTCTCCTCTGTCCCTGGAAAGTTTGGTGGGAAACCTCCCAAAGCATTTCGATATCTCGAAGCTAGAAAAATTCGATGGGACGCAAGATCCGGATAATCACATCGAACAATTCAAAAACTTCATGATTAACTTCGACGACGATGATAAGTTGTTGTGTAGAGCATTTTCTCAGACCTTCAAGGGGGTAGCTTCCAAATGGTATAATAAGCTTCCGCAGGGCCCGATAAAGAATTTCGACATGTTCTGGAATGTCTTCAGACAACACTTCGTGGGAAGCAAAACTTTCCGAGCTAACGGGGACACGATAATCTACTGCAGACAAAAGGTTGGGGAGAGCTTGAAGAACTACGCCAATCGGTTTCTCAAAACAAAAACGGACATGGAGTATTGTAAAGATTCAGTGGCACTTGCAGCTTTCACGATGGGCCTACTCCCTGGATTGTTGAAGGATACAGTGGCGGAGAGTCAGGCAATGACCTTTGGAGCATTGTTGGATCAAGTCGAGAAGAGAATTCTGGTGGAGGAGACTCAGGCATCATAGAAAGGATCCGGGGATCAGTTGGATCAGAATCAGTTCCAAAGATCTGAGCCGAGTAGCCAAGGGCCCCGTACCAATGTTCAGGCCAAAAGTACTGGTCAATATCCGCCGAAGCAGAAAACGAACCCCCAATACTATGGCAACCAGCAAAATTACAATCAAGGAACAAGACCCATGTCGAATTATGGGTTCGACCAGATTATTTTGCGGAGTTGACGGAAAATGTTGCCGCTATATTTAACAAGGCGAGATCTACAGTACCATTCAGGAAGCCTTTTCCTATACAGACTCTCAGGGAAAGTAGAAGTGTTAATAAGTATTGCAAGTATCACGAGGATATTGGGCACGATACCAAGGACTGCATAGCTTTGAAAAAAGAAGTGCAAGCTTTGAACGAGAATGGAATGTTGTTAGAGTATGTCAAAAAGCACTCCCAGAAGAACGCCGTGGTGAAAGCTGTCACAAAGAACACTGATACAGCCATGGTAATATCCGACGAGGTCGACGATTTTGACATTGAACAAGAATATTTGGATCCCAAGGGGGGGAGGAATAATATGAATATGGTGGAAGAGGTTATTCCGAGGGGGAGGGTGAATAGCCTTTGTGCTTTCTTCGATTCACTAGCAATTTTTGTTGGAGACACTATTGCGGGAAATTCCAATAGTTCGCGAAAGAGGCACATGGTCATCCTGACTACCCAGATCGAAGCAGGGGTGTCAGCACAAATGCACCGATTACCCTCCCCCATCATTTGTTTTGACGACGATGATATGCGAAATATTGAAGGCCCGCATGAGGATGTAGTGGTGATCGCCGCGAGCATCGCTGGGGATCAAGTTTAGAAGATATTTATCGACACAGGAAGCTCAGCGAATATCTTGTTTATGAGCACTTACAGGAGAATTTCTGACCCACCAGTTATCCGACGGTCCGACAGAACTATAGTAGGTTTTACTGGTGCCACAACAGTGGTAGTGGGAGAGTTTCAGTGTGTGGTCGAGTTGGGTCGTGGGCCGTTCAAGAAAGAGGTGGAGGTATTGTTCATCGTTGTTGACGCGCCGACTTCGTATAATGCTATTCTGGGTCGTTCTTGGTTGTCCAGAATGCATGGTGTAATTTCAACGGTACATTAGTGCCTAAAGTATGTGGTAGGAAACAATGTCGGGATAATCAGAAGTAGCCAGAAAATGGCTCGAGAGTGTTACCAGATAGCGTTATCCTCGAAGGGAGTTCGAGTAGAGGGGTCAAGCAAAGTATAGCAGTTAAAGGGGCCTCCCTCCAAAGTCATCCCATGTGATGATCCGAGGGAGACCCCCGGATTTCTGGTCCCGGAAGAAGATTCCGCGGCCCATGAATTTGAGAGTGGCAAATCTTTGAAGATCGGAGTAAAACTTCCTTCTGAGTTCAGAGCGAGACTAATTGCATTTTTATCTAACAAACTTGATATGTTTGCTTGGTGTACACAGGATGTCACAGGATTACCACCGGAGGTCATATGTCATAAACTTGTCGTACGACTCGATATTCGACCCATTGTCCAGAAGAGGAGGCCCGTTTCCCCGGAAAAGGCTACAACTATTCTTTTGGAAGTAGAGAGGTTGCTAAGCATAGGCCATATTTGTGAGTCGCATTATCCTGCTTGGGCATCGAATCCGGTCATAGTTAGGAAAAAGAATGGCAAATGGAGGATGTGTGTCGACTTTACATCTAAACAGAGCTTGTCCTAAAGATCCGTTCCCGGTGCCACGTATCGATCAGTTAGTATATTCGACTTCAGGTAATAGATTGTTGTCCTTCATGGACGCGTATTTAGGGTACAATCAAATCCGGTTGGACGTTCATGATGAAGAAAGTACTTCGTTTATTACCGGGAGAGGATTATACTGCTACAAAGTTATGCCATTCGGTTTGAAAAACGCGGGGGTAACTTATCAACGCTTGGTCAACAAAACCTTTGAGGACCAGATCGGCAGGAACATTGAAGCATATATTGATGATATGTTAGTCAAAAGTTTGCAAGACGAGGATCACTTTGCTGACCTGGAAGAGACTTTCAATAATCTGAGTAAGGTCAACTTGAAATTGAACCCAGAAAAGTGTATTTTTGGGGTACGATCGGGTAAGTTCCTCGGATATATGATCAGTGAGAGAGGTATTGAGGCTGACCCGGATCAAATAAAGGCTTTAATTACTATGAATCCACGTCGAAATATCAAGGAAGTCCAAATCTTGACAGGGAGATTGGCAGCATTGAACAGGTTCATTTCTCGATCCTCGGACAAATGTGCACCTTTCTTTAAGGTACTACGCAATGCCAAACACTTTCATTGGACTGATGAGTGCTCAGAAGCTTTTCGTAAAATTCAGGAATGTTTGATATCCCCTGATATTCTGTCTAAACCATTGGTGGGGGAAAGATTGATTATCTATGTAGCAGTGTCCGATTGTGTGGTCAGTGCTGTTCTACTTCGCGAGGAAGAATCTATTCTGCAACCCATCTATTATGTCAGTAAGAGTTTGTTGGATGTGGACAAAACGATATCTTAAGTTAGAGAAGGTAGCTTTGGCTTTGGTAACGACGGCCAGAAAGATGAGACTTTACTTCCAGGCACACCCTATAGTTGTTTGGACGACTTTTCCCTTAAAGGGTCTGTTACAGAGGCCTGATATCTCTGGAAGAATGACTAAATTTTCAGTTGAACTAGGAGATTTTGACATAACATTTGAGCCTCGAACGACGATAAAAGCTCAAGTTTTAGCTAATTTTTTGGTCGAATTCCATTCGGACAGAGAGGATAAAGAGGTCGGTGATCATGTTGATGAGATGGAGTGGTTGGTACGAACGGATGGTGGGTCGAACATTTCTGGAAGTGGGGTGGGTGTCCAGTTGATTTCTCCATAAGGAATAGCTATGTTCCAAGCCATTCGATTTGGGTTCAAGGCAACCAACAACGAAGCAGAGTATGAAGCTGCGTTAGCAGGTTTGCGTTTAGCTCACATATGTGGGGCCAAAAAGGTCAAACTGGTCAGCGATTCGCAATTGGTGATAAACCAAGCCTTGGGAGAGTCTGAGGCCCGAAAAGATAAGCTAATACAGTATTTGAAAGCGTTAAAAGATTTGGTATCCAAGTTTGAGGAAGTCAAGTATGAGCATATTCGAATAGAATCAAATGTTGTCCCAGATTCTCTGGCCTCCGCCTCACGAACGGAGGGGTACCCTTGGGTTTTGATTCAGGAACATCCTTCGATCGTGGTTGATGCGGAGCAACCAATGCACGTTAGCGATGAAAGAAATATGGTCACAGGCGATTGGAGGGCAGCTATCATCGATTTCTTGAAAAATGATACTTTACCTGTCGGAAAGTACGAGGCTAGGAATATCAGGTTCAAGTCCCATGGGTATATCATGCTGGGAGGTGTGTTGTATAAAAAATCTCTGATTCGGCCATTATTAAGGTGTCTGAACAATGACGAGTCGCAAATCATCCTGTCTGAATTGCATGATGGGGAAGGTTTTGCCCATTGCGGGTACAACGCATTAATTCGACGGGTGTTTCTGGCTGGTTACTATTGGTCGACTATTGCTTCAGATGCAAAAGATCTAGTAAAACGATGTGACATGTGTCAACGCTATGCCAATGTGATCCATAAGCCTGGGGTATTCTTAGAGAGTATTTCCAAAGCAGTCCCATTCGATAGGTGGGGCATTGATTTAGTCGGGCCTTTACTGATGGCATCCGGGGGTAGGCAGACCATCATTGTAGCAGTGGATTACTTCTTTAAGTGGGTAGAAGCGGAACCATTAGCAGGAACAAAGGCCAAGGATGTGATCAAATTTGTTGTGTCAAACATTTGCTGTCGTTTTGGCGTGCCATTGCAAATCACAACGGATAACGGACCTCAGTTCGATAAGAAGGAGTTCAAAAGTTTTTGCGTCTCCAGGGGCATACGATAATGTTTTTCTGCCCCATTTCACCCTCAAGCTAATGGGAAAGTGGAAGTGACTAATCTCACAATTCTCGATGGTTTGAAAAAGAACTTGGAAGGAAAGGCGAGAAAATGGTCTGACTACTTGTAGGAGGTGTTGTGGGCTTACAGAACAACTCCACGAACGGCCACGGCTGTATCTCCATTTGCCTTAGTCTACGGAATGGACGCCATTGTCCCCCCAGAGATTGTTTTCCCTTCACATCGTGTGGCAACATATGCAGAAGACACAAATGACCAAAGCAGAGTACTGGCTTTAGACTTGGTTGAAGAAAAAAGACAACGAGCGCAGTTGACGTCCCTCCACTATCAGACTCTTATGAGGAGTCGATATGCCTCTAAAGTAAATCACAGAGGCTTTAAGGTAGGAGATAAAGTCCTACGTAAATTTTTCCTGCATACGAAAGACAAAAGCCTAGGTAAATTGGGACCAAATTGGGAGGGCCCTTTTGAGGTAACCGAAAAATTAAAACCGGGCACGTATCGGCTAAAAGACAAGGAAGGGCGATATCTCCGTCTCCCATGGAACATTGAACATTTAAAATTGTATCTTGAATGAGGAGCTAGTTAGCAAGTAATGTTTGTACATTTTTTGTATTCTCCAGTAAACAAACATAGCGAGGGCATACTCTTTCCTACCCTGTTAGGCACATGAAGGTTTTAATGAGGTGTTTCTATGAGCTGCTTAATACAAAGAATTCTTTGCCTTAACTATTATTTGGGTCACAACAAGCTGTGCCTCGAATTGTTATCTATTCGAATTATTATGTGGGTCACATTAGTTTGTGCCTCGGATATTCTTTGCCTTAACTATTATTTAGGTCACAGCAAGCTGTGCCTCAAATTGTTATCTCTTCGAATTATTATGTGGGTCACATTAGTTTGTGCCTCGGATATTCTTTGCCTTAACTATTATTTGGGTCACAGCAAGCTGTGCCTCGAATTGTTATGTCTTCGAATCATTATGTGGGTCACATTAGTTTGTGCCTCAGATATTCTTTGCCTTAACTATTATTTGGGTCCCAACAAGTTGCGCCTCGAATTGTTATCTCTTCGAATTATTGTGTGGGTCACATTAGTTTGTGCATCAGATATTCTTTGCCTTAGCTATTATTTGGGTCACAGTAAGTTGTGCCTCGAATTGTTATCTCTTCGAATTATTCTTGATTTGGGTTACAACGAGTCGTGTTCCGAAGGTTTTGTCACAAATGGTATGATAACACAAGTGGAAAATACAAACATCAACTAGAAAGTCAGCATACTACATCATGCCTTAGTCACAAAACATACAAAAAGAGCCCCATAAGGCCATAAACAAAAAATATCACAATACCCCACATTTGTTTTTTCTTAGTCACATTTGTTTTTTCTTAGTCTGAATTCTTCGAGGAGACACTCCCCTCCGTTTCTGATCCTTCGCTATCGCTCACCACTATGTTGGGAGGACGAAGTTCCGGGGGGAAAAGCTTCCAAAAACTCCCCAAATCATATTCAGGATGTTCAGCATAGATTTGGGTGATTAACCCTGCTCGAGTTATGGCATCCCGGGCATTCAAGTTACTTGTGCACGTAGCTGCATAAGCATTCACGGCCTTATCTTTTTCCTCCTCGACTTGTCTAGGGAAGTTTTCAACCCGCTTTACTAACTGATCTCGATCTTCTTTCACTTTTTTAAAGCTCGCAGTACAGTCCTCGAATCCGTCACAGGCTAGACGATGTCCTTTCTTGTATTCAGCTATCAATTTTTCTTGGGCATCGGTCTTTTTCTTATACAGATCCCTCTCTTCCTGACCGCACCTCTCCAGCATCACCACATAATTTTCAGAGGCAGATAAACGCTCATACAAAGCATCTGTTTGGCTCTCTATGACTGCGTGCTGTTTTTTGGCTTCTTCGAGCTGAGAAGCAGCCAACAACAACTTAAATTTGTAATGATTTTTCCGCTTCTCAAGGTGTTGCATCTTCTTTCCCCTATTAACTAAGGTATGCAGCAATCGTCGAAGATTTAGCGAGAATTCATCGTCCAGAGGAACTTCGAAGGAGCTTGTCGAAGACCCTGACGTTGTAGAGTCAAAATCAGAAAACCCACCACCAAGAGTATCTGGGTTAATATGCGGAGGAGGATTGCTCCGAGGAATTGGGAGAGGTGCTAGCTTTGGACTATTTTCGAGGGGGGCAGGGCTTGATGTTTCAGTAAGAGGCGAGCTTGGTGTTTGATATGAACGTTCTTTGGGTGAATCACCACCACCTCTTCCAGGTTCACTTGATATTTCTTGAATTTCATCAGCCTGAGCAGTTTCCTGTTTATCATCCGGTGTTTCACCATCTTCGGATAATTCTAGGATGGGTTCTAGGATAGCTTTATTCTTCTTTTCTTTTGCCTTGGCGCCCTTTTTTGGTGGAAGTATGGAAGTGTGGATGGAGAATCATATTTAGATGACACAGCATTGATTGAGGGAGGTAGCTCTTGAATGTCAACTGTCCCTTCACGACCTAACTGCTGCTCTTCACGAACTAACTGCTGCTCTTTAGTAGAAACCTTCTCGTCAGGATCTCCAAGATGACTCTTCAAACGGGAGCGTTTGGGAAGATAAATCACAATATCTTTTTGGCTCACGCGCTCCATAACCTCTTGTTCTGATGGAGGAGCGATCAATCCTCTCATGCTAATTCGTTCGAGGGGGTTGAGCCTCCACAATCGACTCCTGGCTAGATTATTATCCATGAAGCAGAGTCAAAATCGGTTCTCCCAGTGATCTTTGGCCCACAGGTGGAGTTTGGTGAACATGTTAGTGGCACTTTCAACATATTCGGTATAAGGCTTCGATACCCTAGTCATAGCTGCAAAAAGTAGGTAGCCAACATAAAGTATAGTCACATATCAAAATTCGATGCAAAATAAGTAGCTTAGAAGGCCAAAAACTTACATTTGTTGGTCCACATCAGAGACAGTTTGTGAGAATTTGAAGGGGTAGCTTCTGACCCTGTCTCGCAGTAGCCGGAGAGGAACACGAATTGCTGCCTCCATTTCTTGTCAGCCTCTAACAGATCTTTCAAGATTTTTTGTCCCCGGTTGAAAGTTAACGAATAGAATGGAAAGAAAGGATTTTTGGCCAGACCAGCAAGGCCGATAAGCTGCTCTAACGAAAATTTGTGACCTGAGAGCCTAGAGGCCATAATACAGGCCATCAGAGTAAACTACATATTGGGGCCAACTTGGGAAGGACAAAGGTCTATTTTCGCCAAATATTTGATGAAGAAGGG
The DNA here is from genome assembly GCA_036936605.1 of Limnanthes douglasii subsp. nivea. Lineage (NCBI taxonomy): Eukaryota > Viridiplantae > Streptophyta > Magnoliopsida > Brassicales > Limnanthaceae > Limnanthes > Limnanthes douglasii. Next base: position 54,134,440 of record JAUPFV010000005.1, read on the forward strand.
GTCTAAGGGATACCTTAGCCCCCAATTCATGATCTCAGTATACACTACTAACTCATTATCCCTCACTGACAAAGGAGTCTCACTTTCCGACGGGAACCTAATCCTAATATAGGAGGGAATGCACCATCGAGTCCTCAGCATAGGCTCCTCGGCTTGTGAAAAATACTTGTATTTTATATTGTGCAGAGCTACCATGTGTTTATTTTCGATTCCCCGAATATTATGACCGGCGATGGCATCCAGCTCTAAGGTTAACATAATATCTCCTTTGGATTTTGGGGCAATCTGACGAGCTTGCTCTTCGGATATTGTTCGAGAAGAGGAGGTTGCGTTGCTCGGGGACCCTAAAGAGGGGATTATGGGCACTTTTGGTTTGAGGGACACTGCTGCAATTGTTTTTCCTTTGGAATCAAGGCTTTCGCCTCGTCTGTTTTGCATGTCCTCTTCGGTTATGATCATTTTCGAAGGAGAAAACCGAGTCCCATGAATGGCCATAGAGGGAGTAGAGAGCAGACTTGACTCATTAGAATCCTTTTTACGAGGAGGGCTGGTAGATGTCCGAGGAGGGCTGGTAGATATCCGAGGAGGGCTCTCGATGTTTTGTCATGGAAACAGGCTCTCGAATGACCAGCGACGTCTGCTTAGCATGTTTTTGCTCCTGCGAACTCTTCCTATCTTTATGAGGTCTCTTTCTCTTCCCAGATGAGTGTTTGTGCTGTCTATCTTCACCTATGCTTCCGAGGGGATTAGGATCACTACGTAGGCTTTGTCGTGCGAATTCGAGGGGAATAATCGCAGTCGAATCTGTTGAGGGAGGCCAGGAACCAAAGAAAGTAGTAACAGATGGTTGGGTTGGGGCCTCACGTATTCCCCAGCAGCAACTCTCTCCTCGAACCTTTTGCTGATCAACAACCACTTAGGAATCCGACGGGGTCTATTCGCCAGTTTTCTCTCTCTAGAAAAGTTTGAACAAAAGTTGGAGTAATGAGGGGAGGAGATCCGTATTTATAGATGAAGGTGGGCCTTCCGGATAGACTAGGCCCGGGGACTTTTACTGGTGTTTGCCTAGGGGCATTATGGGCCACATAAGTGAAAAATTGTACTAACACATAAGCCACAGGGGAAGATGCAGAGATTTTCTAGTCAGAAAGTGTCTTGGGAATATGAAGCGTTTCTAAAAAGATATGCTGACAAGCATTTTCGGCTGTTGACGTCATGACGGACAGATTAATCCTGGCACCATATTTAGCCTTGAAATTGATAGTTTTGGCACGTTGACACAGTGAATATCGAGGGGCTCATATGGCTAAAATGGTGCAAGGATTATGGGGCCCCAGTTATCAGAATTAATTCGAAGAAAGGTGATTTTCGAGGAAGATTATTTGGCATCGAAAGATTCGAGGGAACTAGTTATCAGGATTAATTCGAAGAAAGGAAATTTTTGAGGAAGATTTTCTGTCTTCGAAAGTTCGAGGCAAATTATTAGGGTATCAAATTGTTTTTTGTACTTTGCCTGAAGAAGAATTATACGAGGAAATTTAAAATGAATAATCTGAGAATCCTTCACAGTCCCAGTAAAAGAACTTTTATTAGGACTGGGGGGCTACTGATAAGGAAGAATAAAAGACAAGGAGAAAATTGCAAAGAAGAAGTACGATAGGAGAAAAATGCAAAGAGGAAATTGTGTGAGGGGAAAATTGTATAAACTATCAAAGAAGTAGCTAAAATAGGAAGAAAATAAGATGTAGGGACTAAAAATGTAATAAATGGGAATTAAAGCGTGTGGGGTCCGCAATTGTACTATAAAAGGACCACACACGCTTCACAGATCCCGAAATGAATTATATATTACTTTCTCTCTCTACTTAAGCAAAGCTCCCACTTTCTCTCTCCAAAAAGAGCTCCTAAACAAAGTTAATTTACCTATATTGACACTAAGAGATTCTCGTATCGCATAATCACCCCCGGAGTTTCTCAAAACTCTTCAAGGCTGACTTGTTACGGGAGCAGGAGAAAACAATCCAGGCTAGGATGAATGCTTATACCAATGAGGTGATAGATTCTCAGGAGGCAAGGTATGTTGAGGTCAGGTCAGATATGGTTCTGCTTTTTCATGAAAAAATTCCGAAGAAGACCTTGGGAGATTTATGGCGATTCGTGGAGTACGAAGACATTCCTCATCATACCATGTCTGTTGGTGATAAGTACAACTACTCCAGTGAAGACACCTCTGATGAAGAAGAAGAGACTAGGGAGAGTCCGGATGATGACCCAAAGAAGAAAAAGCCAAGTGGGACTGAGCCATCATCAAAAGCTCAGTCTTAGAGTATCAATTATCTTTTTTAATTTTCTCGTGATTGAACCAAAGTCCTTGGATGGCCAAGGAATTTTTGTAACCATGTCCGGTCCTTTTCCGGATAAACCTTTCTTATTTTGACAATTTAAAGTCCTTGGATGGCCAAGGCACTCCGTATGTTTTAATGGGTAATTTCATTTTGCACAACCCTTGCATTCTTTTATAATTTTTCAATTTTGATGGCTAATGTTTAAACAACCCTTAATTATTTCACAAGTATTTTAAAGTGAGAGTGTTTAAATTCTTCGATGTCAAATGTTTAAGTAGTCATCACTCCTCCAATTTAACCCGGTCTATTTAATAAAAAACTTCAACGAAAACTACTTACTCAAAATACTCCGAATATTTTAAGAAAGCATCACATTTTATAAAAAAGACTGGACACCTCATTAAAACCTCCCCGAGCCACCAGGGAGGAAAGAGTATGCCCCCAAATATTTACATGAATTTTCAAATAAGTAAATATTTACATAGTTTTTACTCCAAGTACAAACGAAGGTGCTCGATGTTCGAGGGGTAATTCAAAATCCTTCCATCTTTGTCTTGGAGTCGGTATGTACCAGGCTTAAGCTTTTCATTGACCACATAGGGTCCTTCTCAAGTTAGAGCCAACTTACCGAACTGCTTCTCTTTAGTATGTAGGAAAAAATTTCGCAATACCTTATCCCATAGTTTAAAATCCCTTCTCTTAAGTTTAGAAGCAAACCTGATTCTCATCAAACCTTGATAGTGTGCAGCTCTAAGGTGAGCCTTAACTCTTCTTTCTTCTATCAAGTCAAGCTAGCCTCTGACTGCCACTTCGTTTGCGTGTTCAGAAAAATTATGAACTCAAAATGAAGGGAGAGTAGCTTCTATGGGAGCTATGGCATCCATCCCATATACCAATGCAAAAGGAGACTCTTGTGTTGCAGCCCCGGGAGTGGTCCGGTAAGCCCACAAAACTTCTTGCAAGTAACTTGGCCATTTTCCACCAGCCCCTTCTAAATTCTTCTTTAGACCGGACAATATTGTCATGTTGGCCACTTCGACCTGACCATTATCTTGTGGGTGGAAAGGAGAAGAGAAGCAATGTTGTATGCATCTAGAGGCACAGAAATTCTCTATTTCTTTGTTGTCGAACTGTGGTCCATTGTCTGTGGTTATTTTTTGTGGAATTCCAAATCTGCAACAGATGTTGGATAGAATGAATTTCATAATAGCTTTTGATGTTGTACCTGCCAATGGAGCTGCTTCTATCCACTTGGAGAAGTAATCAATAGCAACAATTATAGTTCTACACCCTCCAGATGTCATAGGTAGAGGCCCAACCAAATCCAAAGGGATAGCTGGGATATGAATTTCATTGCTATATCTCTGGCATGGGTCACACTTTTTTACCAACTCCTTAGCATCTTACATTATGGAGGGCCAGTAGTACCCAACTAACAAAACTCTTCTTGTTAGGGCCCTGAATCCGCAGTGAGTTGATCCCTCACCATCATGCAACTCAGAGAGCACTATTTGAGACTCATCGACCCCCAAACATCGTAAGAGGAGTTTACTATAAGACTTCTTATAAAGAATATCTCTAAGGATGACAAAACCACGAGCCTTGTACTTTACGTTTCTTGCTATTGCTTTTTCTGGAGGCAAGATGCCATTTGAGAGATATTGAAGGAGAGGAAATTTCCAATATTGAGGCTGCTTTATCTGTATATTCAAACTTTCTTCTTCCTTATCCGGATTGATTTAAATTGATGGGCATTCTTGCACATGTATCCAAGGGTAGGACTCAGAGTAGGCTATGGTTGCCAAGGAGTCTGCCAGTGTATTTTCTGTTCGAGGTATTTGCTCATAAGTGACGCTTTTGAAATTAAGTGCCACTTCTTTGAGGATGAATAAATATTTAATGAGCTGTTCTTTCTTAGCTTCAGACTGACCCTGTGCATGATGGATAAGAAGCCGGGAGTCGCTCATTAACCTGACTCTTTTGGCTCCACAAATGATAGCTAACTTTAAACCAGCTATAGCAGCCTCATATTCGGATTCATTATTAGAAGCCCTGAATGCAAAGCATATAGCCTGGTACATTCTGTCACCGTACGGAGAGGTTAAACATATCCCAGCTCCACAGCCCATGGTGCTTGAGCCACCGTCAGTCCGGATGATCCATACTTTTTTATCTTTTACTTTGGTTGCTTGTTTAGTATCTCTATCTGAGTGAAATTCAACTAAGAAATCTGCCACTGCTTGGGCTTTAACTGCTGTCCGAGGGTCAAAATCAATATCATAGTCTCCCAATTCTACCGACCACTTGGTCATTCTACTTGAAATGTCGGCCTTTTGGTGAACGTTTTTCAATGGGAAAGATGTCCGGACAATAACAGGGTGAGCCTGAAAATAAGGTCTCATCTTTCTCACAGCAATCACCAGGACTAGTGCTAATTTTTCAATCTTCAAATAGCGTTTTTCTGCATCAATCAAACTCTTGCTAATGTAGTACACCGGACGGGGATAATTATCTACTTCCCTTAACAACACTGCACTTATGGCACAACTAGAGGCTGCCAAGTATACGAAAAGAGTCTCTCCATCAACAGGTTTAAACAAATTCTTGGGAGAGGACAAATGCTTCTTGATTTCATTGAAGGCCTCATCACACTGTGAGGACCAATCAAAGTCATTTGCACCTTTTAAAGTCTAAAAAAACGGGGCACACCTGTCTGAAGACCTTGAAATGAAACGGTTTAGTGCAGCCAGCCTCCCAGTCAATCGTTGTACTTCTTTAATATTCCGAGGAGGCTCCATTTGCAGTAAAGCATTAAGCTGGTCCGGATCAGGCTGTATCCCTTGCTCACTTATCACGTATCCCAAGAATTTCCCGGGCTGCACTCAAAAGACACACTTCTCTGGGTTTAATTTCAATTTTCCTTTTACGAGGTTAGTAAACGTTTCTTGGAGATCTGCCAAGTGTAATTCTTCGTCCACACTTTTCACCATCATGTTGTCGATGTAAACCTCCATGTTTCTTCCAATTTGATCAGCAAAAGCCTTGTTTACCAACCTCTAATAAGTAGCCCCAACATTTTAAAACCCAAATGGCATCACCTTGTAACAATGAAGGCCCCTATCAGTAACAAATGTAGTATGTTCTTGATCCTTCAGATCCACTTGAATCAGATTATACCCGCAGAAGGCATTCATAAAGGTTAGTAGCTTGTTTCTAGATGTGGAGTCCACCAACTGATCAATCCGGGGGACCGGGTATAAATCCTTTGGGCAAGATCTGTTGAGATCTTTGAAATCGATGCACATACGCCATTTGCTATTTTTGTTTTTTACCAATACCGGGTTGGCCGTCCATAAAGGGTATTGAGATTCCTTTATGTGCCCCATTTTAGTAAGCCGGTCGACTTCTTGAACTATGACATCAACCTTTTCCTTAGAAAATGCTCTTCTCTTCTGTGCCACATGTGCTATGTCTCTTCAGATGGACAATTTGTGTGATATAATATCTGCTGGTACTCCGGTAACATCAGCATTGCACCAAGCAAAAACATGCTGATGGTCTTTCAAGAATTTTAACATTTTACTTTTTTATTCCGATGTCATCTTGGATCCTATCTTGACACTTTTTCCTAAAGCCAGAGAGTGAGTTTCAACTTCTTCAATTGGTATTAAAACACCAGAGGTATCTCCGGGGTCATCTATTTCACCCTCTCCCCCAGAGGGCCCCTCAAACTGCTATTCCTCATTGATCCGAACTGCCCCCAACGTCCGAGGACCAGTACAGTTGCATAACATTCTCTTGCTACTTTTTGGCTGCTCCGAACAACTCCCACTTGTCCTTGATCATCATACTTCAAACACTGGTGGACTGTTGAGGCCACGACATGCATCCTCGAGAGCCAAGACCTCCCTATAATAGCGTTATAACAAGTGGGACAATCCACCACAACGAATAGTATTCTAACCATCTTTTTAAAAAGGCCTTTGCCCAATAACACCTCCTCATCGAACTCCCCGATCACATCTGCTGAGCTTCCAGTGAATCCCACAGTTGATCTTTTCGAACGCTGAAATACTGCTGGATTCTTTATTTTTTTGTAGGAAGTTAAAAAGAGGATATTGGCTGAACTTCCGGTATCCACCAAAATTCGCCTTACATCATTGCCTCCAATGGATGCTCCTATGATCACAACATCTTCATGTGGACCGGCAATATCCCTCAGATCATCCTTGTCAAAAAGAATAAAAGAAAAAGGAATTTGCGATTGATAGGAGGTCATGCCTCCTTCAACATGGGTAGCTAAAGTATGAACGTGCCTCTTTCTTGAAGAAGTAGTTGGTGCAGTCATGGTGTCCCCTCCGAATATTGTAAATGATTCAAAAAAGTTAATAAGTCCGGACACCATCTTGCAACGCTCCATGAGAACACCCATTTTATTCCGGGTCGGATCAGGGTCCAAGTATTCTGACTCTACATCGAAACTCTCGATTATCATCATAGCCCCATCCAGAGCGGATGTGCCTGCATTATTTGTGGTATAGATAATAATCGCCTGAGGGTAGGCTGGTAATTTCAGTTGGTGTTTTATGGTGGTATGTGGGTGTTTAAGTGGTGGTGTGTGGATGTTTTAGATGTTTAGAGAGTAGAGAGATAATTAAGCAGCTTGGTAGCAGTTAATTTTCATTACCCATAGTTAATGCGGGTGGTTGGGTATTTATAGTGTGATGTTTGGGCCCTTATGGGCTTTCGGGTCATGTTTAATGGACCCGGGTCATGTTCAAAGACCCATGAGCTCTAAGTAGGAGAGCAAGTAGCTTAGTCAAGAAGTGTTTAGGTTTTTTAGTACTTTTGTCATAGTTCGGACAGTCCTATGGTCATAGTGTTCGAAGTGATCTGTCCGGTCCATGTGATCTGTCCGATCTGTCCGGTCCGGAGGCTTTGGACTGATCTGTCCCTGTCCGGGGAGCATGCTGAATTCGGACTCATCAGGAGCCCCTTTTTTACGTGTTTGAGCAAGTATTCTTGTCAGAGACCTGAAAAACAGTTTGATGTTAGAAGTAGCTTTCAATCCGGACAGGTCTATGGGTTTACCCGGACAGATAAAGCTTCACGAATTCAAAACGGTTTTTGCCAGAGTTTGTGGGACACGTGTCATAATCTGATTGGTTGCTTTAGCCGTCTTTTAATCATTGCCAAACTTTTCGAATTCTCCTAGGAATCAACTACTTTTTTCAGATTTACTATAAATTCAACTTCACTTTCCACTGTTTTACTATCTCTTTCACATTTACTCTGCAAATTTACTCAGAGCTTTCTCTCTCTAAAGCAAAGATTTTCTTGGTGGTTTATGTTTATAGCAAGAACTGCATTGATCAAAGGTGGGTGGCTCAACCTTTTTGAGTTGGAGAGAGCACAAAAAGTTGAGAAGGAGAGACGAATAGCAGCAGGGCTACCTTCATCACCCGTTGACAAACCAGTTGCCTCCGTTACAGAGTCAGATTGAGGCTCGTCCTCCTCTAAAGGTACTAAGCCTAAAAAACTATTTCAATCCACCCTCTCGCCTATAGTCTCTGGTTCCTCAGTTCAGGAGTCAGTACCTGCTGTGAGCCAGGAGTTACAGTCACAAGTTTTAGGAAACCTTCTCCTTTTATCGCTATGGGATCAGACACAGAGCACTCTCCGGAGAAGTTGGTGGTTAAGAGGACAAGCCGGTTGGTAAAGGGGCAGGCCTCCAAGAATACTCCCTCAAAATCGGGGGCAAAAAATAGCAGCTCTCGGTCCGGAGTGCCCCTCAGAGCTCCCCGGGAAAGGCCATCCGGTCCGGAGGCGAGCAAACCAGTACTCCCAAGAGAGACCTCTGCCTCAAAGCCCCAGCCTGAGACTAGGGGTCAAGAAGACATTGAAAACCAGCAGTCCGGAAGCCAGGCTGTGCCAAGTTTGAGCCCTCCCCGGACCACTGCCACTGATATTCCTCCAACGATCATGGAGGAAAGAATGGAGGACTCAGTTGAAGAAGTCCCTTTTGAGTCTGAGCCATCCGGCCAGCCTAGTAACACTGGCGTTGCCAAAAAAGATAAGGGCAAAGAAAAACTGTGCTTGAGGCATCCGGATCTGCCGGAGTGTCTCAAGGAGAAAGTAGGGCCTTGTTTTCACAGGGTCGAACTTAAATACCTCTTGGCCTTACAGAAGACCAAGTATTCTTTTATCCATACGGCCGAACTAGGTCGAATGCGCACAAAATAGGGGATCCCAGAAAACGTGAAGATAAGGATTCCGATAGATCCTGAAACCCTTATGGATTGCAAGCTAAATGAGCTGGTCATCTTCATAGAGCTCTTTAGCTGGGGACTCAGATTCCCATTGGACCCGGAGATCGTCAGATATTTTCACCTCGTCAAGCTCTGCCCGAGCCAGCTGAGCCCCAACGGCTGGTATACTCTGATGTCATGTATCATGGCATCCAGGCTGTCCGGGATCCCTCTCCCTATGGAAGAGTTTGCAGAAGTGGCCAACCTTTGCAAACATCACCAATTCTCCTTCTACCATTTCAATATGGGGGACAGCTTCAAGGCTATCAATGATCTGTTGGAGTCTGAGAGCAAATGGAGGAGCCAGTTTTTGTTTGCCAGTGGCGCCTGGGAAAACGACAAGAAGATCAAGGCCGGAGAGAACCCAAGCCTCCTCAGAAGCAGGTGGAGGAGTGACCGTAAGTTTCACACTTCAAATCTTTGTCCATTTCTTCCTTTTTTAAGTTGGTTTAAATTAACTGGTCTCTTTTTTGTTTTAACAGAACTTCCTAAAGAGTTCGGGGACTACTTGAAGGCCGGACATGTCGCTTGTGGTAAAATCAATGCCTGGGCCGCAGAGAACTGGGGGAACCGATTCCACAGTGCCTTCACAAGTGGAAATCTGGCAAGGTCTCACATGTGGAACACCACGGGTCGGAGAGATTTAAGCTGGGAGGAGCTCACCACTCAACCCTCCCCGGACACAGTGCTCAAGAGGTCCCATGAAGCAGATGGGACGCTCTTCTTGCCAGGCCCGGCCAAAGCCCCAAGCAAAATGAAGGGCAAGAAGAAAGGCAAAAAGGTGGCGAGCAGTGCTAACCCTGCTGATGCTGAGAAGGATGCTCCAACTGACCCGGAGGGGCCGGCTCAGAGCCAAATTGATGCTGCTCTCTTGCAGGTAGTGGAGCAAGAGACTGTAAGGCAGGAAGCAGAACTCCCAAAATCTCCAAGGGCTTCCAAGAGGAATCGCAAGCAGGGGAGTGAAGGGGAAGACCGGGCAGCCAAGAAGAAAAAGACTGCTAAGGGAGATGAGCTTGCTCTCCGGGATCCGGAGCCTTCTGCCCAGGCTGACCCTTCTGACCCAACACATGCTGAAGAGATCCCAAGGGACTTCCATACTGATGAAGTCGAGGGAGGAGAGCTTAACATTGATGAAGTAGACATCACCGGTCTTAGTGACCTGGGCGAATACTTCCTCAACCTCCCCAGAGACGACTTCGCAGGACCTTACATTCCTCCGAGTAGCTCTAACACCGTCAACTTCAATGGTAAGACTTTCATTGTTTCTAGTGAAAAGGACACCATAGCCCACTCCTTGCTTAGCAATGTGCAGCCGGTACTTACACTGGAGAGACAAGTTCGTAGTCAAGCAGACACCATCAAAGACCTTAAGTCTGTGAAGGAAAAGCTGTCCGAAGACCTCTGCACTGCTACTGCCAATGCTGACATGCTAAAGGAAGCAAATGAGGAGTTGAAGAAGAATCGAGAGGAAAGCAACACAAAAGTTGCCACTCTAGAGGAAACTGTCAAAGGCCTCCGGGAGAAGCTGTCCGGTGTGGAGAAAGATCTTAATGCCTCAAGAGAAGAGACCAAGGCAAAAGACAAGATCATCACCAACCTCACTACTGATAAGATTGGCCTTGAGAATGCAGTGTCCAAGGCTGCCAAAGAGAGAAATACATTGCTAAGGGATCAAGAGGCTACGATCCAAGCCAGGGTCAATTCTTATGCCAATCAGATGATTAAAAGTGAAGAGCTATTGATTGAGAAAGTGAGGTCCGACATGGTTCTACTCTTTCATGAAAAATATCCGAAGAGGAACCTAGGGGACTTGTGGCGTTATGTAGATGATGATGACCTTCCATATCATACAATGGCCGATGAGGATCAGGATGGAGCCTCCAGTGCGTCCTCATCTGATGATGAAGAGCATACCGAGGAGAGCCCAGATGAAGAGAAGGATGATCCCAAAGGCAAGAAGGTAGATGAAGGGAAGGGCGACTTCGAAGGCAAGAAGGTGTATGAAGGTGAGCCATCTTCAAAGGCTCAACCTTAACTTATGATTTACCTTGTTTGTTTTTTATTCAGACTAAAGTCCTTGGAAGGCCAAAGCACTCTTTTTTGTAATGGTGTCCGGTGCTTCGACCGGACAGATTTTTTTGTGTTGTATCTTGACTCTTTAAAAGTCCTTGGAAGGCCAAGGCAAGTTTAAGTTATTTCATTCAATGAATATCTCTCTTTTGTGCAACCATCATCTTTTTTCATGGTTCATTTTAATTTTGATAGCTAGAGTTTAAGTAGCCTTTAGTTATTGCATTGTGAGAGTGTTTAAGTTCTCCGGCTAGAATTTAAATAGCCCTTAGAAATTTCAGTCCGGATAGTGTGACAAGGGACAAACCTTTAAAAACACTTAGAAAATTTTTAAGAAGGCATCAAATTTTATTTAACAGCCCGGACACCTCATTAAAACCTCTCCGTGCCACCGGGGAGGAAAGAGTATGCCCCCAAATATTTATATGGAAGTTTAAACAAGTAAATATTTACACAAGTGCTATTCCAAGTACATCTGGAGATGCTCAATATTCCAAGGATGAGTTAGAACTCTACCATCTTTGTCTTCCAACCAATAAGTCCCAGGCTTAATTCTTTCAACAACAATATATGGACCCTCCCAAGTTGGGGCCAGCTTTCCGAAGAGCTTTTCTTTAGTGTGTAAGAAGACCTTCCTTAATACTTTGTCCCCTGGTTGGAAATATCTTCTTTTGACTTTGGAAGCAAGCCTGATCCTCATCAAGCCTTGATAGTGTGCAACTCTAAGGTGAGCTTTAACTCGTCTTTCTTCTATCAAATCAAGTTGTCCCCTGATTGCCATTTCATTAGCATGTTCGGAGAAGTTATGAACACGAAAAGAGGGGAGAGTTGCTTCTATGGGAGCTACTGCATCCATCCCATAGACCAGGGCAAAAGGTGACTCTTGTGTTGCAGCCCCAGGTGTTGTCCGGTAGGCCCATAAGACCTCTTGTAAATAACTAGGCCACTTTCCAGCAGCCCCTTCCAAATTCTTCTTTAAACCGGACATGATAGTTCTATTGGCCACTTCAACTTGCCCATTTTCTTGTGGGTGGAAAGGTGAAGAAAAACAATGATGTATACCCCTTGAGGCACATAAGCTTTCCATTTCTCTATTGTCGAACTGTGGCCCGTTGTCTGTTGTTATTTTCTGTAGGACACCAAATCTGCAACATATGTTGGATATAATGAATTTTATAACAGCTTTTGATGTTGTCCCTGCTAGAGGGGCTGCTTCTATCCACTTCGAAAAGTAGTCAATAGCCACAATTATAGTTTTGCGCCCTCCAGACGCCACAGGGAGAGGCCCCACTAAGTCCAATCCCCATCGAGCAAAAGGAATAGGCTCAGAAATTGACTCCAAAGGAATGGCCGGTACATGAATTTCATTGATGTACCTCTGGCACGGGTCACACCTTCTCACCAACTCCTTAGCATCTTTCATGATTGATGGCCAATAATAACCGGAGAGTAAAACTCTTCTTGTCAAAGCTCTAAACCCACAATGGGCTGACCCCTTACCGTCATGCAACTCGGAGAGGACCACTTGTGACTCATCATCCCAGACAGCGCAGGAGAGGTTTACTGTAAGACTTCTTGTATAAAACTTCTCTCAATATGATGAAACCACGAGCCTTGTGTTTCAATATTCTCGCTTGTGACTTATCCAGAGGCACAACACCATCGGAGAGATATTGTATGAGAGGAAACCTCCAGTCTTGAGGTTGTTTCACTTGTATTTCAAAAATCTCCTCTTTTTTACCCTTACAAAGTTGAATGGAGGGGATTTCAAGCACATGAATCCATGGGTATGACTCCGTATATGCTATGGTTGCCAGCGAGTCTGCTAGTTCATTTTCTGCCAGGGGAATGTGTTCATAGACAACACTTTTGAATTTAAGCGCTTCATTTTTGAGGAGTAGATACTTCACTAGTTGCTCTTTCTTTGCCTCAGATTGGCCTTGGGCATGGTGGATAATTAGTTGGTAGTCGCTTAGCAGCTTGACCCTCTTAGCCCCACAAATGTAGGCCAATTTTAACCCAGCTATAGCTGCTTCGTATTTGGACTCGTTATTAGATGCCCTGAAAGTAAAACAAATAGCTTGGTACATTTTGTCTCCATATGGGGAAGTTAAGCATACCCTTGCACCACACCCCATTGTGCTAGATCCACCATCGGTTCGGACGACCCATACTTTTTTTATCTTTTACACTAGTAGCTTGCTCTGAATCCCTATCGGAGTGGAATTCGACCAGAAAATTAGCCACAGCTTGGGCTTTGACTGCTGTTCGGGGAGCAAAGTCTATGTCGAAGTCCCCCAACTCTACTGACCACTTAGTCATTCTGCTCGAAATGTCTGCTTTTTAAAGGACATTCTTTAAGGGAAAAGAAGTCCGGACGATGATGGGATGAGCCTGGAAATAAGGCCTCATCTTCCTGGCTGCTACCACCAAGGCCAATGCTAACTTTTCAAGTTTTAAGTAACGCTTCTCCGCATCTATCAAGCTTTTGCTGATGTAGTATACTGGATGGGGATGTCCACCAACCTCTCTTACCAGCACAGCACTGATGGCACAACTTGAAACTGCCAAATATACAAAGAGAGTCTCCCCATCGACTGGTTTGAACAAAGTTTTGGGGGAGGACAGGTGTTCTTGATCTCATTGAAAGCCTCATCGCACTGCGGGGTCCAATCAAAGCCCTTTGCACCCTTCAAAGTTTAAAAGAAAAGAGCACACCTGTCCGAATACCTTGAGATAAATCTGTTTAAGGCAGCTAACCTCCCCGTTAACCGCTGTACTTCTTTGACGTTTCGAGGAGGTTCCATCTGGAAAAGAGCATTCAGCTGGTCCGGATCGGGCTGTATTCCATGCTCACTTATGATATAGCCTAGAAACTTCCCGGACTGCACTCCGAAGACACACTTTTCAGGGTTTAACTTTAAATTCACTTTCACCAAGTTGGCAAAAGTTTCTTGGAGATCGGACAAGTGCAACTGCTCATCCACACTTTTCACCACCATATCGTCAATGTAAACCTCCATATTTCTTCCAATTTGATCAGCAAATGCCTTGTTGACTAATCTCTGATAAGTAGCCCCAGCATTTTTCAAACAGAACGACATCACCTTGTAGCAATGAAGCCCTCTGTCGGTTACAAATGTGGTATGCTCTTGATCCTTAAGATCCACTTGAATCTGATTGTATCCGGAGAAAGCATCCATAAAGGAAAGCAGCTTGTTTCCAGAGGTGGAGTCTACTAACTGATTGATCCGGGGGACCGGATACAAGTCTTTTGGGCAAGCTCTATTGAGGTATCTGAAGTCAATGCACATGCGCCACTTGCCATTCTTCTTTTTCACCAGGATAGGATTGGCAGTCCACAAAGGGTATTGAGACTCCTTGATGTGCCTCATCTTTGTGAGCCTGTCAACCTCTTGCACTATGACATCAGCCTTTTCTTTAGAAAAAGCTCTTCTTTTCTGAACCACTGGAGCTACATCTCTCCGGACGGATAGGTGGTGTGAAATTACTTCTGGTGAAACTCCAGTAACATCAGTATTGCACCAAGCAAAGACGTGCTGATGGTTCTTCAAAAACTTTAACATTTGATCTTTCAAAACAGGGGGCATTTTAGACCCTATCTTGACACATTTTCCATCTTCCAGCCAGTGCGTTTCTACCTCTTCAACCGGTATCAACACTACGGGGGTCTCTCTGGGGTCATCAATCTCACCCTCACCCCCAGAAAGGCCCTCAAACTGCTATTGTTCATCAATACGGACTGCCCCCAGCGTTCGAGGAGCCAAGGCAGTGGCATAACATTCCCTTGCAATCTTTTGGCTGCTCCGGACAACTCCAACCTGCCCCTGAACAACATACTTCAAACACTGATGGACTGTTGAAGCCACTGCATGCATCCTAGAGAGCCAAAACCTCCCTAGAATAGCATTATAGCAAGTGGGACAATCCACCACAATAAAGAGTATTCTGACCATTTTCTTGAAAGGGCCCTTGCCCAATAACACCTCTTCTTCGAACTCCCCGATCACATCTGCTGAGCTGCCTGTGAAGCCCATGATTGACCTGTCCGAATTCTGAATTACAGCTGGATTTTTCATTTTCTTATAAGTGGTTAGGAAAAGGATATTGGTTGAGCTTCCAGTATCCACCAAGATTCGTCGTATGTCATTGCCCCCTATAGATGCTCCTATGACAACAGCATCCTCATGAGGGCCAACAATGTTTCTTAAATCATCCTCATCAAACACAATGAAGGGAAATGAGTTTGGTGACTGGTAAGATGTCATGCCTCCTTCTAGCTGGGAGGCCAAGGTATGAACATGCCTCTTCCTCCAAGAAGCAGTAGGAGCTGTCATAGTGTCCCCTCCGAAAATTGTAAGCGACTCGAAAAACTTAATGAGCCCGGAGACCGACCTAGAACATTCTTCTATAGTACCCACTCTGTTCCGAGTTGGATCAGGATCCAAGTATTCAGATTCCACATCAAATCTTTCAACTATTACCATGGCTCCCTCCGGAGCACCATTACTCGGACCAACCCGGTGAGTGTTATCAGGCCTGTTGCCTCCTCTTCTTTTAACGTAAGCTCCCAACTTCCCCCTTTCAATCAAGTTTTGAACTTCTTGCTTCAAAGCTATGCAATCATCAGTGGTATGACCAATATCATTGTGATATTGGCAAAAAGAGTTGTTGCGATGCTCTCTGGGAGACTGCAATGTTGCCGGTCTCCGGTAATGCACCTCATCTTTTGTTTTATCAAAGATAGTGGCCACACTTTCTTTTAACTCAGCGAACCACTCCGGTTGGACCCATGGCCCTCTCTTGTTTCTGGATTGTTGACTTTGAGCTGGAGCAGCTGGCTGAGACTGAGCTTTTGCCCTACCATGCCCCTGTCCGGTTTCTCTTGTTTTGTTCCCGAACTGATTCTGATTTGGAGTTGGTGTCACTGGGGTGGATCTCACCTGCCTGTGCACCCTGGTTTTCTTCGTTTCATCGACGTTTATTTGTTTGCCAACCTGATTCAACAATCCTCCCCAGGTCATGGCCTTCTTCCTGGTTACTGAATCAGCTAGATTACCTCGATTCAAACCTTGCCTTAGGGATGCTATTGCCACCTGTTCGAAGCAATCAGCCAACCCATTCTTGGTGTTCACAAAACGACTTATATATTCTTTCAAAGATTCATTTGGTTCCTGGGCACAATGGATTATGGTGTCTCCATTGCCCTTCAGCTCTTTACTCCCTACGAACTGCCTTCGAAAGGCCACCCAAAACGTATCGAAATATTTAATACAACCCTGAGGCAGGCTGTTGTACCATTTATGAGCACTCCTCGTAAATGGTTGGGAGAATGCCCTACAAAGTAGTTTATCATCGTCATCAAAGTTCATCATGAAGTTCTTGAATTGCTCCAGATGGTTATCCGGATCAGTACTGCCATCGTACTTTTCTATTTTGGTGCTGTCAAACCTCTTGGGGAGGTTTCCGGACAGAATTTTAGAAGACAGTGGAGATTGCCTCCAATTCCTTCCACGACTGAACACAATATCCTCATTGGGAGTTGCAAAGATACCTGGCTCATCATGGAAAGCAAAGGGATCCATCAGCATCTTGTCCGCATGCCTCCGGTGGTGAGATGATCCCTTGCCAATATGCCTTTTCATTCTTCCATGTGTGTCTCTTTTTCTTGAATATTTCTTAACCTGCTTTTGTTTTTTCCTGGTTCGACCCTCATCGCTGCTAGAGGACAAGGATTTTTCATTTCCCTCACTGTCCGAAGAGCTACCTGAAGATTCTGAGCTCGAGTCAGAACTCTCCACAGGCTTGGACCGGTGAGATTTTTTGGAACTAGCATGAGTCTTTTTGGTGCTCACATGAGTTTTGGAAGCCTCATGCTCTCTGGGGTTATCGGTGTGATGAGCAACTGATGCTTTGGATTTTTCTTTCACGCCCATCTTGGCATTTTCTTCCCTTAGAGCTTCTATTTCACACTTTAGCCTGTCACGCTCTTCGATAGTGTATTCATCGTTCTCTGCCACCACTTCGAGTAAATCCGGTGGTAGCTCTGGATTATCCGGATTCATTCGGACATATTTCTTTTAGCTGGTTTTGAATGCTTGATTCAGGTACCTCTCTCTCCCACTGTGGTCGCCAATTTGGTATGGATAATAATCGCCTGAGGGTAGGCTGGTAATTTCAGTTGGTGTTTTATGGTGGTATGTGGGTGTTTAAGTGGTGGTGTGTGGATGTTTTAGATGTTTAGAGAGTAGAGAGATAATTAAGCAGCTTGGTAGCAGTAAATTTTCATTACCCATGGTTAATGCGGGTGGTTGGGTATTTATAGTGTGATGTTTGGGCCCTTATGGGCTTTCGGGTCATGTTTAATGGACCCGGGTCATGTTCAAAGACCCATGAGCTCTAAGTAGGAGAGGAAGTAGCGTAGTCAAGAAGTGTTTAGGTTTTTTAGTACTTTTGTCATAGTTCGGACAGTCCTATGGTCATAGTGTTCGAAGTGATCTGTCTGGTCCATGTGATCTGTCTGATCTGTCCGGTCCGGAGGCTTTGGACTAATCTGTCCCTGTCCGGGGAGCATGCTGA